>JANAVB010008400.1:25558677-25593677 GCA_029216955.1 Iris pallida | reverse complement strand
TAAATGTAAACTTGCCTCTGTTGATTGACTGGATCGGGAATGTCGGTACCGAGGAGGAAGTCAAGTACGTCTCCGAGATCCTACAGTTGAGAACCTAACTTAGAACCATAATAAAACCATTCTAGATGTGCTAGTTACAATCTCTAGAAGCAGACTCTAGTCAGGTTTTAAGTTTATTTAATTAACTACCGAAACATGCCTAACGTCGCAAGCTACGTTGGTTATCGTTTACTTGGTTAAACCGGTTAATTCAGTTAATTGGAAAAAATAGCGATTTATAGGTTAACTTGTCAAAACTTTATATTTTATAATATATATAAAACTAGACTTTTCTTAAAATGAGGAAAAATGTGAATGGCTAAATTACCAAATTATTTATTATGAGAAAACTTATTAATTTTTTTCATAAAATATATATATATCCATTTTATATTCTATGCGTTTAACGGTGAAATCAACATTCCAAAAAAATAAGGAAAAACTACGCTACACAATACATGGTTATAGAGAAATAAAGGAAAAACTAGGCTTATGCCCTAACAAAATTTACATAAATTAATTAATCCTAAGGCGAGCTCTGAGTGCCGCGAACAGTCCAAACAGTAGGCCGAGGCCCTGCACCATAAATACTAAAAGCAGTACCAGTTCTAAAATAAATTATAATTAAATTAAAAATTAAAGAGTCTCAGACTTGGTCGTGCAATCTCATGTTGCAGCTTACGCCTCAACGTACATGTGACCCTGTATCATTTTCGTTTCGTCGAGGCTCATTCGACCGATATGGTCGTCGCCTAACTGGTGGTACAAAATCCATAATATCTAAAAAACCAACAAAATCCAATCTATAAATCATTTTACAAAGACTAGTTTTCTTTAGAAAATAGGTTTTATTCAAATTGCTATTTTTTATAAGAAAATCCATTTTTAAAATATTTCCTGAAAATTTGGGCAGCATCTCCTCTGTAATTGAGACAACCCAATCCTGGGAGGATGCCAATCACAACACAATTTAAATATCCCAAACCAAGGATCACTAATTACCAACCCAAAAATGAATATCCAACCCAAATGCCAACCACAACACAATATATCCAAAAATAGAAAATATGCCGCGACGTAACCGATAATCTACGTATCACCCAAAAGCAACAATATTTCAAAATACGGAATCCCGAAACGGGATCGGGACTGCGTTATCACAGACTATTTACGGGAAGGGACACAGGGACACGAAATTATACCTCAAATGCTCGGCTAGAGCTCTCAGATGTAATTATAAAGAAAGAATAATCCACGCGGCAGCGACATGGAGACAGAAATGCCAGAGGGCACCGCGGGACAGCAGGAATCAGCTCGGAACAGCGCACAGAAGGCGCGGACAACAGATCGGCTCGGGACAGAGCGCTGCAAAACTCGGGGTAGCGTTGGGACAGAGCCGACAGGGCTCGAGGGGGTCACCGGGGGCGGATCTGGCCGACGGAAGGCGCTCGCCGGACGGGCACGGGCCGGTGGGGCGCTGGCAGGACGGGAAAGGCGGACGCATGGGCAGAGGTGGTCGGGATCCGGCGCACGGGACCGAGCAGGGTCGGACGAGGCCGGCGGATCAGGGTCCGGAGCGGTGGGGCTTGGAAGGAGAGAGTGAGGGAGAGGGAAAGGTTTGGAGTGGTAGTGAGGAATAAGGAAGAGTGGGAAGTGGGATTATAAAGAAGGATAAGAGGAAGGAGAGTAGGTGCGGAGGAGAGGGAAAGTAGGAAGAGAAAGAAAGGGTCGTGGGAGAGGGTGCTGAGAAGGAGTAGGAAAAAGAATAGGTCATGGGGAGCCAGGTCGGGGGTTAGGGATTAGGAATAGGTTTTAGTTTTTATTTTATTATTTTTTTTCTTTTACTCCAACTAATATATATATATAATATATTGGTATATAAGTTCCATATAATAAAAATGTTCAGAGGAAGGATCGGAAGACGAGATTCGGGTTCAGTTCGGGGTCGGACCCCGGACATGGGATCGGGACAGGGCACAATCAAAAATCCAGTTATTAATTTTAAAAATAATATTTTCCTGATCCGACTATAATAATAGTAATAGTAATAGTAATCGTAATAGTAATAGTAATAGTAATAGTAATAGTAATAATAATAATAATAATAATAATAATAATAATAATAATAATAATAATAATAACAATAATAATAATAATAATAATACTAAGTCTAAGATTATGCTACAGATAAAAGAAATCCAATAATTAATAATTCTAGAAATTTTGGGTTTCACAACCTTCCCTCCTTAGAGAATTTCGTCCTCGAAATTAAAGGCAGGGTTAGGGGTTACCTCAAGTTTCAAACAAATACGGATACTGCTCCCGTATCTC
The DNA here is from genome assembly GCA_029216955.1 of Iris pallida. Classification (NCBI taxonomy): domain Eukaryota; kingdom Viridiplantae; phylum Streptophyta; class Magnoliopsida; order Asparagales; family Iridaceae; genus Iris; species Iris pallida. The sequence continues at coordinate 25,591,307 of JANAVB010008400.1, read as the reverse complement.
ATCTTCTCGCTCCCAGGTAGACTCGCCTGGGGAGTTGTGCCACCACATAACTCTGACTATCGGCGTGACAGAATTCCTGGTTCTCTTTTCTCCTCTGTCTAATATTACCACTGGCTTCTCTGGCACTGTGAGGCTGGGTCCAATTTCCAGCTCTGAATGGTCCAAGATGTGGCTCGGGTCCAGGATGTAGCGTCTCAGCTGCGAAACATGGAAGTCGTTGTGGACGCCTTCGAGACTTGGGGGTAGAGCCACTCGATAAGCTACTTCTCCAATCCTGTTCAGTACTTCAAAAAGACCAATATACCTGGGGCTTAGCTTTCCTGCTCTGCCAAAATGGATGGTTCCTCTGGTAGGGGAGATCTTCACGAACACACTGTCACCTTCTTCAAACTCCAACGGTCGTCGGCTGCTATCTGTCCAATGCATCTGTCTGTCCTGGGCAATCCTGAGCTTGTCTCTAATCATCTTTACCTTCCCTGCTGCATCGATCACCATCTCAGGTCCAAGCAATACCCTTTCTTCTATGTCGTCCCAAGCAATTAGGGTACGACAACGACGTCCATAACGTGCCTCGAACGGAGTCATACCGATACTAGCTTGGTAGCTGTTGTTGTAGGAGAACTCCACAAAGTGCAAATGGTCTTTCCAAGACCCTCCAAATTCTAAGACAAAAGATCTCAGCATGTCTTCTAATGTCTGGATTGTTCTCTTCGATTGTCCGTCAGTCTGAGGATGGTAGTCGGTGCTGAACTTCAGTTGCGTTCCCAAACTGTCGTACAAGCTCTTCCAGAAGTGAGAGGTAAATCTGGTATTCCTGTCAGATACAATACTTATCGAAACTCCATGAATCAGGGTACAGTGTCGCCAACTTTTCGGTGGATAGACCCACCTTGAAAGGAATAAAGTGGGATGACTTCGTCAGTCGGTCCACGATAACCCGAATGGCATCCTTTCCTCCTTGGGATCGGGGCAGTCCTGACAAAGTCCATCCTTAAATGTTTCCATTTCCACTCTGGGATATCTAACGGCCACAACAGTCCTGCTGGTCTCTGTCTGCTAGCTTTCACTTGTTGACAAATTAAGCATCTAGCTACATACCTGGATACGTCCTTCTTCATTCTGTACCACCACACTATAGTATGCATATCCTGATACATTTTGTTAGCTCCTGGATGTATGGAATACTGCGACTGGTATGCTTCTTGTATCAGCTCATTCTTCAGTTTGCCAGTCGGTACGCAAAGTCTCGTACCGTGCTTCAGTGCTCCTTCACTGGCGATTGAGAATCCTTCAAGTGTTCCTGCCAGCACTTGATCTCTGAGCTTGCAAAGCATCTCGTCTTGGAATTGTGTCTCCTTGACTCTGTCCATTAGACTTGAACGCACTTGCAACTGCATCATTGATGAATCAGCTCCTGGTACAATGGCTTCTCTTTCCAGTTTTTTCATCTCTTCTTCAGGCAGTACAATCTCCAGTCCAAGCTTTTCCATGTCCTCTAACAAATGTCGCTCCTTAGTCAAGAACATTACCATCGGGTATCGACTAAGTGCATCTGCAACAACATTAGCCTTACCCGGATGATACTGCAGGTTGATGTCGAAATCCTTCATCAGCTCCAGCCATCGTCTCTGTCGCATGTTCAGCTCCTTCTGAGTGAAAACATATTTAAGACTTTGTGGTCTGTAAATATTTCTACTCTCTCTCCATAAAGGTAGTGCTTCCACAGCTTCAATGCAAATATAACCGCTGTAAGCTCCAAATGTTTATTAACTAAATTAACGCAGCCCAATCCTTTACCGAATCAGTATTCATTAGCCTTACCTAGATGCGTAAGCAATTACTTTCCCGTGTTGTTGAAGAATGCAGCCCAATCCTTTACCGGAAGCATCACTATAAATTAAGAAATCGCCGGTAACTGAGGGTAGCGCAAGTATCGGCGCCGAAGTAAGCCTCTTCTTCAGTTCCTCAAATACTGACTGGAAAGCTTTCGACCAAACAAATTCTTTGTTCTTCCTAGTGAGCTTCGTCATCGGATCAGCAATCCTGGAGAAATCCTTTACAAACTTTCGGTAGTAGCCAGCTAAGCCCAAGAAACTTCTGATTTCTGCAACCGAATTTGGTGCAGTCCACTTCTCAATAGCAGCTATCTTCACTGGATCCACCGAAATTCCTTCTTCTGTGATAACATGGCCAAGAAAATCCACTTTGTCTAAGAAGAATTCGTATTTAGATAGCTTACCATAGAGCTTCTCCTTCCTTAAAGTTCCCAGAACTTTCCTTAGGTGCTCTTCATGCTCTTCTTCGATCTTCGAGTAGATCAGAATGTCATCGATGAAGACAACAACAAACTGATCCAGGTATTCATGGAAGACCTTGTTTATAAGGTTCATGAATACTGCAGGGGCATTCGTCAGTCCAAACGGCATGACTAAAATTCATACTGCCCATATTTGGTGTTGAACGCCGTCTTTGGGATGTCCTCCTTCCTGACCCTGATTTGATGGTAGCCAGACCTGAGATCTATCTTCGAAAATACCTTAGCTCCACTCAGTTGGTCAAACAGGTCATCGATCCGAGGCAGAGGGTACTTGTTCTTGATGGTGATGTTGTTCAGCGCCCGGTAATCAATTCACATCCGTACGGTTCCATCCTTCTCAGGCACGAACAAAACTAGCACTCCCCAGGGTGAAGCTCCATATCTGATAAATCTCTGGGCCTTTAGTTCGTTAATCTGGTCTTTCATCTCCTTTGCCTTCTTGGGGTTGACTCTGTAGCATCCTCGAGAAATAGGGAAAGAGCCGGGAAGTAGGTCAATGGTGAAATCCATACCTCATTGTGGCAGCAATCCCGGAAGACTATCTGGAAAGACGTCCATGAATTCCGCTATGATAGGGTGAGGAGGCCCGGATTCTTCGGTGATAGAGGAGTAGGTAACACTCTTCATGTCTTCCGGAGTTCGAGAGATTTTAAACTTTGGTTCTCCTGGTGGGCTGAAGATTACACATCCTCTGTGACAATCTATCAGCACATGCTGCTCACTTAACCAGTCCATCCCTAGGACTATATCATAGTTGGGCAAGGGCATCACAAGTAAGGGTGCTAAGAATTTGTGGCCTGCGATCGTTATGGGGAAGTTACATGTCACGGTGATGGGTATGGGTCCACCTCCGGTCATAACTCTACATATCATCTTGCTAAATCCTGTAACTAAGTAGTGTACAGAAATGAACTTTGATGATATAAAGCTGTGTGATGCACCCGAATCAAATAATGCTAGAGCAGTATGTGAAAACACATAAATGGAACCTGTGATGACATCATCGGTGGGTTCCTGCTCTGGTTCTTGCTCGTCTACTGCTAGGGCAAAAGCTCGCCCGGTCTTCTGTTGATGTTGCCCGAACCGTTGTTGCTGGGTGGGTAGAGGAGCTCTTTGTTGAGTTGCTCCGATCCGGGTGAAAGCTGTGGGGCAGTCCTTCACTTGGTGGGTGGCAGACCCACAAACTAGGCAGTATCCCAGTTTCTTCCTGCAGATGTTTATCTGATGTCCTGGCCTCTTGCAGAAGTCGCAGACAGGGATCTGCTTCTGAGGTGCTCTGTCACTAGTCCTTGCCTGATGGTGTTGCTGCTGGTGGTGAGAAGGCCTGTTATTGTTGTTGTGGTTGGGCATCTTCTGGTTACCCTAGAAGTTGCTAGTTCCAGGATACTCTCTTTTTGAACGAGAAAGCTGGCTCTTTTCCACATCCTGGGCTCGTATCAGAATCTTCACGTACGTCTTGGCGTCGCCTGCGATCACAGGGGTGCTAATTTCTTCCCTTAGTCCATACACGAATCTCTCAGCACGATCCGCGGGGTCAGCAACCAAGTTCTTGGCAAAGCGGCTAAGTCGGCCGAACTCTGCCGCATACTCTCCAACCGTCATGTTCCCTTGCTTCAGATCCTGGAATTGTCTTTCCATCTCCCGTAACTCTAATGTTGGGAAGAACTTCCTGCGAAACAACCTCTTGAAGGTGTCCCAATCAAGCTGCTTGTCCTAGAGTCGGGGTTCATTCCGATACCAGGTGATTGCTACATCTCGCAGCTGGAGTCCTACCGCTTCGACATGGAGGTCTTCGGGTAGTCGAGCGACGCTAAGGAGATGCTCCATGCTGTCGAGCCATTCGTCGACATAGATGATTCCCTCGATTCCCTTGAAGGGTCGAGGGTCCTGCTTCTTAAAGTTCTCGATAGTGCCGACCTTCACATTATAATGTCTCTTATCAAATTGAATGGCCTTAATGATACATAAATTAACTCTTAGATTTATGTTTACCTTAGCAGGCCTTGGTTCCGATTGAGCTGTTCCTCCTCTCTCGAGGGCAGCCATAGCCACATTGTGGGCATTCTCCATGCCTTCTCTCATGATCGCGGTCTGTTCACGTTGGGCTTCAGCTTGGGCTCTCTGGGCCTCCAGTACTCCTCGTAGTAGGCCTACGAGTTCGGTAGGGTCTATCGGTACTGGTAGGGCAGCTGGTGCGGGCACTACCGTAGGGGACTGCGGCTCAGTTCGGGGAAGTACAGGTTTTGTCGTTTGCGCTATAGTAGCGTAAACGGGGCGGGGTGCTGGTGCAGCATGGGGACGGTCAGTCAGCTGCAAGGGAGGAGGGTCCCTGCGTGCTTGAGGAGGTTGGGTGTGATTGGTAGATGACACCTCATCTTCAGCAGGGCCGGAGCGAGTGGTCTTTCCTTTAGCCATACTCTGGAATGTTTAGGATGCAATACATAAGCAAGGTATCCTACCAGTCTATAATCAAACAAAAATATTTTATATATATAATTTGGACTTATGTTGTGATAAATCAATATTCTAGTATTCTAATTGTTTCTAGATATGTTTACCTAAATTATTTTTTCGGACCTGTATGGACCACCACTGAAAACATGTCACGACTCGATCCCAAATTATTGGGTCGAATCGGATCATGCCCAGCCTGCACCGTTGTGAGACGGCGGCAGTAAGCTGTTCTATATACAGGTATTCACAACAACATCTATACATTTGTCACAACTCGAATATACAGATATTTAAAAACTTTTTATTCAATAATTAAAAAGTACTACTGGAAATAAAAGAACTAAAATAAAGTACTGAATTCAAATTAACAAACTCTAATACAATAAAAATAAATAATTGGAAAACAACTAGCTAGACAGTCGGCTCATCGGCCTCTGGTTCTGTATCCTCCAAGGGGGACTCTGGCAACACCACAGGATAAAGCACCGGGTCATAGTAACTATTGTACAATAGCTCAACATCCTCAATGTCACCTAAAAATGTTAGTCTCCAGTCAGGAGGGAGCAAGTACGAATATGTACCTCACATTTCAAATAATAATGAAAAAAGTACAGGCTAAACAATTGAAACAATACTTTCCAGCAATTTAACAATTCATTTCTTAAAATAATGTGATTTGAATGTGTAAACGTCTATGACCGGCTTGGGTTGTACAATAGCATCCTAGCGACGTGATACGACTTATCCCCGTGTGTAAGAGGGGTAAGCTCGCACAATTATGCAATATGAGGGGTATTGGTCATAAATGCTACACTATTTCCCTAATTCCCACAATCAATGTTTGAACCCTAGGAGAGGGCTCCGTGTAGCAATGTGGTTTAAACATGCAGCTAGACAATTACTAAGAAAAATATAAGATAGCATAAACGTAAACTTGCCTCTGTTGATTGACTGGATCGGGAATGTCGGTACCGAGGAGGAAGTCAAGTACGTCTCCGAGATCCTACAGTTGAGAACCTTAACTTAAAACTATAATGAAACCATTCTAGGTGTGCTAGTTATAATATCTAGAAGCAGACCCTAGTCAGGTTTTAAGTTTATTTAATTAACTACCGAAATACGCCTAACGTCGCAAGCTACGTTGGTTGTCGTTTACTTGGTTAAACCGGTTAATTCAGTTAATTGGGAAAAATAGCGATTTATAGGTTAACTTGTCAAAACTTTTTATTTTATAATATATATAAAACTAGACTTTTCTTAAAATGAGGAAAAATGTGAATTGCTAAATTACTAGATTATTTATTGTGAGAAAACTTATTAATTTTCTTTATAATATATATATATATATATATATATATATATATATATATATATATATATATATATATATATATATATATATATATATATATCCATTTTATATTCTACGCGTTTAACGGCGAAATCAACATTCCAGAAAAATAAGAAAAAGCTACGCTACACAATACATGGTCACAGAGAAATAAAGGAAAAACTGGGCTTATGCCCTTACAAAATTTTACATAAATTAATTAATCCTAAGGCGAGCTCTGAGTGCCGCGAACGGTTCAAACAGTAGGCCGATGCCCAGCACCATACATACTAAAAGCAGTACCAATTCTAAAATAAATTATAATTAAATTAAAAATTAAAGAGTCTCAGACTTGGTCGTGCAATCTCATATTGCGGCTTACGCCTCAACGTATAGGTGACCTTGTATCATTTGCGTTTTGTCGAGGCTCATTCGACCGATATGGTCGTCGCCTAACTGGTGGTACAAATTCCATAAAATCCAAAAACCAACAAAATCCAATCTATAAATTATTTTGCAAAGACCGATTTTCTTTGGAAAATAGGTTTTATTCAAATTGCTAATTTTTATAAGAAAATCCCTTTTTAAAATATTTCCTGAAAATTTGGACAGCATCTCCTCTGTAATTGAGACAACCCAATCATGGGAGCATGCCAATCACAACACAATTTAAATATCCCAAACCAGGGATCACTAATTACCAACCAAAAAATAAATATCCAACCCAAAAGCCAACCATCGCACAATATATCCAAAAATAGAAAATACGCCGCGATGTAACCGATAATCTATGTATCACCCAAAAGCAACAATATTTCAAAATACCGAATCCCGAAACGGGATCGGGACCGCGTCATCACAGACTAGTTACGGGGAGGTACACAGGGACACGAAATTATACCTCAAATGCTCGGCTAGAGGTCTCAGATGTAATTATAAAGAAAGAATAATCCATGCGGCAGCGACACGGGGACAGAAATGCCAGAGGGCACCGCAGAACCACGAGAATCGGCTCGGAACAACGCACAGAAGGTGCGGACAGCAGATCGGCTCGGGACAGAGTGCTGCGAAACTCGAGGCAGCGCTAGGACGGAGCCGACAGGGCTTGAGCGGGTCGCTGGGGGCGGATCTGGCCGGCGGAAGGCGCTAGCCGGACGGGTACAGGCCGGAGGGGCGCTGGCCGGACGGGGAAGGAGAGCCCGGCCTCGGGAGGCAGACGCGCGGGCAGAGGTGGTCGGGATCCGGCGTACGGGACCGAGCGGGGTTGGACGAGGCCGGCGGGTCGGGGTCCGGAGCGGTGGGGCTTGGGAAGAGGAGATAGTGAGTGAGAGGGAAAGGTTTGGAGTGGCAGTGAGGAAAAAGGAAGAGTAGGAAGTGGGATTATAAAGAAGGATGAGAGGAAGGAGAGTAGGTGTGGAGGAGAGGGAAAGGAGGAAGAGAAAGAAAGGGTCGTGGGAGAGGGTGCTGAGAAGGAGTAGGAAAAAGAATAGGTCGTGGGGAGCCAGGTCGGGGGTTAGGGATTAGGAATAGGTTTAAGTTTTTTTTCTTTTACTCCAACTAATATATATATATATATATAATATTGGTATATAAGTTCCATGTAATAAAAATGTTCAGAGGAAGGATCGAAAGACGGGATTCGGGTTCAGCTCGGGGTCGGACCCCGGACACGGGATCGGGACAGTGCACAATCAAAAATCCAGTAATTAATTTTAAAAATAATGTTTTCCTGATCCGACTATAATAATAATAATAATAATAATAATAATAATAATAATAATAATAATAATAATAATAAGACTAAGATTACGCTACAGATAAAAGAAATCCAACAATTAATAATTCTAAAAATTTCGGGTTTCACAACGAAGAAGGCGGAGAAGCGGGTGTAGTTCCGGAGGAAGCCGATGCGGCGGAGATAGTAGAGGAGGACGAGGAGGAAGGTGACGGCGGCGACGACGTTGAGGAGGGCGCCGGAGAGCCTGGCGGAGGTGGGGTCGGAGGAGGACTCCTGGTAGACGAGCGTGGCGGTAGTCATGGGGGCCAGCGACTCCGTGGCGGGCGCGGAGGAGGAGGAGGGGGATGGGGGCGGGGAGAGGAGGAAGACGATGAGGACCACGAGGAGCATGCACACGGAGATGGAGGAGATAACGGAGAGGATCTCCGCGCCGAGGGTGTCCATAATGCTGCCCTCCCGACTACTGCTCATTCTGGATGTTGGACTTTGGTTCTGGGAGCTGGTGCGGTGTTTATATATATATATATATATATATATATATTTTACACACACACACACACACACACACACACACACACACACACACACACACACATATATATATATATATATATATATATATATATATATATATATATATATATATATATATATATATAGAGGAAGGATAGGCATCCCCACACTTTTTGCATCCCCATGCATCCCCATGTTCACATCCGTTGGATGTATTTTAAGTCATCTAATCTTAACCATTGAAAAATCAACGGTTAAGATTAGATGACTTAAAGCACCATCCAACGGTGTAAATAGGAGGGATGCTTGGGGATGCAAAAAGTGAGGGGATGCGGATCCCTCCTCATATATATATATATATATATATATATATATATATATCCACGATGACCGTGGTGGCTATTGCCTTCATTGAAAACTAAAAAGCAAGAAATTTAATAGGGAGATAGCCCTTCTTCCTACATGGGGGGAGCCCTAGCTCCTATAGGGGTGGGGAAGAAGACCTGGTGCATGAGGGAGGCAAACCTAAGAAGGAATACCTCTTACTGTCCGATCGGAGAGTGCATCGTTGGGGATTCATGCCGCGCATTTCCTGAACAAAGTTGACAAATACTTGACGCATATTAGGGAGGGATGCCAGAGCTGCATCCGTTAGCTTGACTCTTTCGCGGAAAGCATGATGGTACTTAGGATTAAATGCAGGAGCTGTTAAAAGACTAATCTTTTTTACGTCCTCTCCTATAAGGGTAGAATCGACAATCCTGGTCAAAAAAGCCACATGCTTGGTCTTGGTTTCCCTATCTGGGGCCTAAAGATGCACTGCATTCGTTGCAGCCAGCGAAGGTGCCGGAATCCTATTGATCCAGTAGGGATTGGAGCCGTCAAGAGGCGCCGTATTTATCTCTACAGCAGGCAAGTTCACAATTAGGTCCAATTTTGGATCTAGTGTCTGAATGGAAGGCGAGCTGTCAATGTACTGGTCTGTCAGGATATTCTGGAGAGCCACTACATCTACAGCCTCTGCTACTACTTCTGTGTCTTATCTGTCGCTAGGCTTGCGTTGGTAGCCGGTCCTGTGTTAAGTGTTGCCTCTCTGTCAGGAGCATAATCAATTACTACTACTGCTGCTACATCAACTGCGACCTCCGCCGCTGAAGAAGCCGAGAGGGTCTGGGAGCCGTAGCTGTTGGAGAAAGGCAGCTCTAGATCAGAATCATCCGTCTCCACAAGCGTGTCGTCCCCAGTCTCCATGCCAAGCACCGCAAATTTGTTGGAGGTATTAATGGCTATCTTGAGAAGGGAGCTCGTGGGAGCTTTCCTATGATGCTCAGTGGGAGGCATTTTAAGATTCTTTTCGCTAATCTCAAAGTGAAGGTGGTTGTTCGGTAACAGAAGAAGTGGAGATATAGTATCTTTGTTTGGAGGGCTGGCCATGGGGTCCCCAATTTTTTGTTTTAACTTGAGCTCCGGATGAGCCCTAAAGCAAAGTTTGGGGGAGTGACCTCTCGTATGGCAATGGCTGCAATACAAAATGCTATTATCGTAATTAATCTGTTGAATGTGAACCTTGTTCCCCAGATGGATCTGTATTTTGTTGGGAAGGTTCTTAGAGATATCCAGCTCCATACAGATCTTAGCATAGTTGGCCTTAGTAAGATTATGAGCTTCGTCAGCAACCGCAATGAACTCACCAAAGGAACTCACGATTCTTTTCATGGCCGATGGAACAAAAGCAGATCAAGGGAGGATTGGGGAGCGTGACCCAAATAGTGGAGATCATAGGTTCCTCTTTAGTATTAAAGTCCGGATGCCATTTAAGAATTTTAATCATCCTGGCATCAATTCTGATGGAGTTCTTCATCCAAACCTTTTTTGGTCCTCTTCACTCGACAGGTGAAGCAGCATATGCTTAGGATCCATAGGAGCTACGCAGAAGGCGTTGGAGAGTCCCCATCCTGCGACAACTTCTTGGACTCGAAAGAGTTTAGGGCATCCTAACGGGAATTTCACCACAAAGGAGTCTGAGAACTGCTCGGCCAGGGATGAAAGCTCCTAGGGGAGAAGGCAACAATAATGTTGGCAGCATCCTCGGGAGGAGGGGCGGGCGCCAGCAAGACGTCGAAGATAACTGGATTCTTGGCCCGGCACGAGTTGGACGGAGCAAATCCACAAATGATTTAGTGCCAGCGATGCCGAAAAGCGCATTGGCGAAAGAGGCAGAAGGGGGTAGCGCAAATAGAGTCCACCTCCAAAGGCCGAGACAGGAGTCCGATCGGTGTAGGTACGGAGGGGTGAGCGCCAAAGGTAGGTGAGCGCCAAAGGGAGAGGGCGCTAGAGCGCAATGCGCTAAGATGGTATATTCTTCAGGCAGCGAGGGAAGGAGTGCGCCAAATAGGGATGACGCTGGCGCGGATAGCGTCGAGGCTAGCAATGTGCCAGGCAAGCATGCGCCAAATGCGGGCGGCTGCGCTAAAAGGCTAGCTGGTCGAGTAGCGCGGGACGGGGCGAGCGCCAAGGGAACGAGGTGTGCACCGGATTACGCGGAGAGCTCAACGCCTACCAAAGGGAAAGATGAGCTGGTAAGAGCGTGTCCATTATCAGAAGGCGCAAGGGGCACAAATGACATAGAGTGGTCAACGCAACCCAGGACCGGCACAGAGAGAGCAAGCTGATTCAAATTAGGAAAATTCGAATTTGAAAGAGGCACTGTAGGGGATGTCATAGAAGAAGAGCGAAAAATAGCAGGCGTGCTGCCCAAGGGGAGAGCTGACGAGGCTGGGGGCTTTATTTGGGTAAGACCTGGATGGCCACTGACTGACGCAGACGTCGCGGATAGCCAGGCCAGCACTACCGACGAGGAGCCAGGCCTAGTCATGCATGATGTGGCGGAACAGTGGGGGGGTGGTTGCCGGCTGGGAGAGTCTAGACAGATAAGGACGATGATCGGATGGCTGGGGGGGCCGCCGCCAGGGAGAGGTCTGGAAACGTCCCGTGGGGAAGCGTATCCCCATAAGGAAGCCCGACAAAGGAACACTGGCCCCGAACAGTCGATGAATCGTCGGCGGGGCACTGCTGGTGCAAACCGGATCGGAGGAGCCCGGAAAGGTCCAGCGAAGAGGGCCGACGATATCTGAAGAGAGGCGGCATCCTCCGTAGAGGCGGCCGGCCAAAGCGGCCAGGAGCGGCCTCACAATCGCCATTGTCTTCTCAAAACGAAGATGACAGTTTATAATAAAATATTATACACACAGACACACACACACACACATATATATATATGGAATAAAAAATATATATAATAAAAAATATATATATAATATTTTATTATATATATATATAGGGGTGTGTGTGTGTGTGCGCATATATATATATATATATATATATATATATATATATATATATATATATATATATATTTTATATATATATATATATATAATATTTTATATATATATATATATATATATCAAATATATATATCACACACACATCACACACACACACACACATATATATATATATATATATATATATATATATGTGTGTGTGTGTGTGTGTGTGTGTGTGTGGTGTGTGTGTGTGTGTGTGTGTGTGTGTGTGTGTGTGTGATATATATCAACCCAGGCGTAGTGGGCTTTGGTGAGGTTACTGGTCTCAGGCGCCGTGGCTACGTACGTCCCGAAGGAGTTGGCGATGCGCCTTAGGGCCGTTGGGACAAAGCAAATGAGAGAAAGGTTGGGGAGGGTAACCCACGCTGCGACGGTTGCTGAATCTTCTTTGGTGTTGAATTCTGGAGACCACTTAATTATCTTCATCTGGTAGGTGTCGATCCTGCAAGTGCCCTTGGACCACACGGTTTGGTGATCACGATCTGATGATAGGTGGAGAAGAATGTGTCTAGGATCGAGGGGGCCACTCGATAGTCGGACGAGAGATTCCACTTGGCGATCGCTTCCTGCACTTTGGAGAGTTTGGGACAACCAGTAGAAAATTTGAGAACGAATGTGTGAGGGAAAGCCGCTGACAGCGAAGATAGTTCCTTGTCGGAGAAGGGGATGACTGGAACAGTGGTTTCTTTAGGGTAATCAATGTCCGGCAACTGGACGTCTGGGAAAAGGGTTCCCTCGAAGGGTTAAAGTCCGGGTGCAGCATGGCAGCGTAGGACGGCTGTGACGGACCAAGAGAGGTGGGTCCCGAGGGGGCGGAACGGAAGATCTGGGAGTCGCCCGACGGATGGGTGAGCCCGTTGCTGGGGGATAGGGAAGTGGTGATGGCCGGGGATGGCCTACCAGAGAGGACGGGAAGTGAGGGAGGCAAAGCGACGGAGGGAGCAGTGACAGAGGTTGCTCCGCCACCTGGCATATGGATGGGAGGCTGCGACGGGACTGCCACCACCGGAAGAGGGAGAGGGGAAAGCCCGGGGCATCTGAAGGGGGAGGCTCGGGGGCGGCAAATGCCAAGGAAGCGGGGGGGGCAGTGCCACGGGAGATAGAGAGGTGAAGAGGGAGGAAACGGGGATACAGGGCTCGCCGGGGACGAGCAAGGGTGCGCAGGCAGACCTAGGGAAGGGGGCGGAGACAAAAAGGACTGGGAGGGGGAATAAGAGGATAGGGGAACAGAGCTGCTGGGGAAGGGGGGATGGTGGGCGCAAAGGAGGGAGAAGGAGGGGGATGGGGAGCTGGAAGTGGGGGGAGCGGCAAACTGGAGGGGGGGACGAACCGCGCAGAGGGGAGAGGGAGGCAAGGCCTATGCGCAAAGGGGGATCTGGGGTGGACCGCGCACAAAAGCGTTACTGAACTGCGCAGAGGGGATGGGGCCACCACGTACAGCTGCGGGCATGTGAAGAGGCACAAAGAGGGAAGGGTGCGACTCGGGCGCCAGGGGCAGAAGGGAAGAGCGCACGGGTGACCTCTCCATCTGGGGCCCACCATAAGAGGGGGGAAAGCTCCTGGGTTGCGCACAAAGCCTGAAGCGCAAAGAGAAGGAACGGCCTCGGGAAGGACGCCAAAAGTGGCGAGCCCAAGGTGCTCAGAAGCGGGGGGCCCGAGTCCAGATCTGCAGGGGAGCCCTCCTCCCGAGGAGCAGGAATTTGAAAATAGGGAGAGGGCGAGGACAGGAACTTGGGGCAACGAAGAGGGGAGGCTGGGGGCGCCTGCTCCACCGGCCAGGACAGAGGGGGGCGGGGATCCAGATGACGCTCCCAGAGGGAGGCTGAGGAAGGAGCCTCTCCAGGCCGTAGGAGTTGGGGTGCCGGAGGAAGCCCCGATCGACGCGGAGGATAAAGCGGGTGGTGAGGAGAGACTCGGAGGGGAAGGGGAAAAGGACAGGAAGTTGGAGTGGAGGGCGGCGGGGAGGAGCTGGCTGAGCAGGGCAGCGCTTCGGGGGGCCATGGGGTTGACATCGGGGGAGAAGACCGGACCTGGTGGCTGAGAAGCACGAGGAGGCGGAGAGGAATAAGGGTAGGGGAGGAGGGGAGGGGGCGGCCGGCCTAAGCCGGCCAAGGGCTCGGGGCCTGGAACTCGGAGGGAAGGGGAAGGCTGCACCTGGGGCTTTGTATATTATTATATTATATATATATATATATTTTTATTATATATATATATATATATATATATATATATATATATATATATATATATATATATATATATATATATATATTTTTAATATATATATATATATATATATATATATATTTTTAATATATATATATATATATATATATATATATATATATATATATATATATATATATATATATTTATATATATATATATATATATATATATAAAAATATATATATATATATATATATATATATATATATATATATATATATATATATATATATATATATATATATAAAATATATATATATATTTTTTTTAATATATATATATAAAATATATATATATATAACTCGAATTTAATATTGGTATATATATAGGAACCTTGTTTTGAAGTTTTGATAAAACCTACGAGAAATCGACCAAATCTAGAGTGCACAGGCTTTCCAAGTGGTCGCTCATCGACGTCGAACATCTGCATAGCCTGCAGACTGCCATTAACCGCCGTGAGTTCGTCGGAGCACCGCCGCGGATGCCTGCGTTTACAGAACAATGTTTCACTTAACAAAATGGCGACTCTGCTGGGGACGACCTTCTCCTATGACGAGAAGGCAATTGCTCAATATGATGATGTTTCGGTCGGATCGAAAAAGAAGACTCTGTTTGTGCACTTCGACTAGACTGCCTACGAAGAAATGCTCCGAACTGGAGGTAGTACTCACTGCTCCAATGTTCAGAAATCACGGAAGGCGCGAAAAGTTTGGATTCCTAAGTCCAAAGCATTCTTAGATCTCCCTGTTGTCTCTAAAGGGAAAGAAATCCTTCTTACTCCTGTGGTAGAGGCTCCCGTCTGTGATGAGGCAGTCTCTACTTCGGTGATACACCCTGTGCGTAAAAATCCAGTTTTACGTTCTGAGCGTAAAAATCAAGTTTTACGCTCTGAGCGTAAAAATCAAGTTTTATGCTCCGTGCGTAAAACTCAGTCTCCCGTCTGTGACGTGGCAGACTCTCATGTTTTACGCTTTGTGCGTAAAAAATAGTCTCCTGTCTGTGACGTGGTAGACACACAAGTTTTACGACCCGCGCGTAAAAATATGTCTTTCGTCTGTGACGTGGTAGACACACAAAATTTATGCTCCACGGATAAAGAAAAATCTTCCGTCTGTGACATGGCAGATACTCATGTTTTGCGCTCTACGCGTAAAGGTAAATCTCCTGTCTGTGACAGTGTAGATAAAATTCACAATGATGCCTTTGCATCTAAAGTGAATTTACCTGCACGCATGCTGCGTAAAAACATTGTTGGTAAGACTTCGGTTCTCCACCAATAGCCTTTTTACACTGCTTTATGTAAGGTACCAAACCTACAAATTACGCATAATGCTGATGGAGTCCTTTGTGCTCAAAACTCTCAGGATTTATGTACGCAACTCCAAGCGCATAAAAATGTACAGTTTGGTTCTGCTAATGCAGCCAGTAATCTTCTTTATATACAAGGAAGTAAACGTTTCTCTACCCCAAATATAATAAAGAAGACTATTCCCTCTACTCCTTCTGATTTACGCGAATTGCTAATACAAAAGCGTAAAAACAGACAATCTCCTGTGACACTCCCCCAAGAAAATCATCATTGTGAGTGTCACCAGATTGTCATCAAATGTTGTTGTGCGGCTTCTAAACGGTCAGTTTTTGATCGATTAAGCTACAATGTGCCTCAGCAGCAAACAGATGATCAAGAACATGAATTGTCATATGCGTCAGTCAATATGACATCTCATACCAACAGAGGACGATGTCCAAGACGCAACTTGTCCCAGACTCCTGGTCAATAATAGTTCAACAGACTTCTTGATTCCTTTGATGGAGTATATCAGAATACTCGATCAAGAAGACAAAGACAGTTGCAGACTTCTGATTCAGAAGCTGGGGGTACTCAGTCTTTTGAGTCCGAAACTAATAGTGTCGATTCATACCTCTATACCAATCCCTCTGTATCTTCAAGAGAGGTTGAATCCTATGTATTGGAGATGAACCGGAGACGTCATCTGCTAATACAGAACAATGTCTCTCTGCCGTTGAGCAATCACTAAAGGACATGCTTACCATGATGCAAAGCATGTACCAAATAATAATGACTCAACAAACTGCTCAGCCGGCAGTAGTAACACCGGTGCAGGTAGCAGAACAAACTCAAGATAGTCAAGGGGTTGATATACCTTTGAATAATTAAGAGCCTGCTGTCAATCAAAATTCTGCATCTCCAGATCCTATCATTCCAGAAGATATGCCACCTCCGGTGGGGGTTACGGTACATCCAACAACTATTCAATTGAATGTGCTTCCTCAAACTAGTGAAGCTATTCAAGCAGTGTGTAAGCTCAAAGCACAGTTTGAAGTTCTGAAGCACAAGGATCAGCTCCAGAGGTTAGGGATTAAGCAACCTTATCCTCCTCATTGGAATGATGTACCCTTTCCTCCGAAATTCAAGCCACAATCAATGGTGTTATTTGATGGAAAGGCTTCTCCTAGTCAGTATATCAATTACTTTGATATTATGACTGTACATCTACAGAAAAATGATGCTCTTCTCACTCGAGTTTTCATCGGGTGTCTGACGGGTTCAGCCTACGATTGGTATCGCAGTCTACCCGACAATTGCATTTCGTCTTTCGACGAATTCAAAGCAATGTTTCTCTCCCGCTTCTATGAAGGAGGCATGGACATGAACATGTCCTCCTTAATAGAAATCAAACAAAAGGAGAAAGAAGATACTCGGACGTTCATTGAACGTTTTTGACAGGCAACTTTGAAAATGCCTCCTGGTATGCCAGATTCAGTATTGATTGATACATGTAAAATGAATCTGCGACCATGTATTGCTGTCTTCACGGGTTTCCAATTCACAGATTGGGCCTCGTTTATTATAGCAGCAGTTTCTGCCGAGACGAATGGTAGGTTGGCTCGTGAACACGGGATGATCTTTGCCTCAGAAGACAAAGGAAAGAAAGGCTCTTCTGGTAATAATTCCGGCAATCGTAATGGAAAAGGGAAGGAAACCCTTGTGGTTAATCTTTCAAAACCTAAAACGACGCTGAAAAATCAAGAGTCTTCCAAGCCAAAAGAAGAATACTCTTTCGATGACAGGGATATCCCAGGGATATTCCAATGTCTGGTAAAGAGTGGCAAACTCCAAATTCCAGAGCCAAAGAGGCCTAATAAGGTGAATCTAACCTACAATCCCAAGTATTGTATCTATCACAGATATAAAAATTATCCTACCAAGGCTTGTTATGTCTTGAAGAAGAAAATCCAGGAGCTGATAAATGCCAATGCCATCGCTTTAACTAACGATGAGCATACGATCACAACCAATATGGTTTCTCTTCAATTTGGAGGTTTTCCTCCACAGCAAGTTCCAGATGGGATTGTCCCAATTCCAAAGGCGACGATAAAGATTGTGAATATCCTGCCTGCTAGAGAGCCAAATGAAGGACTTTTGTCTCTTATATTGAAAACTGGTGAAATCATGTGGGTACATCCTGATTTAGTACCTAAAATGGAGAATGAAGGTAAAACTTCAAAATCCAAAAAGGGTAAAAAAATTCAAAACTTGCAACATGATTTCTCATGTTTTAATCCCAGACCATGATGATTTGGATCATTTATGGGATGGCATTCCTTTAGAGGATAGATTAAGGATTTGAATATATGCCCTCCAAGCTTGTCTCCTCCTAACAAGCTCAAACTTACTCATCAGCAGTGGTTAGCTATGAATAGTGTCCCCTTGTACAGGGCACAATAGGTCTTTGCTGCTTATAAAAAAGCTCCTACAGGGATTTTTCCTCTTGTCCTGAATACTCCTCATATGGCTACAGAGGTTTCTATTTCTCTTTCTCCTGTAATTACAGAGGTTTCTTCTTCTTCTTCCTCTCTTAAACCATCTATTGAAACTCTACTACCCATTCACTTGTACAGTCAACAATCGGTCCATCTCATGAAAAAGATGGGCTACGACTTTCAAAAGGCAGAAGGTTTGAACTATGATGAAGTAATGCGACTTCCTTACAAATTCAAAGTCAAAAATCTACTGTTGGATTGGGTTCTGAGGTTCTTCATAAAAATCCTCGTAAGAAAAAGACTAAGGAAAAGAAGGCTAAATCCTGCAATATGGTACTTCATTCTCCTGAGTCTGAAGAAGAAGCCTTTGCTGGTACGAGATCTGGGAAAGAGTACCACAAAGATTATGAGGGATCTTCCAAAGAAGCAGAGAACATTGTTGAAACAATACCAGCTCAACCATCTCTTGTTCCTGCTAAACCATCTATGGTTGAAAAGGAGAAACAGAAAGCAGTATGCTTTGACGTCCCATTAAAATCTGCTTCAAATCAAGGGATGGTGATAAAACCCTACAAGTTCGATATTCTAGCCCAGTTAGCTAATACTCCAGCTATACTTTCGATCTTTAAGCTGCTTCGCCTTTCAAAAGAAAGTCGTAAAACTTTGAGTGAAGCTTTGCTACAAGCTGATTCATGCTTAGCTCAACTCAAGACTCCTGACAATATGCCAATGTCATGTCCACAATGTCATAGTGTGATGGAGGCAATTCCTAACATTACCTTCACACAAGAAGATATGCTGTTAAAGCATAATAAACACGACAGGCCTTTGTGCTACACTGGGTATATTGAATCCACTAAAATTGACAGGATTTATATTGATCCTGGGTCTTCTATTAGCATTATTCTTCAGAGTATGCTAAGACCTTTGAGGATTTCTACTAGTGATTTGACTTATACTAGTACCACAATAGTTGGTTTCAACTCTGGCAAGAGTTAACCACTGGGAAAGATTCGTCTGAAGATTCAAATTGGTGATCTTCAAAATATGGCGACATTTTATGTTATCAACCCAGATGTATCTTACAACATCCTTCTCAGAAGACCGTGGATACATGAGCATAATATTGTGCCTTTAACTCTCCACTAATGCTTCAAGTACATGGATTCCCAAGGGGTTGTGAAGATCGAGTTTGCTGATATTAATCCTTTCAAGGGTGTTGAAGCCTATTTCTCGGATTCAATCCTCTACAAACAGGAGCATATGAAAGAGATATCGGATATGGCCGAAGATCGATCACCTGTTGAAGATCAATTTGTCAATAAAGATCCTCCAGAAGAGCAACCTTTGAAGATCAAAGTCAAAGGTTGAATCCAACCCCAACCTGTCAACGACCAACCTCTGGTAATCAAACTCAAAGGAAGAACTCGAGCTTCATATGAGGAATCAGTGAGTATTCCTACCAAGGGCCAAGTTCAACCTCTCATGATCAAATTCAAGGGACGTACTTCTTGTATGAATGATCCAGAACCACCATTGATCATCAACCTTGGCAAGTCTACGCAGAAGACAGATGATGGTCCGTTAATGATCAATCCGAAGCGTAGCAGTCAAATTATAAATGATGTAAATATTGATCATTCTTTACTTTCTAATATCAATAAAGATTTCCTTTTTGAGTATATGGTTGTCAAATTTATTGAAAGAATGACTTTATCTTCTGATGATCAAAGTCATCAATATAAAGATGACATAGATACAGAGGAAACTTTATACATTGACCATAAGGAAAATTTCTTTCCTTCTCATGTCGATATAGGACCTTATGCTCAAAATTTCTTAACATCTTCTTCTTATCTTCTTCCTGTAGCTGCTTTATCACAAGCTTGTGTAACTTATAGACGTTACGAAGAATCTTATTTCGTGATTCCGTCTGATAAGAAAAATAAGCGCCAAATTGTGTTTGGCCTGGCTAGAAACATCCCTATTACTCAAACAGATGATCTCCAAGATAAAGATAAAGGAAGAATTCGAATTGACAAATATAGTCAATAATCTCTCAAGCTTATCCAGAATATGTGATATGATTTGAAGACTATACAAGGTCTCAATCAAGGTAAAGGTAGACGACTACCATTATATGGTGATCTGTTTTACCAGAAAATTCATCATGTGTTGGGATATGATACCTCCCACATGTTTAATGAAGATATACAAGAAGAATTCTCTTCTAGTTCTTCACAATCCTTAGATTCGAAAGAAATCCAATTCATCGAATCAGATACACCCCCCATGTACAAAAAAAATATAGAAGAATGTTCTTCCAGTCTTTTACAATCCTCATATTCTGGAGGAGATTATTATGATGAATCTGAATGTGTTTTCTAAGTCAATATGGTTCAAACTGATGGTGAATCTGAACCATTTGAGAATGACCCTTGGGCACAATAAATGGACACTCAATGGGAGCTTCATTTTGAACAACGACAGCCACCTACAGAGGATGAGATTGTCCAGATTGATGTTGGAGATGGAACTATGTCCAAGCCAATATTCATCAGTAAAAATCTATCCGAAGATGAAAAGGAAGAGCTGATAAAACTGATTAAAGAATATATTGATATCTTTGTATGGAGTTATGAGGATATGCGAGCCTAGATCCTAAAGTTGCTACCCATAAACTCAATATTCTTCCTAATGCCAAGCCTGTAAAACAACAACAACGATATTTTCGACCAGATATGATGGATGCAATTGAAGCAGAAGTCAAAAAGCTGATTATATGTGGTTTTATTCTTGAAGAACAACACCCAGACTGGGTTACCAATATTGTTCCTGTTGTAAAAAGAATGGAAAGTCCGAGTTTGTATAGATTTTCGAGATCTTAATGCAGCTTGTCCAAAGGACGAATTTCTACTTTCGATTATCGATGTCATGATAGACAATACATGTGGTTTTGAACGCATATCTTTCATGGATGGATTTTCAGGATACAATCAAATTAAGATGCATCCGGAAGATGAGAAACATACTGCTTTTCCTACACCCCTTGGAGTATATTACTATACGGTTATGTCGTTTGGTCTAAAAAATGCTAGCACCACGTATCAGCGGGCTATGAGCAATATCTTTCAAGAACATCTACGAAAAACAGTTGAATGTTATGTGGATGATATTGCTGTCAAAAGTCGATCAAAAGATGATCATATTCAAGACTTGAAGATAGTATTTGAGTTGATGCGTCAACATCAACTGAAGATGAATCCCACTAAGTCTTTCTTAGGGGTGTCTAATGGCAAATTTTTGGGATTTGTCATCACTTCTCAGGGTATTCATGTGGATCCTGATAAAATTAAAGTAATTCTTGAAATGCGTCCTCCACGCAATTTAAAAGAACTCCGTGGCTTCCAAGGTCGTATCGCTTATATCAGAAGATTTATATCCAATCTTTCTGGAAGATGTCAACCTTTCTTCCGTTTATTAAAGAAAGGGGTATCATTTGTCGGGGATGAAGCATGTCAGAAAGCCTTCAATGACATCAAGCAATACCTTACAAATCTACCTGTTTTGGTACCTCCAGTGGTAGGAAGACCATTTTTGCTATATGTTCGAGCCTTGGATCATTCACTTGGTGCTCTTCTTACACAGAAAAGTGATATGGGTCATGAACAGGTAATTTATTATCTTAGCCGAATGATGGTCGGAGCTGAATACATGTATACTCCTATAGAAAAGGAATGTCTAGCCTTGGTTTTTGCTATTCAAAAGATACAATATTATGTGTCAGGACAGACTATTCATGTCATATCCAGTATAAATTCTATTCGGGTATTGATGAAAAAACTGAGCATTCTTAACTCCAAGTTAGCCACCTGGGCGATGTTGCTTGCTCCTTATGACATGGTCTATGTACCTCAAAAATTAGTGAAAGGCCAAGCATTAGCCAATTTTCTTGCAGCTCACCCTATACCTGAAACATCGAAACTATATGAAGACATTCCAGATGAAGTCGTGGATTGTAACATGACTCTGAAGGATGATATTTGGCAACTATATTTCGATGGAGCATCGCGGGTTGGACCTAAAGGCAATATTGTCTCTGGAGTAGGCATTGTCCTAGTCTCTCCTGATAAAATGGTCATATACCGTGCTTATTCTCTTAATGAGCCATGCTCTAACAATGTGGCTGAATACAATGCTCTACTAATCGGTCTCCAAGTAGCAAAACAACTGGATATTGAGTTCCTGGAAGCTTATGGAGATTCTCAACTGATTGTCAATCAAGTCAGAGGGACATATGAGGTCAAAAATCCTGACCTCATTCCTTATCATCAAGTGGTAATCGAATTGGTCCTTTCATTCAAAGGATTCTTCATTGAATTCGTACCACGTTCTCAAAATTTGGAAGCAGATGCTCTTGCTAGCTTAGCTGCAGACTTAGCTGCTCCAATTAGAAGACAAAACACCATTACTTTATTGGATCGAGACTTATTCTGTGTCAAGAATAATTTGCATATTGAACAGAGTTATACTACAGAATCAAGTTTCCAGCAGAGGGATTGGAGAAGTCCATTCATTGATTATGCGGTTCATGGGATTTTACCTGAAGATCCAAAAGAATCTGTATCAATTAGGAGACGATCATTTCGATTTTACTATGATTCTTCCTTACATATGTTATATCGTTATTCATATGATGGACTGTTGTTACGCTGTCTTTCAAAGTATGAAGCTAAACAAACATTCGTGAAGCTCATGATGGTTTCTGTGGTGCCCATCAACCTGGTCTAAAATTACAGGACCGCATTCGAAGAATGGGGTATTATTGGCCATCCATGATAGCAGATGCTGTGGATTATGCCAGACGGTGTAAAGGGGCATGGATATTATTGGCCCGATTAACCCTCATTCTGTCAAGGGACATCGGTTTATACTGGCTATAACCGATTATTTTTCTAAATGGGCGGAAGGAGTTTCCCTTGTTGAAGTAAAATCATCCAATGTGGTTAGCTTCATCAAACACCATGTCATTTATCGTTTTGGGATTCCCCGACAGCTAATTCATGATAATGGACCACAATTTGCCTGTCAGGCATTTTATCGATTCTGTAATAAGAATCGGATTCAAAATCTGGCTTCTACGGCTTATAATCCAGCTGCTAATAGTTTGGCCGAAGCTTTCAACAAGACGATCATCAAACTTCTCAAAAGTTTGTCTCTTCTAATAAACGTGATTGGAATGAGTAACTTAGAGAATGTTTATGGGCCTACCGAACGACAGTCCGAACTCCTACTGGTTTTATATCGTTTTTACTAGTCTACGGATGTAAGGCTGTTCTTCCACTGGAAATCCAGATTTTGTCTCTTAGAATAGCCATTGCTAATGAACTAACTACAGAGAATAATGATCGCTTACGACTCTAAGAACTTGAAGGATTGGACGAGAAGCGTCTTCAAGCGCAACAGCATATTGAGCTATATCAAGCCCGCATATCTCGAACTTTCAATCGTAAAGTTAAAGAGAGGGTATTCAAGGTCGGTGAGCTAGTTCTAACTGTTCGAAGATTGATGGTGATGACTCATAAGTGCAAAAGAAAATTCCAAGCAAAATAAGAAGGCCCTTATGTCGTCGAGACAGTCGTCTCTAATGGTGCCTATAGGTTGTCTAAACCTAATGGAGATTTGCTCATGATGCCGATCAATAGCAAATTCTTGAAGAAATACTATGTTTAAATTTTTTCTTTATTCCCCAGCTACCAATGTTTGGTTAAGCTGATTACTTGTCTCCTTGAAGAGAATTTTGATCTTCTATCTTACCAGTGGATTAAAAAGTGAGATTTATTATTTATCATGTTCTCATAACCTCTGAATAAATATTAAGTCTACTTCTTTTCCTATCTATCATGCCTATTTGGCCTCTGAATAGGTATTAATCTATTTTTCTTTGAGTTGTTATGATCTGTCATGTTCATATTACCTCTGATAGTGTCGTATACTTTAAATAGAAAAGAGATTCATTATCTATCATGTCCATATTACCTCTGGATGGATACAATTTATTGAGTTTAGAAAACTTGTCATGTCCATATTACCTCTGATAAGTGTTTTCTATCTCATACCTATTGTTTAAATTCAAAATAAATGATAGGATCACAAATAAATATTTTCATTCATTTCTTGTAAAAAATTACATAGTGAAAAAGATAGAAGATTACAAAAGCTCTTTATTTACCTAAGGCAGAGCAGATAAGTCTCCTAGCATTTTCTGCAGCTCTGCTAGACGCTTGTCATGAGAGCTCAATATAGTTTTAGCAGCTACGGAGCGTCGAGCTTCGGGAGTACAGATGTGAGAAAGTCCAGCAAAAGTAACTATAAGCTTGTCCTTGGCTTCGTCAAGGGTTTTGATGGTAGATTCAGCTCCGAAGACCTATTTTTCCAAAATTGAGCTCTGAGTTAGGTGCTGGTCTCGGGCCATGATCATCTGCTCTCTCTCTGCCTTCAAGCGAGCCAGCTCAGCCTCGACTTCGCGAATTCTATCATTTTGTTGATGAATTTTTATATTCGAAGTTTCATAGGCTTCTCTCTGGCTATCCAGCTCGGGCTTCGCTCCAGCCAAAAAAGCTTTTTCTTTGGCGACCTTTATGCTGTATTCATGGAGGGCTTCATTGAAAGTAGTCTCCCGAGCGAGGTATTCAGCAGATAAAGCGTCATACTCTTCTTGGATGAGATTTTCAATGGTTTCACTTGACAGCTTTAGATATTCTTTAATGGGCTGTTTAAGTCCCTCCACGATTTTCTCCAACGCCGCCGCTCTTGCCGCATCATTTAACATGGCGACATTTCTGATAGTAAGAGCAATCGCCGCCTTCAAGCTCTCATAATTGAGGCCCTTGTTCAGGACCATTTTGATTAGAGATGCCAGAGTCTTGTAAAAGGTATAAGTATGAATCTCAACTAAGAGATTTATTTCTACACTTGAACTCGGCGTTACGGCGATGCCTACCAAATCTCTTCTCTGAAGACTAGGAGCAGATGCTGTTGCCTTGGTAGCAGGCTGAGATTAAGCCATTGTTGTCACTGATACCATAGCCAACTGGTTCCCAGGAGCTTCAGGAACAGTGTCTTCAGTATTTGTTACTCCAGCCGTCTCTGGAGCTGAAACTACAAGAGTTTTGGTGGCGGTGATTGGTGTGGATGGAATGATAGTTGTGGCAGTTGACTCCGGTTCAGGCATTACCTCTTTAAGAATTTGTACTGGATCGGTAGTAATAGCAGAGGATGCTATTACAACTTCCCAGCTTCAGTTGGTGACTTGAGTATGCCTTCATCACCTTCTTCATCTATTGGCTCTGCGGGATCTTCAAGTATTTCAGTTGTAGTGAGTCCTTCTACAACTGATTCTTCATTGAAGTCTAATTATTCTTCCGCAGCCTCTTCATCATCTATAGTAAGTTTTACTGTAGTTTCTTCTTTATCATTGCCCTCAGCAGGAGGGGACACTTCTGGCTGAGCATGTATTTCTAGCTTTTGTTGTACCTCGAGAGATGGAGGACATTCTTCCTGAGTCTCCACTTCAGACTCTCATCGTACTTCCTCTTGAGCATCTTCTTCTTCTGAAGAAGAAGTCTCCTCCTCAGATTTCTCGTTTTCTTCATAAATATCTTCTTGAGGAGGAGGAGGAGCCACAAGCTTTGGAGCAATGATAACACCTACAAAAATTAAACAAAATAAGTTAATATACAAAAATCATAGTTTTGTATGGATTTTGTATAAATTATATTTACCTGGAGTATGTGTAGGACGTGCCAAGTACGCATCATAATCTCCAGTCCAATCCTCATCATCAAAATTAATAGCTGGTTCGTCGGATGGGATGGGCTCTTGATCAATAGTATGTACTGGGGCGACGTCTTCAACAACTTGTGCCTTTTGTGGCAAAGTTAAATGAAGTGACGAGCTGAGATGTCCCAGAGATAGGACTACCGCAGGTGCTGCTGATTGGGAGGCCGAGGACCCTTCTTCAGGGTGAACTGAAGAAGATACAACGTGTTGCGGCTCCTCGACTGGAATATCAATCTCTGGAGTAGCGGCCCTTGGTCTAGAAGGCCCTTTGATGGTAGTCTTCTTCTTCTTTTCCGGGGTCTTCTCTGGAAGATTGACAGCTGCACATTGTTTCCGTTTACTGGACTTACCAATAATGATAGGTTCTGCAGCTTTTTCTCCAATTCTCGTAGGGATAACTTCCAGATACTGATCTGGAACAACTATGTCTTCAGGGATGTCTGATGGTACCCTGATTGGCTCCTCAATATTCCCTTCCTTAGGCCATCTTAGACTACCTCTCATGTTGTAGCCATAGGCGAAGGAGCGGATGGAAGCATAAAAGTGAGCATACGTATGAAGTATACGTAGCTCGGTGGTGCTGGTAGCGATTGTTACTTTGAATTTGGCACCAGTACGGACAGTACTAAAATATCTCCAACCTCTTGCACCATCAATCAGTTTCCCATAGTGACGAAAACTGGTAGAGGGATTACCAACATGAAGTTGGTCATATCCAAATTGGCGAGCGAACCTACTTGGTAAATATGGTTCGAACGCACAACTGTCTTTATTTCTGTACATCAGATGGGAGGGTCTGATGCACTGTAGCCACCTGAAGACTGGTGCTGACAATAAATTCTTCCTTCAACTTTATCTTCAAATTGAACGTCAAAGCAGTCGGCCGAAACTTGTGGCCTCGTGCAGAAAAAGTTCCAACCATAAGAATAATTCAAGACTGTTCTGGTATCTGCCACTGTCGTGGAAATCCATGTAGCTTTGCTGAACTTTTGGAGTAAGACCTCCGCATCATCTCCCGGGCCTGGTGGCAACAAACTGCAGTTGTGGTGCAATAGCCAGCCCATCAAGTAAGTGTAGGGCATTTCTACCCTAGGAAATACGTTCCGATGATGAGCGTTCTTAATTAGCTCCTCACCAAAAGTCCTCAAACCTATGTTTACCTCGGCACACCATTGCAGATAGCAGGTTGATTCTGGCTTTAAACACCAAATGTACCGCTGGCCATAGCACGCTTCGGTGGATTCTATCAACTGTACCGGTCCCTGGTACAACCCATCTCCTCAACCACAAAAAAAGAAAGCCTGCCAGCAAGGCTCTCTTGGAGATCTTCTGGCTGCCATATCTGAGGAAGCTCAAGGCTTCGGTTCTATCAGAGAACTCCCCAGTCTTGGTGGACAAATATTTGTTCAGGAATTTGTAGCTGATCATCATATCCCGTATTTTATCAGCAGGGATTGTTGAACCAGTGTTGATAGTTGGATCTTTGTTCTCCTGGAATCTTTCTTTATCATCTTTTGATATTTTATCCTTATGGAAAAAGAGATATGTTGTCCACTTGTTGATGTATGCTAGATGAGATCCACTCTCATGCATAGTAGCACAAATCATGTAGTGGCACATCAACTCTTCATATACCTCGACCAATTGAGGGGTTTTCTCCATGATTTCAGCAAGTTCCCGGTTGGAGGGAACATATTCTTCATATGGGGCTTCCCCCATTGGCAGCTTTGAGATGAATTGCATCTCATGGAGTGCGAGACCCATTTCACCTTTTGGGGTCGTAAAAGTTCCAGTTGAACTTATATATATCTCCATCAAAGCCATGAACAAATTGCTATTTGGTGGTATACCCTGACTACTTGAGGCCACTGCTTCATACAGGCCGATGTCTTTCAGCTCCGTCTGGAAGTTCTTCATCATCCAAACACTAATTTGGATCCAGTTCTGGTTGAAAGGAGTTAGCCACCCTGGCAGTCTGGGGTTGGCTTGGGGATATAACACTGCAGCCCTTATGAACTTATTGATAAACATTTGGGTCTGCACAGGTTGAATCAAAGCTGAATCTTCACTAGGAGTAAATCCAGGTAAGAGACCGGAGAAGGGGACACCACCACCACTGGGAGTACAGGTGTACTAGCCCATGTCATTGGCTCTCTCCCTCTTGAAAAATGATCTTTCCTGGTCTTCCGTGACTGCTGGGAGTCAGATTCCACAGCAACTGTCGGGGATGGGTGGCATGGATAAATGCGGACAGAAAATATTCTCTATCCATGTCAGGGAGATACATTGATCTATCTCCAGACTTGAACACCCAAGACTCCTTCTTGGGGTGTGTTTGAGACTTGCAGTCAATTGCATCCCCAAATTAGAAAGCTGGTTTTGTAAATTATTGGCCATCCAGCAAGGTCAACAATTCTCCATTTATCATGGATAGCAGCATTCTATCCCCTTGGGCAGCTATCAACTGTGCTCTCTCTACAGGGTACTCTGGATTCGATTGGGAAAACTCTACATGAGATAGATTCTCCAAATAATTCGAGCCCACCATACCAGTGATGAGCCAAATACTTCTGCAAGTGGGTGAATTTGCAAATCTACTGCCAAAAGAAAAAAAAATCAAGTTAGTGAAAATCTAATTTGAAATTTTTATGCAGATAAATTAGTTTAAAGTTTTTTACACATAAAGGTTAAAAACTTTGACTATGTAAACTTTACGTTTATTGAAGTTGATAAAAAATTTTAAAGTGGAAAAAGTCTTTGTTTTACACAAAGTCTTTCACTTGTGAAATTTTACGCTGGCACATTTTGATGTGAGTGTATTGTGAATTTTACGCTGGCATATGTTGACATGAGCATATTCTAAATTTTACGCTAGTACATGTTGATGTGAGCGTATTATGAATTTTACGCTGTCATGTGTTGACATGAGCGTATTCTAAATTTTACGCTAGCACATGTTGATGTGAGCGTATTATAAATTTTACGCTGACATGTGTAGACATGAGCGTATTCTAAATTTTATGCTGGCACATGTTGATGTAAGCGTATTGTAAATTTTACATTGGCATGTGTAGACATGAACGTATTTTAGATTTTACGTTGGCACGTATAGACGTGGGCGTATTTTTTTAATTTTACGTTGACACGTATAAACGTGGACGTATGTTCTTAACTTTATGCTGACACGTATAAACGTGGGCGTATTTTGTTATTTCAGTTTTTATGCTGACAGTATGACGTGGGCGTGAAATCCGAAGGTTCGGGTTTTTTTTCTTCTTCTCCGGCGAACTCATAGCTGAGATTAAGTAGGGCTTTACCCTTCAATGCCGGAGCCACGGCGGGGTTGCTCTGTTGGGGCGTCGTGGATGATTGGATGGGGGTTTTCATGCGGTCGGCCGACGATGAACCGACGGGCTTCTTGCCCTTGCTGCTGGCGGTGGACGACTTCTTGGGAGCCATTGGATTGAAAGCAAGAGAATGAAAGAGGCATGAGAGGAAGAGATATCGAGATTATAGAAGACAAGTAAAGTTTTTCTCTCTTCGAAGAGCTCTATTTATAGAATTTTTGAATCCGTTCAAATTCCTGACTTTTACGCTGACTGTTGGATATCCCAACTTTTACGCGGATGACCGTTGGATATCCCGAGTTCTACGCTGACTGTGAAATCCCGAATTTTACGCTTTTGTTCAAAGTATTTCAAATTTTGAAAATAATTTGAAAACTTTGAAGGGGGTCTTGTAGGAGCGTAAAAAGTGCTTTATGGACTAAGTCAAAGAAGTTGAGAACTTTACGCAAGCTACTCTCTACGCAAGCTACTCTATAGAGCTACTATCTACGCGAGCTACTATCTACGCAAACTACTTTACGCCAGGGCTATTCATTGAATTTTACATCAGGACAGACTATTAGGCCGCATTTAATGCAAGTGATTTGATCTGACACAATGATTTTCTGACGGCAGGATTACACAGAAGCCGAGGAGATTTTTTCTACCAAACCCAATACTCGTCGTATAACGTGCAAATAGGGCTATTTTACGCTCAATAAAACTACTTCTTTTACGCACGATAGTTATTCGAGCTTTTACGCTCAAGACTATTGTGGGCATAAAGTCTATTTGGGCTACTTTTTACGCTCAAGGCTATTTTTCTAGCCACTTTACGCAGGAAGTTTATTTTGGGCTATTTTACGCCCAGTTTGCCACTTTACGCTAGGAGTGTATTTTGGGTCATTTTTACGCCCGATCTTTTCTGACCACTTAAGAACGTGGTTTGCCCACGTGGCTTTCATGCCAACTTCTCGAGGAACGTGTGTATGTGCTCTCTCCATTTTGTTGAAGTAGTGGGACACGTGTCACCATGCGTAGAGATCAAACTCTACATGGAACACGTGTCAACGTGCGTAGAGAATGATTTGGATCGTGGGTGACAGTTACTAGCATAAAAACCCAATTTTGTTGCTTTTTACGCACAAAGGGTTAAATCTGTAAATAGACTTGTTTTTACATATCATGCATCAGGAGAGATCAATAGAGAGACAAGGAGAGAAGATTCTGAAAAAATTCATACTTTCAGAGTGATATTCCCAGAAGCATTCTTCAACTTTTTTTCAAGAACAGGATGAAGCAAAGCAAGAAAGCATTCGACTGTGCCATCAGTGCCGTTGCTTGATACCTTTCCGGTGACTTAGTTCTTCCGATTGTTCGTCTTCTTCAAGCAGTTTTCTTCATCATCAACGTATGGTCCAAGGAACAAAGTGATCGCTCTCAGATCAGACTTCCATAGCAATACTTCCCAGAACAATTTGTACTTTTTTGTACTTTTTTAGTTTTATTTTAAAAGCCAATTTTAGGCATTTTGTTAAGTGAAACAAAATGGCGACTGAGTTTAGTCGTTTATGTTGTTTTTATTTGGTTTATGCATATTGACCTAGTTTTAAGCAACTACTTTATGAGTGTGAGGCATTTTTATATCTCCTATAGTCTTGACCCTTGTGTACCACTAGATGAGTGAGTTTCATATAGGATACGGACCCGCGTACTCGACTTGCCATCGATACGTTTGAACGTGCTACTTCGACAGTAGGATTAGCTAAGACTACTTCAGGAGGGCCAGTGAGGCGTCCTTTAGCACACCAGCAGCAGTAGAGGCCATGCCCATATCAGGCATAGGGGAAGGCCACTTGCCATTTCTGTGGCAAAGTAGGTCATGTCCAGAGAGACTATCGACGACGATTAGGACATTGCTTAGCTTGTGGATCAAGTCAGCACCAGACTAGAGATTGTCCATTGCAGAAGACTACACCATAGACCCAGAGTTTAGCCCTTCGAGCACCAGGGCAGCTAAGATGCAAAGACAAACAATTGTGAGACCAGGAGCACCATGACCACCCTTACCGAGTCAGGCAACCTAGTTTCATCAGGCTAGACCACATATGGGAAATCAAAGAGTTGGGCAAGCTTTTGCACTAGCTGTAGAAGAGGCAAAACCAGAGGCAGATGTCTAGCAGGTATCACTATAGTTGCTATATTCTGTGCCATAATACTATTTGATACAGGTGCCACACACTCATTCATATCCATAAGTTTTGTTACTAGTCGTAGCATACCCATTATAACATTGACTTCAAATGTTAGAATTCTTACCGGGGGACGAATAGTGCCAGTAATCAGCATATGTAAGTTATGTTTTGTAACAGTGAATGGTAAAGAGATGATGACTCAATTTTTGGTATTTTCTATGCCAACCTTCGACGTGGTCCTTGGGATGGACTGGTTGAGTCAGTATTATTCTATCCTTGACTGTTACAGAAGCATTATTATTTTTATGCCTCCATATGGACTCGATTTCGAGTTTATCCGATAATCAATGAAACAGAATAATCCTCTAACCTTGGGAGCTAATATGGGAATGGAAGTAGCCCCTTATCCTTCTACTGTCATTGAGTTCCAAGATATGTTTCCGGAAGAGCTTCCAGGACTGTTATGTGACAGAGACATTGAGTTCAGCATTGAGCTCATTCTGGGAGCCGAACCTATCTCGTCCCATGTGTATCGTCTAGCACTGAAGGAGTTGGTTAAAATGAAGACTCGGATAAACAAGCTATTAGAGAAGAAGTTTATTCGATCTAGTGCATCACCATGGATGCTCCAATCTTATTTCTGCCAAAGAAGGATGGGTCGGTACGCATGTGCATTAACTACAGAGCTTTGAATGCAGTGACGGCAAGGAACAAGTACCCCCTGCCGCGCATTAATGACTTAATCGATCAATTGGCTGGAGTTAGAGTGCTCTCCAAAATCGACTTGCTATTGGGTTATCATCAAGTGAAGGATCAGAAGGAAGATATCCCGAAGACTGCATTTAGGTCAAGATACAGACACAACGAGTTTTTGGTCATGTCTTTCGATTTTACTAACGCTCCAACAATTTCTATGAACCTAATAAATAAATTCTTCCATCAGCACTTGGACAAGTTCGTGGTTATCTTCATAGATGATATAATTATATACTCAAAGATCCACGAAAAGCATGAGCATCATTTGCAGATAGCCTTGGAGACCTTGAGGAAGAAGAAGCTTTATGCAAAGCTCAGCAAGTGTGATTTCTTTCTTGAGAAGGTTACCTTTCTTGGGCATATCGTCACATAAGATGGTATTTTGGTAGATTCAGAGAAAATTTCAGCAGTTGAGACATGGCTTGTTCCACATCAACTACAGAGGTGAGAAGCTTTCTTGGGCTTGCGGGTTATTACTGAAGGTTCGTCAAAGATTTTTCATAAATATCTAGACCCATGACTCGGTTGACTTACAAAGACCAACAGTTCGTATGGATGGATGAGTGTCAAGCAACTTTTTGATAAACTGAAGAAGCATTTGACCACCGCACCCATTTTGGCCATTCTATCAAGGCCATAAGGGTTTGTGATATCTAGCGATGCATCCGAAAAGGGATTAGGATGTGTCTTAATGTGGCATGGTAGAGTAGTTGCATATGGATCGAGACAGTTGAGAGTACATGAGAAGAATCATC
>JANAVB010008400.1:25548677-25553677 GCA_029216955.1 Iris pallida | reverse complement strand
ATCATTTAACTATTTATATTTTTCTACAATTTTTGGATATTTTAGGTATTTAGTATTTAAGGGTTTATTATTTTTAAGGACTTTCAGGATTTACTTTAAGGTCATTCGGGAATATTTTGAGACCAAATATTTTTATTTGGGTACTAGATGACTAGAAATATTTTCTACAATCTTTTGAGAATTTTCTAGATTTTTTGGATTTATTTCGATTTATTTGGAGTTAAATAATTTTTAAATAATTTTTGTAATTAATATAATTAATTACCCACTCGCCCACCCAGGGCGGGCCCACCTGTCGGCCCCCAACTACAGTAAACGCCTCTCTCTCCTATATATATGATTATAGAATTCCAAAAATCATATTTTCTTTGGCCTATTTTTGAGGAGATTGATCCTTCGAGACTTTCGACTTCACGGAGCGATTGCGGATAGCCTCGACCTCGTTTTCACGCGCCATTTTTTTGTTGGATTTTTCGCAAGGTCAATTAGTATTTTGTTTTCTATGATTTTGCTTCTGAATTTCTGGAGAATTATTTGAGTGTTGGTTGCCCAAAACTCGACACTTTGCACGGTTTTCGAGATCCCGGGAGATCTCTAACTACGATTTGTGATCCGTTTAAAGTTTTGGAAAATAGACATGACGATCTACGACATATAATTTTTTCCAAAATTCAAATATTCGTTTATCATTTTAATTATTATGTTGAACTCAAATTTGATCGATAAATTATCGATTATGTCACGGTTAGCCACAACGGTAATAACTGTTGACCAAATCATAATTTTCTGCCACATTCGATTCCAGTGAACTCGTGAATCTGAAACCTACCAAGATACGCTTTTAAATCATCGAGTTCATAATGTTTGACTATTTACGTCTCGATTTATGTGCCATAGTTTTCAAAATTGAACATATGACTTTCTATAGCCAAAATTTCTTATTTTAGTTATATTTTGGATTATTATTAGGTTAAATTAGATTTTAAGTGATTTATTTCATAATTAAGTATTATTATAGGATAACCCATTAGCAACTTATTCTATGATTTTAGAATTTGAATCTTAGAATTGGCTTGTGGTTTTCGTGCACGGTTCGTGGTACGATGGTGTAATATAGGTTGAAAGCTTCTAGGTCGAGTTCCTTTCTTCCTTAACTTGTGAAAGCAGTTTGTCCAAGAAATCAGGAAGTTTCACTATGGCATTATATTACATTTATTTTTTACTACATGTATCTTCATAATGTCTTTTTACTGTTACATCTTTATATTTCATGTTGTCACTGTTCTTGATTGATCATGATTACTGCTTTTACACAAAAGTTGGAGTCGTTAGAGTGTATGTACATGTTCATGTTTACTCCTAGTTTATCGTGTTTGTTGTTATCGTCTTGTTAATGTTTATCGTATTGGACATGTACCTGTGAGTTAGTCGGGTGAAAGAATACGACTAGTAGACATGTGGTACCATAGTGTAGCCCAAAGTTTATTCGGTCAGGGGACCGTCTTACAATATTTGTTCAGTCAATACACCTCACGTATTGACTGTCCGATTCCTAACCCACCACGTTGAATATTGGTATTCTAAAACACACAGTACACGTGATTACTTATGGCTATATGTTCTTCTTCATTTCCTTCCATCGAGTCGACTGTCATGTTGCCTATATTTTGTAACTAAACTCTTTTTCATATTGTGTCATGCATATAGTTCGTTTTCTTATTATTGTTTCCTTCATGTATGTATATTATATTGTGTAGTGTAGTGTTATGTTGAACTTGTTCCAATCCTGATTGGATATTTTTTCAGTTGACAGACTCTTGACAACTACTCTCTTGCTTGGGTTCCTTCCGTAGAGTTAGAGATATCTTGGAGGCCAAACATATATTCTAGTTAGATTAGAAAGTTCTTATATTTAATATTTAGCAGATTTATTCCCAAAAATTATTTTGTTGTATTATTGGATTTGTAAATAAAATAGTTATATGAATGAGCAATAGATGTGATTTTGTTGTACTTGAGATTGACATTGTGGTCTAGATAAACGTACTACCGTCGATACTGCGGCGTAGGTTGTACTTGGCTACGTACTCGTATCCCGAAAAGCTGGTGCGGGTCATGACAGTTATAAATGCGTATCCAAGTCATACTTGGGTGCAAGCAACTGACTTAGTCGTTTATGTTGTTTTTTAATTTGTTTTATGCATATTGACCTAGTTTTAGACGACTACCTTATGTGTGTGGTATTTTTATGTTTCCTATGGCCTTCCACTTGTGTACCACAAGATGAGTGAGTTTCATATAGGACAAGGACCTACGTACTCGACTGGCCATCGATACGTTTTGGAGGTGCAACGGATAGGAGGTGACTGATATTAGAGTATCGAGTTAGAAGCCATAGCAATTGCCAATTTGTCATGTTGTGGATACATCTTGGACTGGATCATTGGGGAAGGGACAACTATTAGCTTAGGGTTACTATTTATTTTTACACACATTTATGGCCGATAGTGACTCGGATGAGCGCTACTTTACTGCCTGCCTCTTTTATTTTTTCTGCTGATCATAAAGCCTCTGCGTGGAACGTTGTCCTCAAAGTGCATCTCATATAGACGGTTAGGGAGCCATATAGTATCGTGTTTACATATTAAGTTATTGTTGGCATATTTTCTGTATCTTGTTACGTCCCTCTGAGGACCTGGTGATCTCTCCAGGGTTAGATGAGCATGATTACCCCCAAGAGTACAGGCTAGGACCGGACTCATCTTTTGCTGACGATGCAGTGTTGCCCACTGATGGCACTTAATACCTTTTTCTTTAGGGACATGTAGTTGCTACCATTGTTTATTTATTTATTTCTTTATAGATTTCGAAGGTCGGACTCATTTATTACTTTATTTGATTTAGTCGACTGGTAGTGGATTTGTCTACACACGACTACTTGTTTGTGTTTCGTTCCTCATGCTAGACTATTGCTACATTGATTAGTTATTCTTTTCTTTATTTATGGATGAGATTAGTCTTGCATGTGATTTAGTTATTATGAGTTAAAACTTATATATTACAACTTATGTATGTGTATGTAGAAACCATATATTAGAGTATTCTTCATATACATACAACTGGCATGTGAGTATTCTATGTATAATGGGACTGGGGCGTTACATCCATCTCGACCAGCATCCCAATACACAAGGCATAAACCGAGCCATAATCTACACTCATAATAATTCTAGATCAGTAAATCTTAAATAGAAATCAAATAATCATATGTGCAAGAATGAAAGTAAGTACAACTAAGGATTCTGGTTCAAAATGTAAGTGCATCAAAATAAAATCTAAAATTTACATACTATCGTCTAATCCTTCCTTTATTTATTCTATCTTTAGTCATTGTTATTGCCTGATACTTCCATCATAAGGTTTCGATTCCTTATGAATATTATCTTCAAAATCTATGATTCAATTTAATTAAAATCCTTGGAATATAATATTTCTATAAGTCTGATCACAAAAAACTAGACTACCATACCCGCATGGGCCACCACTAAAAGACGTGTCATGCTCCGTGTCATGCCCCGATCCCGCAGGATCGTTCATCCTCGCTTTGATCTCCACAGATCCATTCGTCCTCGCTAGGGCGTGATGTCGTGCAAGCCTAAGTTGCACTTGCACAAGGCCTGTACCTACATAATACAACTAGACAAAGCAAACGCAACACAAGCAGAACACTTAATTACAAAAACACCAAATTTGACACATTAATTCGAAATAGCAATATTTCTTTTTTATTGATAACTTGATAGGAACACAAGTACATTGCTTTGCGACTCAAATGCCATAGCTTGGCATATATATTTTCTCTTAGAAACTCTTTTAAAAAATAGCCACAATGCTAATACATCATATCCCTTATTACATAAACCAAAAGGAAATACACCTTCAAAGGAAAACTTGTGAACTTTACTTGAAATAAAAACAGCTTCGAGGCGATCCAACAATCTCCACTGGACTAGACGAGCTTCAGCGCCTCACCAAAATCCCCTTGTCTCGTGCTTACTTGAAATGGTTCCCACAACATGGGTCAGTACATAA
Source organism: Iris pallida (assembly GCA_029216955.1). Taxonomy (NCBI): domain Eukaryota; kingdom Viridiplantae; phylum Streptophyta; class Magnoliopsida; order Asparagales; family Iridaceae; genus Iris; species Iris pallida. The sequence goes on along the minus strand of JANAVB010008400.1, from coordinate 25,549,585 downwards.
CACGTACTAGCGAACGGCTATTGGCCAAACTCACATAAATCGTATCAAGTACACAGTGAAGCTAGCATTCATTATTATGTGGTCTTTCTGATCGTCTAGGTTCTTTTTAAAAATTCATATGAAGTATAAACAATAGAGAACACTTGCACAATAAATCTTACCCATCGCTGACAGTCAACGCTGCATAAGACAAGGTTAGCACAATCACTACTAAATACCCCACTTTACCGACGGAAGTTTAGCGACGGACGTATTCCGTCGCTAATAGCGACCAGTTTCCGACATCTTAGCGACGATTAGCGACAGACAACATAACATAATTTTTTTCCAATTTTAAATGTAAAAATTTGTCGGGTTTCCGTCGCTAAGTCGACGAACGTTAGCGACGGATTCTTTTTCGTCGCTTATTTCGTCGCAAATGTTGGCGGTAAAATCTTTAAAACATTGGCGGGAACTTTAGCGACTAACTGGCGACGGATATATCCGTCGGAAAACACCTTTTAATTGGTGACGTGTAGCGACTAATTATTCCGTCGCTATTCCGTCGCTAGGTTCTGTGCCCTAACTTAAATTGAACCGACGGGGGGAATTTTTCATTCCCCCCAAAACTCTCTCTCTCTCTCTCGCGCTCTCTCTCTCTCGCGCCGGGCTCTCTCTCTCTCTCTCGCGGCTCTCTCTCTCTCTACCAGGTATCTCTCTCTCTCTCTCTCTCCTCTCTCTCTAATTTTGGGTTTTGGGGCCGGGGGGGGGGGTGGGGGGGGGGGGTCGGCTTCGCGGGGGTGGAGAGGGCGGAGGGGGTGGTGAATGGGGTCAGGGGGTCGGGGGGTGTTGTAATGGGGGCAGGGGATGGGGGGTGTGGAATGAGGGTCGGGGGGTCGGGGGGGTGGGGAATGGCAGGGGGGTCGGGG
>JANAVB010008400.1:25493204-25545704 GCA_029216955.1 Iris pallida | reverse complement strand
GACTAGAAATATTTTCTACAATCTTTTGAGAATTTTCTAGATTTTTTGGATTTATTTCGATTTATTTGGAGTTAAAATAATTTTTAAATAATTTTTGTAATTAATATAATTAATTACCCACTCGCCCACCCAGGGCGGGCCCACCTGTCGGCCCCCAACTACAGTAAACGCCTCTCTCTCCTATATATATGATTATAGAATTCCAAAAATCATATTTTCTTTTGGCCTATTTTTGAGGAGATTGATCCTTCGAGACTTTCGACTTCACGGAGCGATTGCGGATAGCCTCGACCTCGTTTTCACGCGCCATTTTTTTGTTGGATTTTTCGCAAGGTCAATTAGTATTTTGTTTTCTATGATTTTGCTTCTGAATTTCTGGAGAATTATTTGAGTGTTGGTTGCCCAAAACTCGACACTTTGCACGGTTTTCGAGATCCCGGGAGATCTCTAACTACGATTTGTGATCCGTTTAAAGTTTTGGAAAATAGACATGACGATCTACGACATATAATTTTTTCCAAAATTCAAATATTCGTTTATCATTTTAATTATTATGTTGAACTCAAATTTGATCGATAAATTATCGATTATGTCACGGTTAGCCACAACGGTAATAACTGTTGACCAAATCATAATTTTCTGCCACATTCGATTCCAGTGAACTCGTGAATCTGAAACCTACCAAGATACGCTTTTAAATCATCGAGTTCATAATGTTTGACTATTTACGTCTCGATTTATGTGCCATAGTTTTCAAAATTGAACATATGACTTTCTATAGCCAAAATTTCTTATTTTAGTTATATTTTGGATTATTATTAGGTTAAATTAGATTTTAAGTGATTTATTTCATAATTAAGTATTATTAGATAGGATAACCCATTAGCAACTTATTCTATGATTTTAGAATTTGAATCTTAGAATTGGCTTGTGGTTTTCGTGCACGGTTCGTGGTACGATGGTGTAATATAGGTTGAAAGCTTCTAGGTCGGAGTTCCTTTCTTCCTTAACTTGTGAAAGCAGTTTGTCCAAGAAATCAGGAAGTTTCACTATGGCATTATATTACATTTATTTTTTACTACATGTATCTTCATAATGTCTTTTTACTGTTACATCTTTATATTTCATGTTGTCACTGTTCTTGATTGATCATGATTACTGCTTTTACACAAAAGTTGGAGTCGTTAGAGTGTATGTACATGTTCATGTCTTACTCCTAGTTTATCGTGTTTGTTGGTTATCGTCTTGTTAATGTTTATCGTATTGGACATGTACCTGTGAGTTAGTCGGGTGAAAGAATACGACTAGTAGACATGTGGTACCATAGTGTAGCCCAAAGTTTATTCGGTCAGGGGACCGTCTTACAATATTTGTTCAGTCAATACACCTCACGTATTGACTGTCCGATTCCTAACCCAACCACATGTTGAATATTGGTATTCTAAAACACACAGTACACGTGATTACTTATGGCTATATTGTTCTTTCATTTCCCTTCCATCGAGTCGACTGTCATGTTGCCTATATTTTGTAACTAAACTCTTTTTATCATATTGTGTCATGCATATAGTTCGTTTTTCTTATTATTGTTTCCTTCATGTATGTATATTATATTGTGTAGTGTAGTGTTATGTTGAACTTGTTCCAATCCTGATTGGATATATTTTTTCAGTTGACAGACTCTTGACAACTACTCTCTTGCTTGGGTTCCTTCCGGTAGAGTTAGAGATATCTTGGAGGCCAAACATATATTCTAGTTAGATTAGAAAGTTCTTATATTTAATATTTAGCAGATTTATTCCCAAAAATTATTTTGTTGTATTATTGGATTTGTAAATAAAATAGTTATTATGAATGAGCAAATAGATGTGATTTTGTTGTACTTGAGATTGACATTGTGGTCTAGATAAACGTACTACCGTCGATACTGCGGCGTAGGTTGTACTTGGCTACGTACTCGTATCCCGAAAAGCTGGTGCGGGTCATGACAGTTATAAATGCGTATCCAAGTCATACTTGGGTGCAAGCAACTGACTTTAGTCGTTTATGTTGTTTTTAATTTGTTTTATGCATATTGACCTAGTTTTAGACGACTACCTTATGTGTGTGAGGTATTTTTATGTTTCCTATGGCCTTCCACTTGTGTACCACAAGATGAGTGAGTTTCATATAGGACAAGGACCTACGTACTCGACTGGCCATCGATACGTTTTGGAGGTGCAACGGATAGGAGGTGACTGATATTAGAGTATCGAGTTAGAAGCCATAGCAATTGCCAATTTGTCATGTTGTGGATACATCTTGGACTGGATCATTGGGGGGAAGGGGACAACTATTAGCTTAGGGTTACTATTTATTTTTACACACATTTATTGGCCGATAGTGACTCGGATGAGCGCTACTTTACTGCCTCTCTTTTATTTTTTCTGCTGATCATAAAGCCTCTGCGTGGAACGTTGTCCTCAAAGTGCATCTCATATAGACGGTTAGGGAGCCATATAGTATCGTGTTTACATATTAAGTTATTGTTGGCATATTTTCTGTATCTTGTTACGTCCCTCTGAGGACCTGGTGATCTCTCCAGGGTTAGATGAGCATGATTACCCCCAAGAGTACAGGCTAGGACCGGACTCATCTTTTGCTGACGATGCAGTGTTGCCCACTGATGGCACTTAATACCTTTTTCTTTAGGGACATGTAGTTGCTACCATTGTTTATTTATTTATTTCTTTATAGATTTCGAAGGTCGGACTCATTTATTACTTTATTTGATTTAGTCGACTGGTAGTGGATTTGTCTACACACGACTACTTGTTTGTGTTTCGTTCCTCATGCTAGACTATTGCTACATTGATTAGTTATTCTTTTCTTTATTTATGGATGAGATTAGTCTTGCATGTGATTTAGTTATTATGAGTTAAAACTTATATATTACAACTTATGTATGTGTATGTAGAAACCATATATTAGAGTATTCTTCATATACATACAACTGGCATGTGAGTATTCTATGTATAATGGGACTGGGGCGTTACATCCATCTCGACCAGCATCCCAATACACAAGGCATAAACCGAGCCATAATCTACACTCATAATAATTCTAGATCAGTAAATCTTAAATAGAAATCAAATAATCATATGTGCAAGAATGAAAGTAAGTACAACTAAGGATTCTGGTTCAAAAATGTAAGTGCATCAAAATAAAATCTAAAATTTACATACTATCGTCTAATCCTTCCTTTATTTATTCTATCTTTAGTCATTGTTATTGCCTGATACTTCCATCATAAGGTTTCGATTCCTTATGAATATTATCTTCAAAATCTATGATTCAATTTAATTAAAATCCTTGGAATATAATATTTCTATAAGTCTGATCACAAAAAACTAGACTACCATACCCGCATGGGCCACCACTAAAAGACGTGTCATGCTCCGTGTCATGCCCCGATCCCGCAGGATCGTTCATCCTCGCTTTGATCTCCACAGATCCATTCGTCCTCGCTAGGGCGTGATGTCGTGCAAGCCTAAGTTGCACTTGCACAAGGCCTGTACCTACATAATACAACTAGACAAAGCAAAACGCAACACAAGCAGAACACTTAATTACAAAAACACCAAATTTGACACATTAATTCGAAATAGCATATTTCTTTTTTATTGATAACTTGATAGGAACACAAGTACATTGCTTTGCGACTCAAATGCCATAGCTTGGCATATATATATTTCTCTTAGAAACTCTTTTAAAAAATAGCCACAATGCTAATACATCATATCCCTTATTACATAAACCAAAAAGGAAATACACCTTCAAAGGAAAACTTGTGAACTTTACTTGAAATAAAAACAGCTTCGAGGCGATCCAACAATCTCCACTGGACTAGACGAGCTTCAGCGCCTCACCAAAAATCCCCTTGTCTCGTGCTTACTTGAAATGGTTCCCACAACATGGGTCAGTACATAACACGTACTAGCGAACGGCTATTGGCCAAACTCACATAAATCGGTATCAAGTACACAGTGAAGCTAGCATTCATTATTATGTGGTCTTTCTGATCGTCTAGGTTCTTTTTAAAAATTCATATGAAGTATAAACAATAGAGAACACTTGCACAATAAATCTTACCCATCGCTGACAGTCAACGCTGCATAAGACAAGGTTAGCACAATCACTACTAAAATACCCCACTTTACCGACGGAAGTTTAGCGACGGACGTATTCCGTCGCTAATAGCGACCAGTTTCCGACATCTTAGCGACGGATTAGCGACAGACAACATAACATAATTTTTTTTCCAATTTTAAATGTAAAAATTTGTCGGGTTTCCGTCGCTAAGTCGACGAACGTTAGCGACGGATTCTTTTTCGTCGCTTATTCGTCGCAAATGTTGGCGGTAAAATCTTTAAAACATTGGCGGGAACTTTAGCGACTAACTGGCGACGGATATATCCGTCGGAAAACACCTTTTAATTGGTGACGGTGTAGCGACTAATTTATTCCGTCGCTATTCCGTCGCTAGGTTCTGTGCCCTAACTTAAATTGAACCGACGGGGGGGAATTTTTTCATTCCCCCCAAAACTCTCTCTCTCTCTCTCGCGGCTCTCTCTCTCTCGCGCGCGGCTCTCTCTCTCTCTCTCGCGGCTCTCTCTCTCTCTCTACCAGGTATCTCTCTCTCTCTCTCTCTCTCTCTCTCTCTAATTTTGGGTTTTGGGGCCGGGGGGGGGGGGAGTGGGGGGGGGGTCGGCTTCGCGGGGGGTGGAGAGGGCGGAGGGGGGTGGTGAATGGGGTCAGGGGGTCGGGGGGGGTGTTGGTAATGGGGGCAGGGGATGGGGGGGTGGGGAATGAGGGTCGGGGGGTCGGGGGGGGTGGGGAATGGGGGCAGGGGGGTCGGGGGGTGGGGGGTGGAGAGGGCAGGGGGGTCGGAGGGGGTGTTGAATGGGGGCAGGGGGGTCGGGGGGGGTCGGGAATGGGGGCAGGGGGGTCGGGGGGCGGGGGGGTGGGGGGTGGAGAGGGCAGGGGGGTCGGGGGGGTGGGGAATGGGGGCAGGGGGGTCGGGGGGGGGTGGGTAATGGAGAGGGCAGGGGGGTCGGGGGGGGGGTGTTGAATGGGGGCAGGGGGGTCGGGGGGGGTGGGGAATGGGTTGCATTCCCCGATACGGATACGGTTTGGCATGTCCCGATCCTAAGAAATAATACTATTTCATTTAATTTAATTTTATTTAATTTCAAAACTACTAATAAATAATACTTAAAACACTTAAAATTATGCCTAAATGTATAAATTATATGTTTTTAAATGTAAATAATTTATTAATAATTATTTGTTTTCCAATACCAAAAAAATCTGATACTTCTATCCGATACCGCCGATACTACCGATATCGCCGATACCAATACTAGATTGCTTAGACTTATATTGCAAGGTAACTAGATACAAGTTATGATACAATGTAAATGCAAGTATACATGTTAGCTAGATAGCTTAGACTTATATTGCAATCTCCTATTCACACGAGTATTGATATCGCCGATGCCAATACTCGTAGGAATATATAGTCCGATACCGATTCCGATACCGATACTTTGAACCTTGATTTAAATACATGTTAGTATAGTATCTTCACATATATGTTAAGAGTATATACATGATTAGCAAGGTAACTAGATACAAGTTATGATACAATGTAAATGCAAGTATACATGTTAGCTAGATAGCTTAGACTTATATTGCAATCTCCTATTCACACGAGTATTGATATCGCCGATGCCGATACTCGTAGGAATATATAGTCCGATACCGATTCCGATACCGATACTTTGAACCTTGATTTAAATACATGTTAGTATAGTGTCTTCACATATATGTTAAGAGTATATACATGATTAGCAAGGTAACTAGATACAAGTTATGATACAATGTAAATGCAAGTATACATGTTAGCTAGATAGCTTAGACTTATATTGCAATCTCCTATTCACACGAGTATTGATATCGCCGATGCCAATACTCGTAGGAATATATAGTCCGATACCGATTCCGATACCGATACTTTGAACCTTGATTTAAATACATGTTAGTATAGTGTCTTCACATATATGTTAAGAGTATATACATGATTAGCAAGGTAACTAGATACAAGTTATGATACAATGTAAATGCAAGTATACATGTTAGCTAGATAGCTTAGACTTATATTGCAATCTCCTATTCACACGAGTATTGATATCGCCGATACCAATACTCGTAGGAATAGTCCGATACCGATATACATTGTAGAGCTCTGTTTTGCTATTCTGGACATGTTGTGACATGTGCTGTTCTAAATAGGAGCCAGACACACTCCTGAGACGGGGGAGTATGTATAGTGATATGGATTCTTACTAACTTATCATGTGAACCCATTTATGGGCCCTTCATTGAACCTTCTCATGTGCAACTTTCAGTCCATTCACAGTTCCCTATATTGTACTCTACATCACCTAGTTCACTTATATCTAACATCCTAACCCTAATCCAAATTTATGAGTATCGGTATCGGGCTATTCTTATGTTTAGTTTGTCTTACGATACAGATTTTCACATCCAAATTGAGGATGAGTCGTTATTTTGTTGATCGTACATGGATGTACAAACGGCAACACGAGAGTAGAATTGGTATGAGTGACAATTTTCAGGCAGGCGTGGAAGTATTTCTTAATTATGCAATGAGCAAAGCTCAGTACATGGACGGTAACAAAATTAAGTGTCCATGTGTTAAATGTCACAATAGACGTTACGAAGAAGTGGTGACTGTGAGAGATCATTTGACCCGTAAGGGTTTCGTACGTAATTACGGCCTGTGGTCATCGCAAGGTGAACTATATTCGGAAAGACAGGCTGCGGAAGCTGCTACTTATGCTTTTGATGATAATGCTGCAACGGATGTCATCGAAGACCACGGATGCTCTGTTGATTATGGAGATCTGCAGAACCTTGCACGAGATATGGTGTATGATGCGGCAGGGCCTAATTTTGATCCGGAGGATCCTAATCCCGAGGCGAAGGAGTTCTATGACATGTTTCAGGACGCAGATACTTCTCTATATCCTGGTTGTGAGACTCATTCCGCACTGTCAGTGACGATGCGGTTGTTGAACATAAAGTCTGATTTTAACTTGCCACAAGCTTGCTATAATCGGATCACAGAAGTAATCAAGGAGGTGTTACCGAAGGAATCAAAAGAGCTACCAAAAAACTTCTACAAGTCAAAGATGATGGTCCGACAACTGGGACTGGGGTACGAGAAGATAGATTGTTGTCGCAACGGATGCATGTTGTACTACAAAGAGAATTGCGTATCAGAAAGTTGCAGCTTCTGTAATGCGGATCGTTACAAGCCAGTACAGGGAAAAGGAAAGTCGACTAGAAAACGACGTCCTTACAAGTATATGCATTACTTGTCGATCACGAAGCGCTTGCAGAGGATGTATATGTCTCTAAATACAGCAGAACACATGACGTGGCACAGCGAAGAACGCATAAAGGACGAAGGAGAATTGTCACATCCTTCGGATGGAGAGGCGTGGAAACATTTTGATTTGTGTCATCCAGATTTTGCTGCAGAGCCTAGAAATGTACGCCTGGCGCTATGTGCTGATGGCTTCGCCCCTTTCGGACAGTCGGGATCTCAGTACTCATGCTGGCCGGTCATTCTTACCCCTTACAATCTGCCACCATGGATGTGTATGAAGACTCCTTATATGTTTCTGACAGCTATCATACCCGGTCCTAAAAATCCGACGAAGAACATCGATATATATTTACAGCCGTTGGTGGATGAGCTGAAACAGCTGTGGGAGATCGGCGTCACGACCTATGATATTTCCAGGAAACAGAACTTTCAGATGAGAGCTTCACTCATGTGGACAATCAATAATTTTCCAGCATACGGTATGCTGTCGGGATGGAGTACGCACGGCAACATGTCTTTTCCGATATGCATGGAAAATAGTAAGGTGTTCCGCCTTAGGCATGGAGGAAAAACTTCTTTCTTTGACTGTCACCGTCAATTTCTGCCCGCGACCCATCCTTGGAGAAAGAATAAGGACGCGTTCAGATATGGAAAACAAGAATTTTCTCAACCTCCTGCCAGATTTTCGGGATACGATATTTGGGAAGCTGTAAAGGAATTGCCCACCGCAATGGAAGATCCATCGAACCATCGTGTCGAGGGGTTCGGACAAAGCCATAACTGGACCAAACGGAGTATCTTCTGGGACTTGCCTTATTGGAAAGATAATCTTATAAGGCATAATCTTGATGTCATGCATATCGAAAAGAACGTGTTCGATAATGCCTTCAATACCGTCATGGATATTAAAGGAAAGACGAAGGACAATCCAAAAGCAAGACAAGACATAGCCGAGATATGCAAGCGTCCTCATCTGAACTTGATACAAAGGGGTGCTGGTGGACAATTAAGTAAGCCTATAGCGCCATACACATTGAGCAAGGAAGATAGATTAATAATCTGTAAGTGGATATCTAATTTAAGATTTCCCGACGGCTATGTTTCGAATTTGTCTAGATGCGTTGATCTCAATGAACGCAAGCTAACGGGAATGAAGAGTCACGACTGCCACGTGTTTATGGAAAGATTACTGCCCATTGCTTTGAGAGAGTTGTTGCCTTCTGCTGTATGGGTTCCGTTGGCCGAGCTGTCTACATTCTTCAGGGATATCTGTTCAACTAAGCTGACGGTGCAACATATGGTACAACTTGAGAAGAAGATTGTCTTAACAATCTGCAAGTTAGAGAAAATATTTCCACCGGGCTTTTTCGACAGCATGGAGCATCTACCGATTCATCTAGCATACGAAGCCCGTGTCGGTGCATCTGTTCATTATCGATGGATGTACCCCTTTGAAAGGTAAATAAAAATCGATATAATTTAAGTGAAATTTAAGTAGATTTTATAATTCATTGTTAATTCTCAAGATAATTTGTCTCTTTAGGTACCTACACCATCTAAAGAAGAAAGTTGGCAACAAGGCTCATATAGAGGCTTCGATATGCGAATCATATCTTATCGAGGAGGTGTCAAATTTCTGCTCCATTTATTTCGATACTCATGTCGAGACAAATCGAAATAGACCTCAAAGGAATGAAAAAGACGTTGAGGATGGAGGTATATTCAATTTAAGGGGCAAGCCTATTAGGGCTAGTAAGAAACGGTGGTTGACCGACGATGAGTATGATACCGCTCACCGATATGTCTTGTTAAATTGTGACATACAAGAAGTGAGAGATTTGGAGAAGTAAGTGACTACGCCTCGTTATAATCTCTAATTTGGTGAATTAAGTGACTACACTTATTTTTATTCTCTCTAACAGTGTATTTAGAGGTGAAGTCAAAATGAGGACACCATATATTACAGATGAGGGACTTCAAAGAGAGGTTGATTGTACCTTTCCGTCCTGGTTTCGTAAATACGTAAGTAACTGAGATAATATGTTATGCGGCTACCATTAAAATATATGCAGCTAAAATATTTAAATTATCAATACATGTTTACAGGTTTTATTGCCTGAAACAACACTCATAAATGAGAGCATTCGTTATTTGGCATTGGGACCGAAGAAGCATGCAAAGACTTTGTCAGGCTATGTCGTTAATGGCTTCAAGTTTAAGTCAACTCAGCATGCTATAAATGCCGAATTTCTCAATGACAGCTTCGATACCAAGAATTCTGGTGTTTGCATAAGAGGTACCATCTATGACGACGAGCCGGACTTTGACTATTATGGAGTGCTTCAGGAGATTGTAGATTTACAATATAGTGGCCCATATGATATGCATATTGTGATGTTCAAATGTGAGTGGTTCGATACGAGACCAAATATCGGTTGGAGAATCGATAAACAATTTGGATTCGTCGATATAAATCATCGCAGGAGGTATAGAGGGTCCGACACGTTTGCGATAGCAAGTCAGGCTGTTCAAGTCTACTATACAAGCTACCCAAGGCGTCGTAGAGATCGATTTGACTGGTGGGCAGTATGCAAGATTAAATCTAGAAATACATTCAACGTTGGAGACCCAGCATACCAAGAGGACCAGATCGAGAAGCCCCAATACATGGGACAACAGTCGGATACCATGGACGTGGAAGATGTCGATATACCTCATGCTGAGGAAAATAGAGGGGAGGAAGAGGTTGATATACAAGACTTAGCTGTCAACCAGGGGAGAAAGAGGCGTCTTGTCCCAAGTATTGAGCCTGAAGAAGAAGAAGAAGAAGAAGAAGAAGAAGAAGAAGAAGAAGAAGAGGATGAGGATGAGGATGAGGATGATGATACAGATGAAGTCGACGATGAGGATGATGATATAGATGAAGTCGACGATGAGAATGAGGATGAGAACGATGACGATGACGATGAGGACGAGGACGATAACGATGATTAGATTAAATATCGGTATATATTAGAAGCACTTACAACTAACTTAGTGAATTCAGTTTAGACGGACACATTCTTATTTCAGTTTATGTTTTTGTCGTTCGATCATCTACTTATTATATGATTTTCTTTTTACAGATGGCACTCTTAGTTCTCATTGTCTTGACGGCACTCGCCGCCCTGCTGCTGGTATATATATTTTAGTTCAGTTTTATATTCATTTATACTTCTATATTGTTAATTATATTTATGTGTTCTATTTACAGGTCATGGTCACTACCACTCGTGCTGCTGGCAGTGGCCGTGGACGTGATGGTAGTGGTGCTGGTGGTGGCGGTACTGGCCGTGGTGGGCGTGGTGGTAGCGGCACTGGCCGTGGACGTGATGGTAGCGGTCGTGGTGGTAGCGGCACTGGTCGTGGACGTGATGGTAGCGGTCGTGGTGGTAGCGGTCGTGGTCGCCTTCCACATTCCCCGGATATAGAGTCCTCCGATCCCGACCTGGAGAGCCCGGCCACAGACTCTTCCCGCCGTCGATCTATCTCTGTGCATGGACCTTCATCTTCATCGAGGCCTGAGACTCCATCCGCTAGCGGATCCGTTCTGCCCCCGGATGCACCAGCGGGTACACCATCAGTTACTGTAGGGTGGGCTCTGGAGTACCCCCGGATTCAGCTTCATCCTGCTACCGGTGAGTACATCCGCGGACCCGCGGATCCTCCGACGCCTCCAGAGAGGCCGATAGGCGAGAACCGATGAGAGCTATGGCCCGCGGGTGATACGTAAGTAAATTTAAGTTAATTTATTAAATTTGTTTCATTTATTCAAGTTAATAATCCAGTCTTTGCTTCTTTGTAGGTTTTTCCCGTATGATGCTGCCCGGATACTCGGGCAAATTATCCGGGAAAACTACCATGGCCCCTACCTCAATTTTTCTGAGGTGCCTCAGAACATGCAGTACGTCTGGCTCGGGGAGATGAAGGTATATATATATCTTTTGGTTAATTATTAATTATTCTTTAATCCACTAATTTTTTAATTACGTGATAATTTAATTTGTATGTCAGACGACGTTCTGGTGGCCCCCCCATCGCGAGGAGTTGATTCGCAAGGCCTACAAAGCCGCCGCCGGGAAGAACATACGGGATGCGGTGTACGACGTTCGTACGGCGCATTCGAGGAAGAAGTGGCTCCGGGAGGAGTACTACGAGCAGATGTTGGATAAGATGAATACTGCTCAGTACAGGGAGAAATCAGAGAAAGCGAAGGCGAGCAGACAGGCCGCTGGTCTGCATACGGGAGGTTCAAGGCCCCACGCAGCAACGCGTGCAGATTTGGTGATATACCGTAAATTCATTTCACTATTAAATTCGGTACTATTAATATATGTAGTTAATTAAATTCGACGTATATTTCGTATGCAGGCACAACGGGCGGTAAAGGAGGGGAGAGAGCCGGAGTCGGTCACCGCCTACGATGTATTCCTGCATAAACACAAGAGGCGGGCAGACGGGAGCTTCGTCGACGCGAGGGCCCAGGCGACTGATGTAAGTAATTACGTTTATGAGATTTATATTAGAAATATAATTATTGTTAACTTAATTAGGTGAACGTAGGATTCAAATTATAACTTAGGGAAACATAGGATTTAGATTATAACTTAGGAAAACTTATAGTATAAACACATTCATTGGATAGGCTGCATATCGTGAGGCTCTTAGTCAGATTGAGCCCCCTGCCGAGGTTGTCGGCGAAACGACGCCCACCCAGACGCCCTCTTCTATGGCCGCTCGCTACGACGACGTGTTCGTAGAGTCTGTCGGCGGCTTTAATAAAGGGCGCGTCTACGACGTAGGTTCCCTGGCGGCATCGTTGCAGGGCGCGACTCCGAGATATCCACCGCCCCCGCCTCCTCCCGCGCCCCCGTCGGACGATATGAGGACGCAGCTTGCGACTCTCACCTCCGATATGTCGAAAATGCGGAGTCTAATGTCGGATGTGCTGGAGCGCCTTCCGCGTCCTTCTTCTGCTCCCGGTCCAGATCCGTCTGCTCCCGGTCCGTCTAGTGCGGTTGCCGGTCCTTCCGACCCTGGACGTTATTCATTTGACCATTCTGCCGAGGTCCGCCTGGTACCGGATACTGCGCTCATTGGGCTCATGGACTTGATGTCGCCAGAGCAGCTCCGCACGCTTCCAGAGCATGTGTTGTCCCAGGTGCCGGCGTACATGGTGGAAGAGTACATCCGCAGAGCCGAACGACGACGCGATCCATCTCAATGATATTTGTACTGTTTTTGGATATTTGTACTGTTTTTGGATTTTGAATTCTGGATATTTTGGAAGCGTACATGAATGTTTGGATATTATGAATTTGTGTATTTGTGTTTGGATATTTGTACATAGATGTTTGGATATTTCTGTTTGATATTGGATATTATGAATTTGGATATTTGGATATTTGTTGATCGTACATGGATGTTTGGATATTGGATATTATGAATATGTGTAATATTTACGAAAAGGAAATAGAATGTTTCTGTAATTTTTTTTTATTAATGTTGCATTTAGCGACGGACTAGCGACTAATTAGCGACGGATATATCTTTTTAGCGACCGATGAGCGACTTACTAGCGACGAAAAATCCGTCGCTAACTGGGTTATATAAATATTTGCAGTTACCGACGGACGAGCGACGGACAATCCGTCGCTAACTGGTTGAAATAAATTTGCAGGTAGCGACGATCTAGCGACCAACTAGCGACGGAACTTCCGTCGCTAACTGGGTAATATTAGCGACGGAATGTCGACTACCTAGCGACGGCAAATCCGTCGACATGGTTCTGGAAATATGGTAGGTTTCCAGCAACTTAGCGACGGATAATGGGTCGCTAATCCGTCGCTAATCTGTCGAGGATGACGACGGACTAGCGACGGCTTAGCGACCCATTATCCGTCGACATGGTTCTGGAATTATGGAAGCTTTCCAGAACCAGGCCGACGCCCTACCCGTCGCTAATCCGTCGCTATAACGTCGAGGTTAACGACGGGATGGCGACGGAATAGCGACCGATGTTGCGTATCAGGAACCTCTCTGATACGCTTTTACCGACCTATTTACGACGGCTTAGCGACGGATATTTTAATATTATATGCCATGTAAACCGACGGGAACAAGTCGCTAATCCGTCGCTAATCCGTTGAAAGGAAACCGTCGGTAATCAGTCGCTAGTCCGTCGGTTAATCATTTGTCCGACGGTTTAGCGACGGACAAATTTTAGCGACGACGTATTTCCCGACGGCCATTTTCATCAAATATCCGTCGCTATGCCGTCGGTAATTTATGTTACCGACGGATTCGCGACGGATGTGGCCGTCGCTAAAGTTGGTTATTTTGGTAGTGAATTTGCATATACGAATAACTTATGTTTCATTCTTGTAGATATTGAAGTTCATAACATTATGCATGTAGCCTATCTACATGATGGTCCACGGGTCATTTCCCATGATTAGCCGCTGTGACTCTTTGGTTCAGCTCATCGCTAAGGATACATAAATCGATACCCCATGTACGCGAGGTCTTATTTACCCCATGGTACCCTAATCTCTCGTAGGCCGAGTGGTTCCCAGCACCCCAGGAATCCACCCGAGAGACAATTTTACCTTATGCACAAGTTGTCCGAGACCGATGCATGCTCTAACAGTTATATTAGGCAAAACAGATTTATGCACAGATATACGACACGTTCAATTCCTGCCTTTCCTCTTATTCATCTCAACATGTACAAGTTGGTCTGTCCATGTCTATATTTTAAAGCATACCAGTAACATAGCAGGTGATCATTCATATATATGAAACAAATTGAGCATCAGTACAATGTCTAGCATATGATTCAATTCATTTACCTCTCTTATCTTTATTGTTATGGTATAATTGATCATAGGGATGCTACAAGCGAGTGGACTATAGATCATTTTGTTAAGGTATGGAGATAAATGGTAGGTCGGCCAAGCAACTCACCAAAATAAATCTTATTCGAGAGAATGATGGACTTCACGCACCGTTCATGCACTGGCCATGCGTCCTATATTGGCACCAACATTTTATTAGCATACTTCGGTCTCTTTCTCATAAGATTTGGAATTAATGCGAAATGCGATGAAAGTGAACAATGGAAACCAATCATCAAAAACCAACACGAAAATGCATTCATCAAAATCAAGCAGTGAAAAAAACATCCAACAAAAACTATTGGACTCATTTCAATAGAAGCCGATCCACCAGTTAGAAAGGTTCATTGCATTTTGTTCGTGATCCAATGATACTAGCAAAGGTTTCCATAAACTCAGTCAAGACTAATTTAGTAAGTCGTGAGTATTACATAGTGGACCGCGAGGAGCGGGGCACTACATAATAACCTACCGAGAAAAAGTTTTATCCTCAAAAATTAAAGGATAACTCACCTACATCAAGGTCCTGGTCTTGCTGGAGAGTCATCAGATTGAAAATAGGAGGCCTCCGCAGCTGCTCATTGTATGAATTGTCTCGTATCGTTGGTGAGCCCCGTATATGCCCACGCTTCACATCGTCATTACGATTTTGTGCCGTATTCTTTATTTTTGGATAATTCCTGACAGCGTGACCCTGTTCGCCACAACCGAAGCAAGATTTATTAGCGGCATGACAATATTCATTAGTGTGCCCACGAATGCCACAGTAACTACATTCCAGTCATTCGTACGGCAATAGTCTTCTTTCACATGCCCTGTCGACCGTAGTAGGTAAATATTATTTTATTTTGGGGTTCTTTATCGCCCTTTCTCTCACCATCATGGTATCTCACGTGTCGTGTCGGACACACACGAGCGCGCGCACGGGGAATGCACTGTGCGCACGGCTGTCGAATTTGGGCACTGATACGCGTGTCCCGTGTCTCGCACACGCGACGTGGACACGTGGCAGGGTGTCCTAACCCTAGCCCTACACTAGGTCGACACTGGGACACAACCACGTGGGTTGTGTCGTGTCGTGTCGTGCACACCAACGACGTGAACGCGTGCACGAGGAGCAGTCTAGTTTGTGCACTGTTTTTGCATTTCCTGTGATTGGGTACGTTTGTGTCCACTTGAGTGGACACAAACTCTTGTGTGACACGTATGCAATATGTAGATATGTTACCAACCATTAATTGACCATTTTAGTTTAATTTTCTAGATCAATTTCCATTTTCCCTATTATCCTAAAAACTGTGAAGCTGTCCATATATCCTGTTTTTTCTCAGATTTTAAAAATAAGATTTAGCATCAATTTTTACCTAATCTATACTGTTATTTGCATGTAATTAAGACTCTAATATGTGCACATATGTGGATCCTAAGTATGTGTCAAAATTGGGTCTGTTTTGAAGTGATTTGAGGCTCAAATCTGAGAATGAACATAGGACTGAAAAACTAGGTTTATTTGGATGTTTTAAACTGTTTTTGAGGTTGCACTTTGAACTGAATTTTGTGGTATTAACCTAGACATTATATTAGGACTGTTTCAAACTGAATTTTGGGTTTAATTGTGAACTATGGAATGAATACAGTGTTGTATTGACCTGGGAATTAGTTTGGATTGTTCTAAACTGTTTAGGGTTGTTTTACCTGGGTTGTTGGACTGATTTGGGTTAACTGTTAATGCAATGTGGCTCTCTTATTCACTGTTTTGCCTAATGCCACTGTTAAATTCAGAATTACATTTTTCACTCTTTCACACATGTTACACTACACACAAGTCACTCACTGTTAGCCTATTGTTCACAGTTTCCACTCTTGAACTCTTACAACACTCTCACTCACTGTTGGCTGCTCACTAACACACACCCTCATCCACTTGACACTTAATCCTAACACACTCTATCACACTCTCTCACACACATCCTCACTAGCACACACACCCTCACACACAAGTGTCTCACCCCTCACCCTCATTCTCATGTTACACTAGCACACACACAAGATCATACACCTATGTATAACCCTCTTCACACACACACACAAGTACACCACATCTCTTTCTATTCTATATATATATAGATAATGTGTATGTATATGGTAGGTATTCCTATATGCTATGAGAGTCACCCTCGGCCCTGGGCAGAAGTTAGTGCTCATGAGAGTCACCCTCGGCCCAAAATGTGTGTAAAAATAAAATGTAGCCCCTACGCTAATAACTGTCCCCTCCCCCTAATGATACTATACATGTGTCGACTCTACGACACCGTTAAATCCTTAATAACTGCCAAGTCTTCTATACAATCTATTGGCAGCTATATCCTAACGCATGCGTACGGGGGATCAGCCCACACGTAAGTGACCCTACATGATACTCACAATTCTCACACACAACTCGTGTACAATTGTGACAAGTCAATGAGACACACTAAATTTGACGGTAGTCCCTTAACTCTAAGCCAATTGTATAAAATATAGTTATTTGCATTTACATATAATTTAAAAAGAAATAACTAAAACATGCATGATATTGAGCAGGAAATTTAAACAGTAAAGGCAAGGTGTCTTGCCTCGTTATATTGTCTGGAGTGGTACAATGATTCAATAAGTCTTGTTCTGTCCAATTTGAGGGGTTCGTCGGCCGGCGAAGCTCCGGCGGAGGCGCGGTGCGGTACACGCGCGGCGCCGGCGTGTGCTCCGCGAGGCGGTGGAGGGGCGCTGGGAGCTCCGGCACGAGGGGAAGTGATCTCGTGAAGGCGGCGGAAGAGCGGTCGGCGCGGCGCCTGTGGTGGCACGGCTGCGACGAGGGGCGGATCTGAGGCGGCGTGGTCGAAAATACACCGGGATGCGGCGAAGAAGACACGGCGACAAGTGCTCTAGACCACGGCGGTGAGTGCTCGAGACCACAACGGCAAGTGCTGCTCCCCCGAAGCTCGAAGGCGGCGGTGAAGGGTTAGATCTCCGACAGAAAAAGAGGGTTTCGGGGGAAGAGGCGGCCCAGATCGGGCGGTGGTCCCACGTGCGGCGGCGCCGGGGACGTTTTGGGGCTCCCGATGGGTGTACGGCGGAGTCGGGCTCAGGTTAGGGTTTGCTTCTTCTTCTTCTTCTTGTGGTGTGCGTAATTTTTGTGGTCGTCGGCGATGGACGCCGGCGACGGTGGTGGCTGTTGTTGTGGCAATGGTGATGAGGTGGTGGTGGCAAATTGTGGAGATGCTGAGCGGTGGTGGTGTCGACCAGAGTTGGTCGAGGGATGTTGGCGAGGCAGGAGTCGGGGACGTGTCTGGCTGAGATGGCGAGTTGTTTTGAGGGTGTGCTGTTCTAGCCGAAGGGAAGAAGGACGGGGAGATGGTGGAGACGGGGACGCTGCCGGGGCAGCGGTGGACAAGAAAAGAGAAGGCTGGAGATGTTGGTGACGACGACGTGATGGTGATGGCAGCGAGGATGGTGGAGGGTGGTAGGGTTAGGATTGGGTGGTCTGTCTATGTGACGCAGATGGCATCGAGGCCCGGTTTGTCGCGTGGGACAAAATATTGTATCTGTAAAATAATGGATGGAAGAGAGACACGGACACGATGCACACTTTGGTTGTGGAATTATTTGTAGAGAATAAAAATTTGGAGGAGTACCTGCCTATTTATAGGATGTGGAAATTCCCAATTAGATAGGATTAGGATTTATTTAAAACCCAGTTTAGATAATTCATAATTTAATTTAAAAATCAATCAATCCAAATCCAAATACAAATCAAATTTAAATCCAATTAAATCTAATTAAATTTCTAATATAAAATTAATGAGATACATCAAATTTTAAATATTCAACTATATAAATAAATCCATAAATTTAAATCAAGATTTAAATGCCACAATAAATTCAAAATATATTTTCTAAAATACTAATAATATTAATTTCGAAAATATATTATTATTTATAAATAAATTCAATAATAATTACTAAATATATGTGTATGTACAAATAATGTTTACATAAATATACTTTTCTAATATACCATTTTATAGGAAAAATAATTTATTATTATAGCTGTATAAATGAAAGGCCTTTCATAATTAAAATCATAAACTTAAAAATGATAGCTAGAAATAATTATTACATATATTATTTTGAACCCATAAAAATAGAAAAATGTTCTTCTAAAATATGTACGCTCGCACATATTCGCACTCGTCGAGCAAAACAAAAAAAATAAAATTCCATGCACGACGTATAATACGACTACGCGACGTACATTACAAAAATTTTAAATCAGTACAAAATCGATAAAAATATAGTAGAAATTTAGGGGTTTTATATCCTACCCAACTTAAAAGAATTTCGTCCTCGAAATTAAAAATTAGGAGGGGGTGAGAAGGCACAACGGTAGGTAGGAGGGTTTAAAGAAGTTTATATGATCGTAGTCTAGGTTGAGGATACGATTAAGAGATGATTGTAATCACTCTTAAATTCAAGTGATTAGAAAGTCAAGATTGTAAATTTAGGGTCGAGGGAAAGGTTGGGTAGATCAAGACGAAGATATAGTTACATTGGGTGGTAATGGTCATGGTGATAGGACAGTTAGAGGAAGTTCTAGTATAACGCCATCGTCCTTCCAAAATAGGTGAAGGCGAAAGCAATATAGAGTTCGAAGGGGGTGTTATCGAATACGAATACGTGATTCAAAGACGATTGAATAATTTCAAAGGAATTGTCAAGGCAGTCATGGATAGGATTCTAGAGGATAAGTTTAGCTATGTCCCCGTCCACATAGGACGATAGATAAAAGCGAATCAAAGTGCACTCGGTTGATCAGACCATCATGCACCGGTTCTGATTAGACAATATGTTAGTGGGAGCGACCCAATAAAACATATGTCATGATCAAGCTTGATAAAGAATACGCTTGCAAAACTAAGCTATTTTGGCATCATAGGAAATTAAAATAATAAGTAAAGGGTAATGATGAAAGAAATCAATTAGTCCCAGATCTTATCAAATCTAAGTTCCATCCGAAATTTGGGCCTATGCAATCGGCTTGGTTGACTAGATAAGTTAGGGTCTACTGAATTCTATGGTCCAAGGGAACCTATCAATGTGGTCCACAAAAATGTTGGTTAGGTCATGAGATATTCTACTCAACTTACAAGAATTAAACTAAAGGTGTGATAGGTCCAGCAATCAAGATTTAAGCATGTAAGAAATTAAGTAGAACAAAATCGTATATCGGGTCGAAAGAATAGAGTCGAGGTCGAGTCTCATCTATAGTTTAAAGTATATTGGTTTCACGGTAGGGATTAGAGTCCAGTCATTTTGACCCGAAAGTCGCAATATGAAATTAGAGTACAAGAAGACGTGTTTTAGTGGGCACGTGATATACCTACATGAAGGTGGGCTCGTCTAGGTCTTACATATGAAAGTTGTGGGAAGGAAAAGTCTAGTGTTGTGCTCCAAATATCAAAGTCACGATAGGGACACCAAAGAACTTAAAGTAGAAAGTGGGAGTTAATGAGATAATGATTAACGAACCAAATAAATGACTGAGCTAAAGCATGAAATAAAGATAACTTAGATTCTAACAAATCAAGGTAAAATAAATTAGGAGTACAGTTTCTAGGGATATGATAGCCACTTAGATGGTGTATGATCAAGGAACAATCTAATCATTTCTCAAGTTTTAAATGACTAGATGGTCATGACAAAAGATCTAGAATTGAGGGAAGGTCGAGTAAGTCAAAAGATATGTTCATCGGTTTGGTCGTTGACTAACTATACTTGTGTATATGCAATATCATAATCATAGGTGCATTGACAATCTAATGTAGAATACTTCTATCTCACTAGGGTAACCTTTCTTGCTTTTTGGTCCTCTACCAATATGATCTAATCTAAATTTTAAGTTCCTCGAAGTTCTCAATAAAATTTTCAAGATACTCTGCCACCATTACCAATTATAGTAGACTGTCAATTTAATTGAAACCTCTAATAATTCTCGAAATAGTCCTTGTATTTCGCAAAATAAACATGCTTTTTACAAAAATTTAAATATCCATAATAAAAGGCCTTAAACTCAAAATTTAAATAACTCTATAAATCATAGATCATAGAACAAAATTTGAAATTTGATTTTTTTTGCCATCATTTCTTCAACTCAAAATTTAACTAATCTTATAAATCGTACGACTCAATTTAAAACCTCAAGTTCTCTCCCTTCTAAACTTTGTCTCTCTAGTCATCTACAAATTCATAATTTAAACTCTTTAAAAATCTCGAGATATCCAACTTAAAGTTAACCGTAATCAAGTGTCACAATATCAAAACTCAAGATATTTCTCAAATTGATTTCATATCTCTAATAAATCATAACTAATTCAAAATTTCAAAATTCATAAAAATTTTGTTTTCTCGATCTAGCTATCCTCTTGTGTATACCACCTTGTAAATTTAAAATAAAATTTTAACTACCCTTTTGATGGCGGTAATATACTACTACCCAACTTGGAATAAACTAATCCTTAAGATCAAATTTCTAGGAGACATAAATGCTTTTATACACAATAAGACCTTATTTCATACTAATTATCAAGGTAATCCTTCTAGCCATGTATTTGACCTATGAGCATATACGAGTGTAGTCATCTTTCTAACCATGTTTAAGCACGAGATGATAGGGGGTTGGTTGAAAGAGTTCAAGCAATATGCAAAAATCAAGGGAGGCTACGGGAATCGGAATATAGAAATCAAGGAAGGTCAAGGAAGGTGATCAAGTATGTGGATGAGATTCCTAGATTCTAATCCAATATTGCAGTCCCGTTCGGTACAATCATGTACCCGAAACGGCAAACTCGACCTGCATGGGCCACCACAAAAACATGTAACGCCCCAGTCCCAAATACTTGAGACTAGATACGTATCATGCCAGCTGTATACATACGAGTAAATATACGACTCGTATATATACATAAGCTATAAATGTAGAAAGCCAAGACACTAAATCTCATCCACAAGATAAATAATAATATAAAGCAACTATGAGTTTGTCATGTACACAATAGTTGGGCGGAGACAAAGTCCACTACCAACCAATTTAAATATAAAAATATACATGGGAAGAATTTAGCAAGCGAGAGCAATGGCGAGTCCAAAAGTAATCATCACGACGGAATAGAGCGCAAGTCATGGCCTTAGCTAGAGCACCTGCAAGAAATCACGAAAACACACACCTGGGGAAAAACCAGGTCCTCGGAGGGACGTAACAAGACACATAATATCATGCCGATAAACTGAATAAATAAGCTGAACAGGAAAGTATGCATGAGTAAAGGTTCCTAACCATTCTATGTGATATGCATTTTGAGGACAACATTCTACACAGGGGCTGTAACGGATTCACGCAAGCAAGTAACAGAGAGTGGCCAGCAAGTAGCGCTCATCCGAGACGCTATCGACCTGGGCAGAAGGTAGTGCTCATGAGAGTCACCCTTGGCCCAAAATGTGTGTAAAAATAAAATGTAGCCCCTACGCTAATAACTGTCCCCTCCCTCCAATGATACTATACATGTGTCGACTCCACGACACTGTTAAATCCTTAATAACTGCCAAGTCTTCTATATAATCTATTGGCAGCTATATCCTAACGCATGTGCACGGGGGATCAGCCCACATGCAAGTGACCCCTACATGATACTAACAATTCTCACACATAACTCGTGTACAATCGTGACAAGTCAATGAGACACACTAAATTTGACGGTAGTCCCTTAACTCTAAGCCAATTATATAAAATATAGTAATTTGCATTTACATATAATTTAAAAAGAAACAACTAAAACATGCATGATATTGAACAGGAAATTTAAACAGTAAACGCAAGGTGTCTTGCCTGGTGATGTTGCCTGGAGTGGTGCAATAATTCAACAAGTCCTGTTCTGTCCAATTTGAGGGGGTCGTCGGCCGGTGAAGCTCTGGCGGAGGCGCGGTGAGGTGCACGCGCGGTACCGGCGTGTGCTCCGCGAGGCGGTGGAGGGGCGCTGGGAGCTCCGGCACGAGGGGAAGTGATCTCGTGAAGGCGGCGGAAGAGCAGTCAGTGCGGCGCCTGTGGTGGCGCGGCTGCGACGAGGGGCGGATCTTAGGCGGCGTGGTCGGAAATACACCGGAATGCGGCGGAGAAGACACGGCGGCGAGTGCTCTAGACCACGGCGGCGAGTGCTCGAGACCACGGCGGTGAGTGTTGCTCCCCCGAAGCTCGGAGGCGGCGGCAAAGGGTTAGATCTCCGGCGGGAAAAGGGGGTTTCGGGGAAAGAGGCGGCCCAGATCGGGCGGTGGTCCCACGCACGGCGGCGCCGGGGACGTTTTGGGGCTCCCGATAGGTGTACGGCGAAGACGGGCTCAGGTTAGGGTTTGCTTCTTCTTCTTCTTCTTCTTCTTCGTGTGGTGTGGGTGATTTTTGTGGTCGTAGGCGATGGACGCCGGCGACGGTGGTGGTTGTTGTTGTGGCAATGATGATGAGGTGGTGGTGGCGAATTGTGGAGATGCTGAGCGGTGGTGGTGTCGACCAGAGTTGGTCGAGGGATGTTGGCGAGGCAGGAGTCGGGGACGTGTCTGGCTGAGATGGCGAGTTGTTTTGGGGGTGTGCTATTCTGGCCGAAGGAAAGGAGGACAGGGAGATGGTGGAGATGGGGACGCTGCTGGGGCAGCGGTGGACAGGGAACAAGAAGGCTGGGGATGTTGGTGACGACGACGTGATGGTGATGGCAGCAAGGATGGTGGCGGGTGGTAGGATTAGGATTGGGTGGTCTGTCTATGTGACGCGGATTACGTCGAGGCCCGGTTTGTCGGGTGGGACAAAATATTGTATCTGTAAAATAATGGATAGAAGAGAGACACGGACACGATGCACACTTTGGTTATGAAATTATTTGTAGAGAATAAAAATTTGGAGGAGTACCTGCCTATTTATAGGATGTGGGAATTCCCAATTAGATAGGATTAGGATTTATTTAAAACCCAGTTTAGATAATTCATAATTTAATTTAAAAATCAATCAATCCAAATCCAAATCAAATTTAAATTCAATTAAGTCTAATTAAATTTCTAATATAAAATTAATGAGTTACATCAAATTTTAAATATTCAACTATATAAATAAATCCATAAATTTAAATCAAGATTTAAATGCCACAATAAATTCAAAATATATTTTCTAAAATACTAATAATATTAATTTCAAAAATACATTATTATTTATAAATAAATTCAATAATAATTACTAAATATATGTGTATGTACAAATAATGTTTACATAAATATACTTTTCTAATATACCATTTTATAGGAAAAATAATTTATTATTATAGCTGTATAAATGAAAGGCCTTTCATAATTAAAATCATAAACTTAAAAATGATAGCTAGAAATAATTATTACATATATTATTTTGAACCCATAAAAATAGAAAAATGTTTTTCTAAAATATGTACGCTCGCACATATTCGCACTCGTCGAGCAAAACGAAAAATAAAATTCCGTGCACGACGTACAATACGACTACGCGACGTGCATTACAAAAATTTTAAATAAGTACCAAAATCGATAAAAATATAGTAGAAATTTAGGGGTTTTACACCTTATCTGTTAGATGTTATGACCTAGGACATCGTTCTACCGCCGACACTGCGGCGTAGGCTGGGCGTTGTTACGTCCTCGTACCCTCACAGTGGGTACGGGTCGTGACAGCATATCCACCCTCATCGAGACCAAGCAAAGGAGGACTGAGTCTGTCATCGCCTTCATCGAATGCTTCAGGTAGCTAGCACTAAAGATGCCCTTCGGGATACCACTCAGAACTTATCGATACTTGCTTCCTTTCTACGGTGAAGTTTTGTCTGGGCATACATAAGTATGATACATGGCCCGCTTTCATTGGGGCTGCTGATGCTACTGAAAACGATGTTCCTAATCTGGAACTACTGGGGTTGAAAACACCCGAATCTGAAGACAAGGGAAAGCATCCTCAAACTATCCCTGTCCGTGGGGGTAAAGGGAAAGAAGTCCTGAAGGTCGACACTTCCAAGGGAGCTCCCAATTCTCAGGGCGCCTCCGACAAGCCTAAGGAGACCTTCTCCTTTGACGAAGATGATGACATAACCATCTTTCACACATTGACGAAGGGTAATAAACTGATATTACCTCCACCACGATATCCTGCAGAGGCGAACCAGCTCAACTATCCCAAGTACTGTCTCTATCATCAGTACGTGCATCATTCCACCAAGGACTGCATCGTCCTGAAGAAGAAGATACAATAGCTCATCGATAGCCAAGTGATCAACCTCGAAGCTGAAGACAAGGTCATATCTTCTAACATGATCTCTCTTCTGTTTGGTGACTTTCCTCTCGCAGAAGTCCTAGACGGCATGATCCCGATCCCCAAGGCAATAATGGAAGTCGTCAACCTACTGCTAGCTCACAACTCAACCCTGGTGTCACTCACGACTGAACATGGTGAGATCATGTGGGTCCATCCGGACCTTATGCAAGAGATAACACAGGGGGTGGTATCTCCTAAAGAAAAAAGGGGCAAGAAATACAAGTCATGCCATATGGTGTCTTCTTCCATCTACGAGGTTCTATCTGGCGAGACGCGATCGGGGAAGACTTATCTTCAGACATACGATCCTGCACAAGAAGAAGCAGTACCTTTTCAAGCTCCTGCTACCCCCATAAGCTCAGAAGTTGGCCCATCTAAGCCTTCAACTACCGACAAAGCTAAGCAGAAGAAGACGCTGTTTGACAAGTCTCTGAAGGTGCCAGCTCCCGAAGGCATGGACCGGCCCTACAACTTTGACATACTGGCACAGCTGGCTAATACACCTGCCAGATTGTCTCTGTTCAATCTATTGCGACTATCCAAAGAAATACGGAAGGCCTTAAGCGAGGCATTACTACATGCCGACTCTTATCTCGCTGAAGTTAAAGCCCCCACTGAAGACCTTGTCTCATGTCCCCACTGCCACAGTACTATGGAAGTGGTGCTCAACATCACCTTTTTACAGGAGGATATGCTGCTAAAAAATAATCGTCATGATAGACCCCTGTACTATACAGGGTACATCGGGACGATCAAGTGGACCACATGCACATCGATCCAGGATCCTTCCTCAGCATCATTCCTAGAAGTTTGCTTCAAATTCTGCGAATCCCTCTGCACAAGCTATCTACAACCAATACAACTATCATGACTTTCAATGCTGGTCGAAGCCACCTACTGGGCAAGATCCGTCTCAAGTGCTAGATCGGTGATCTCCGAACAGAGGTTTCCTGCTATGTGATCGATGCCAATGTATCCTACAATGTCTTGTTGGGACGTCCATGGATACACAAAAACATGATCGTTCCTTCCACACTTCACCAGTGCTTCAAGTACGTCAACAGCGGCGGTGTCGTGAAGACGGAGTTTACCGATGTCGATCCTTTTAAGGGCATCGAAGCCTACTACGGAGATTCGGTACTTTACCAATCTCAGCCCCCAAGGATGACGGCAACGAAGCTGACAATAAAGCTGAAGCAAGTTCATCCTCCAATGATTATCCGAGTCAAAGGACGTACTACCCCAAAAAGTACTCCGAAGCCTCTCACAATCTGGGTGAAAAAGAAGAGCCCTGACAAGGTCAAACCATTGACCATCAGTCTCCGCAAGAACCCTGACAAGGTCAAACCTCAGGAGGAACCTACTGAAGTCCGTCCTCCCAATACTGAAGATTACCCTACGTGGTGAACTTGGCCAAGACTGTTGCTCCTCTTCCAGATGATGTTCCTCTCAATGAGTATATCAATACTCATAATACTGTACCTTCAGCGGATGATGTTATCCCTGAAGAAGAACTTGCATATTTTCTTAGTAAAGGTTTATCTTTGAATTACTCCGATGTCTATCAAACTGTAAACCACTACATAGATACGATATACGCCCTAGAGTACGACACAGGACCACACCTCTGTATGTCGGTCATGACGCCTCACCGGCGGGAAAAAGTTTACCCAGAAGATATCCACTACTTCATCGTTCCAGCCAGAAAGAAGGATGAAGAACTAATCATCTTCGGTCGAATAATTGGCGAAAGAAAGTTCGTTTCGGACTCTACTTCTCCCAAGCACAACACAGAAGCTGAATATGACTCTAGGAAAATACAACTTTTTCGGTATAGTTGGCAGGCCAAGAATATCATCCAGAATATGGGATATGACATCAAAAGCGACCAGGGGCTAAATTATGGCCGGGGACGACGGTTGCCAATACGACACTTTGCTCCTCCCGGCAAACCCGAAAACTACTATCAGCAAAACGGTGTTGGTTTGGGTTATGTTACTCCTCTAACAACTCCCGAAAGATCAGATGATAAAGCAGATCATTATTCTCATTCTTCTGATTCCTCCTTCTGGGACTCAGACTCCAGCATTGGTGACATGTTCAAAGCAACTCTGTCCGTCAACATGGTTTTCGTTGACCAAATTGCGGACGATGTCCAATCAATCGAGCTTGGGCTCAAAAGATGGATACTAGGTAGGAGCTGCACTTCGAACAACGTGAACCACCTACCGAAGACGAAGTCGTCCAAGTCAATTTAGGAGATAAATCATCTTTTAAACCAATCTTCATCAGCAAAAGTCTATCTGCGATGAATGCTAATCTCATATACAGCTTATAAGGGAATACATCGACGTTTTTTGCATGGAGCTATGAAGACATGCCAGGCCTGGACCCTAAAGTCGCCATGCACTGCCTGAATATTTCGTCTAAAGCTAAGCCAGTAAAGCAGCAACAACGACGATTCCGACCAGATGTCATAGAGGCCATCGAGAATGAAGTCAAGAAGCTCATTGCCAGTGGATTCATTCGCAAAGAATAACACACTGACTGGGTCGCCAACATCGTTCCAGTCATGAAAAAGAAAGGTAAAGTTCGAGTCTGTATCGATTACCATAATTTGAACTCTGCATGTCCGAAAGATGAGTTTTCTTTACCGATCACCGACGTAATGATCGACAATACTTGCGGCTTCGAGCGAATGTCCTTTATGGATGGGTTCTCAGGCTATAACTAGATCAAGATGTTCCTCGACAATGAGAAGCACACATCTTTTCGAACACCGTTGGGGTATACTGCTATACGGTGATGCCTTTCGGATTGAAGAATACAGGGGCGACATACCAGCGAGCCATGAACATAATTTTTTGTGATCATTTGTGCAAAACTTTGGAGTTCTACGTAGACGATATCGCAGTTAAAAGTCGTCTCAAGGGAAACCACCTCCAAGACTTGCGAACGGTGTTCGAACTAATGCATGCACACCAACTCAAGATGAATCCAACCAAGTCTTTTCTGGGAGTCTCCAGCGGCAAGTTCCTTGGTTTCATCATCACTTCAAAGGGTATACATCTTGACCCGGAGAAAGTGAAGGCTATCGTCGATATGCATCCTCCAAGAAACCTCAAAGAACTATACGAACATTGAAGGAAGGCTAGCCTACATCAGACGATTCATTTCGAACCTTTTTGGAAGGTATCAACTATTCACTCAGCTCATGAAGAAAGGCGTATCTTTCATCTGGACTGAACAATGTCAATACGCATTCGACGACATCAAGAAGTATCTCACAAGCCCCTCAATATTGGCAGCTCCAATAATAGGAAAGCCCTTCCTACTATATGTCCGTGTTATGAACCATTCTCTTGGCGCCCTATTAGCTCAAAAGAATGAATGTAGCCATGAACATGCAATTTACTACCTCAGCCACACAATGGTGGGTGCCGAACACAGATACACACTAGTGGAGAAGGAATGTCTTGTACTAGTATTTGCCATCCAGAAGACATGTCACTATGTGTCTGGACAGACTATCCACATCATATCCAAAGTCAATTCTCTCAGAATACTCATGACTAAACCGGCTTCTCTCAATTCCCGTTTAACTACACGGGCAATGCTGTTGACTCCATACGATATGCTCTTCGTTCCTCAGAAGGCAGTAAAAGGCCAACCATTAGCTGATTTCCTAGCAGATCATCCGGTGCCAGAATCTTCCAAACTCTACGACAAAATCCTCGATGAAGTAGTGGAGTCTAACACTGCAACTGAAGAAATCCCTATTTGGCAAATGTTCTTTGATGGTGCATCTAGAACAGGACCAAAAGGAAATATTATGGCCGAAGTTGGTGTCGTGCTCGTGTTACCTGATCATCTGGTTATTCATCGTGCATATTCTCTTATGGAACCATGCACCAACAAATTGGACGAATATAATGCCCTATTAATCGGCCTGCAACTGGAAAAACAACTGGGAGTTGATTATCTAGAAGCCTACGATGATTCCAAGCTAATAGTTAGTCAGGTCCGAGGGGATTATAAATTTCGTCATAAAGATCTCATCTCCTATCACAGAGCAAAAATCGAATTGGCATCTACTTTCGTCGAATTCTTCATCGAACACGTGCCTCGACTACTGAATATAGAAGCAGATGCTCTAGCCGGTCTCGCTGCTTCCTTGACCGTCCCTACCAATACTCAGCAGTCGATCACAGTATCTGGTCGAAAACTATTCTGTGTGAAAAATGCCTTGCATATTCATCACAGTTACACAACGGAAACAAATGTCGATATTAAAGACTGGAGATTTCATTTCATAGACTACGCTGTCTATGGAATCCTCTCCGAGGACCCGAAGGAAGCAGTGTCTATCCAAAGGCGATCCCTCAGATTTTACTACGACACAGCTACCAAGATGCTATACCGATGCTCTTACGACGGTCTACTGTTATGATATTTATCAAACACAGAAGCCAAACATGCACTCCGGGAGGCTCACAACGGAGTTTGTGGTGCACATCAACCAGGCCCCAAATTACAAGATAGCCTCAAACGAATGGGTTATTATTGGCCTAGAATAATAGCAGATGCTGTTGAATATACAAAAAAGTGTAGAGCCTGTCAGTTCTATGCCAATTTTATTCTTCAACCTTCGGAGTTTTTACACCCGATGGCAGCATCTTGGCCCTTTGAAGCCTGGGGCATGGACGTCATAGGACCAATTAGCCCGCCATCTTCCAGAGGACATTGGTTCATCCTAGCCATAACCGACTACTTCTCCAAATAGATGGAAGCTATACTGCTCACCGAAGTGAAGGCGTCCAACGTGATCATTTTTATCAAACATCACGTTATCTACCGCTTCGGCCTACCTCGCAGGATCATCCATGACAATGGTCCACAATTTGCAAGCCATACATTCTATCGGTTCTGTGATAGGAACCGAATCCAGAACGTAGCCTCTACTGCCTACAAAATAGCGGCTAACGGGCTAGCAGAAGCCTTCAATAAAACCATCATTAAACTTTTTAAGAAGTTTGTGTCTTCGAACAAGCGCGATTGGAATGAGAAGCTCGACGAGTGTCTATGGGCCTATCATACAATGGTCCGGCCTCCAACAGGAAGCATGCCATTCTCTCCAATTTATGGGAGCGAAGCAGTTCTTCCCCTAGAAATCCAGATTCTTTCTCTTCGAATAGCCCTAGCAGCGAGTTGACTGCCGAAGAAAGCTACTGTTCGCGACTCCAGGAGCTCAAAGCGCTAGACAAAAAATGCTTGTTAGCTCAGCAGCGCATTGAGCTATACCAAGCATGCCTTTTCAGAGCCTTCAATAAAAAGGTGAAGGAATGAATCTTCCAAGTTGGTGATCTAGTCTTAGCAGTGAGAAGACCAATGGTCATGATACACAAAAGGAAAGGAAAATTCTAGCCTAAATGGGAAGGTCCTTTCATCATAGAATTAGTGTATTCTAACGGTACGTACCGACTAACCAAGCCTGATGGTGACTTGCTCATGATGCCTATCAACGGCAAGTTTCTGAAGAAATACTATGTGTAACCTTTTTTTACATAATGTTCACATATGTTAAGTCAAGTAAATGTACAGTGTGATGTTTATGTGATTCAAAAATTATCTAACTATTATCCGTATTTCAAGAGTCTTGAATACGCCTTGGATAATAGGTCCTCTAAAATATTTCCCCAGTAGAATCATTCCCATTTTTGACTCTGTCTGAACTCAGTTTGACGAAAACAAGTCACGTCCCTATTACCTCTGAATTGTTTTCCGATAATTATTTCCCAGTGGAATGATTAAGAAATGTTTTTCCATGTCCATATAACCTCTGAGCAAAGCATTCATCAAGGATAATCACGTCCATACTACCTCTGAATTATCCACTCCCACCTAACATTATATATCTTTCCACGTCCATACTACCTCTGATCAGATATAGAACATCCTCTACTATTACGTCCATATTACCTCTACTAGTAGCTTCGTTCAACTTATTATCTATATTCAAGAAAAAACTTTAATATAAAACGGATAATAGGTCCACATCAAAATTCCCTAGCAAAATACCCACCAGAAATATCCTTGCTACGTCCACATTACCTCTAGTTCCGATATTTCACAAAACCACATTCACCTTGAAAAGATTCTTTATTCTTTACTTGAACGTCTATTAAGAGACGAAAAAAGGTACAAGAGCCATGATGGCTGAAAAAAAAAGAGTTACAAAGAATCTAAGGGATACACAGGTGATTGATGTTGTCCCTTAGAGCCGCAATTTCAGCTTCAGACTTCGCGGTAGCTCGACGGCGCGCCTCTTCTTGGCGAGCAGCTTCATCCTCGAAAAGGATCAGACTCAGATGCTCTCCCTCCAACTTTTCCAGCTATTCTTCTAAATGGGCAGAAGTGGTAACGGTCATGGCAGCTTGAGCCAAATAATCCTCCTGCCCAGATGCTGCCGCCCTCAAGTCGGCTTCTAGTTGGGCGATCTTGTTCTGGATCTGTACAATGTGATTATACTTCTCGGTGATTTGCATAGCCAGTTTATTCTTTGAGGCAGCACGCGCCTCACTTGCAGCGTTGAACTGACTATACTAGTAAGCCAATTTGCCGATCTCTCAAACGAGGGCGTCCTTCCTTGCCTGGAAAGTGGCCTTCTCCTCTGCAAGAGCCGTGATCAAAGCCTCGTCTTCGGCGCAAAACAGCAACGTCGGGCTCCGCTGCTTGGTATTCCGAAACCTGGCCACCTGACCCTCCAGGTCATTCAGAACTTTCCTCAGAGTATTAGCCCGCTCTTCATAACTGGCAATGCTTTCGAGGGCCGCCACTTGTCATTCGGCAACAGCCTTCACAGGGCCAAAGGCAGCATTTCGATTCAGGACTCCAGGAAGCTTCACTTTCAGCACAGAGTAGAAAGCTTTGATGACTTCCTGGGCCATCTCCTCATCTTCAATGGAGGTCATCGGAGAGGAGGCTTGGAGAGTTTCTTCCGCTCCAGGAAAGGATACCTGACAAGAAGCCGAACCTGACAAGAAAATCTATTCCACCATAAACCACTCCTGATTATTATGTGTCACGTCCACATTACCTCTGATACCGATAGTCTTTCGACTTGACACATGTACCCAATTCGAGATAAAAGACACGGTGTCAAGACCACAAAACCTATCACGTCCATATTACCTCTGATGGGTTTTGTTTCAAATTTATTTGCTCGTATTTCCAGATGCACAAAGGGGCAATAGGTCCAAAAAAAAGAGGGGTACCCAGCGGGATACCCTTTACACAAATATTGTATTAGGCCCTCTAATACAAGCACCACAGATATCACAAGCAAAGAATAGAGTGAATGTATTCTGTTTATTCAAAATCAGTTACATTCACTGGACTACATCTCATGAGCAAACCAAAAAGTTCTTCATATCTTCATCTGGATAAGAAGTAAAGGATTACATTGATGTCCAAAAGAAGTGAAACATAAACTACAGCTAAATATAGACAGAAATACCAAGACAAAATATGGACATTTATGGGAACCCACGGATCCTAGTTGTGTTGAGGCATATACCATTCCCTCAACCATTTCGTATATGAAGGATCTATTTGATTAAGGTCCTCGGCCGGGGCAGGAGGGTCAGAACTCCCAGTGCTACTACTCTCAGACTTGGGCTCCTCCTTCACAGTAGCTTCAATCTTGGGAGTAATTCCCTCCCTGATGGGTGCCAACTCTTCTTTTATCTCAATTTTTGGTATCACCTCCTCCTTAATGAACGGTGACTCTTGTTTGATGAAAGGAGGCAGCATCTCCTCCTTCACAACGGTCTCAGCCTTCGGCATGGATGCTGCAAGAATCAAAGACAGAAGAGAAAGCCAGACTCAGAAACCGCAGAAAAAACTAAGTGCTGAAGGACTCTTATGCGCCCAAAGGGCTATGCGCCCAAAGGACTATGCCCCTAAGATAAACATGTGGGCGCATAACATACAATAGTACGTGGGCGTAAAACACGTAAATAGCATATGGACGCATAACATGTGTGAGCACCCTGAATTTCGGGTTGATTTTTTTATTTTTATTTATTTTCTGATTGATTTTAATTTCAATAAATAATTTATTCTGTTATTTTTTATCCTTAAGTGTGCTCTTCCGTGCCCTTAATATTTGGAGTGTCAGGGATGTTCAACTCTGGAAATCTTCTTCACGAGTTTTAGAGTGGACAGGATTACCTTCATGATGGTATATAATGTCCCACTTAAACTTGTTCCCTTGTACTCTTTTTGCTTCGCTGAACTTCGGGTCGATTTAGACCATTTGATTATTATTTATTTTTCCCCACTCTTTTCCTTGATCATTTTCAGCGCGTTACCGTGACTTTCAAATTGGGAGCGCAAGACCAGTTAGTTTCTTGAAACTAACTCATCATACATGATCTACTCAAGACGCTCTTCAACCTTGACCTTCGTGTCCCACTCAGGCACGCCATTTTGTGCTCCATTTGCTTCGCATAACTTTCCTGACACGTGACCCGATTTTATTTCACTCCACGACGTTACATTCATTTTCCAACTTGATTTGTGGGTCCCCTGTCGACCAAAACCTGTCAGCCCCAATTATGGATATGGCCCACATTGAGCCTACTATCCACCTGCCACTTGTGTCCCATTTATTGGAATCCCCATGTACTACTTATTTGCCCATGATCATCGATGCCTAATTTTAATTCGATTTTTTGCACAATGTCCAGTTTTGACCAAATCCGGCTCCACCGAGTCCAGCCCAGCCCCATGTTACTCTCCATCATGATGCCCTCATATTTTTTGCCCAAAAATATTAGTACTCATTCTACCCATTTTTAAATATTTATAGGAAATATTACTTGAATTAAATCCCTATAGGATAACCTATTTTTCCCTATATTTAACCATAGCATTTTGATCCTCCTAATTGAATCCTACCCATCAATTTCCTCCCAACCCCTAGCAGCCACATTGTGGCCTGCCCTAATTTCTAGAGTGAATCTTTTTCTCTCTCTCTCTCTCTCTCATTTCAACTATTCATCTCTTTCTCTCTCTCACTTGTAATATTTTTTCCAACACACAAACTAAACACAACAACAACAACTACCATCACCACCTACACACGACCCCGACCACCTCAGCTCACTCCGACCACCTCACTCCGGCCACCCCTTGGTCGGCCTCCGCTGTGGTCGGCCACCTCCACGCATCACACAATCTCCTCCTTTCTTCCTCCTCCATCTCCTCCTTCCTTAAACCACCATCAACATCTACCACCTCCTCCGCCAACACCCCTGCACGCGTCACCGTGTAGCACCGCCACGTCCGCCGCAGCCACCCGTCGATGTGCCCAGCACACCCCGTGCCTTCGCCGGCGGGGCTAGGCCGTACAGCCACCCCGCACGCAGCTGCAACAACAACAGCATATTGGCGTCGGCCAGATTGGCCCCCTGGCCGGCGGTTCAGCGCCGCTGCCGCCGGCGAGGCCGCCATGGACGACTTTGTCTTGGCTGGGCACACCCCCGGGGCAGGCCCCGTGGCCTTTGCTTCTCTCTCCGACGCGTATCAGAGGCGATCCGTGCGTTTGGCACGGGTTCCCGTCGTGACGAGCCCGGAAACGTAGCTGAGATGCCGCCCCGTCGTAGCCACTTCGTGCATGTTTTCCCGGAAATCTGACCGTTGGATCGATGATTTCTTCGCTCCTTCACAATCTCGGTATATCCACCTTCATCCCTGTCAATTTTCGTCCGTTAATTTTATCGTTTGATACATCAAAACCGGCCACCAAGTTGACCGTTTAAATTGTATTAAATTTGGACAGTTTCGCGAGGCCAACTTCGTCAGCTTGTATCTTCTTCACCGCAGCTCCGTTTGGTGTGCTACCAGTTCCGGTGTGAAGCTGGTATAACCCTCTTACTACCCCTCCAGTTTCGTTTCATTGTGAGCTTGTTTGATTGGTTGAATTCGACGCCAAAGTTGGTCGTCCGAATTCGTAATTTTCAACTTATAAAATTTCATTTTTGAACACGGGACTCCAGATTTCATTTCTGACACCACCATTAGACTCGTGGCGTCGTTCTGGCATATTTTCATATAAAATTTGTTAGATTTGGAGAACATGGGCCCGGGCACGCATTTCGGTGCGAAGTGGATTCCACATTCTAGGTCAACGGGACTTTTTGACGCCGGCTCATCGGAATCCAATTCCGGATATACCGTTGAGTTCATATCGTCATTCTGGACTCGTTGACATATAATTTTCTAGGTTTTGGTGGACATTGGATCCGACACGCATTTCGGTGCAAGTCGGATACCAATATCCGGGTCAACGGGTTATTTTGAGATCGGCTCATCGGAATCCAATTTCGGATATACCGTTGAGTTCTTATTGCCATTCTAGACTCGTTGACATGTAGTTTGCTGAGTTTTGAGAACTTTGGCTCCGGCACGTATTTCCGTGCAAACTGGAATTCCAAGTTCTGGTCAACGGACCAAATTGAGATCGGGTCAACGGAATCCAATTCTGGAGATACCGTTGGGTTCGTATCGTTATTCTGGTTTCGTGGATATATAATTTGTTATATTTTATAGACTTGTTTTCTTGCACATTTTTTGGTTCAAAACGGCTTCGACACGGACACCGTTTTGACCCAAAATTACCTTTTTGCCCTTGTGTCCAAATTGGACCGATGGGTAGGCTATCCTAGCTAATTTGACCATTCTGGACACGTTGGCGATAATTATTTCATCGTCCAAAAATGTTTGTTGATAGTTTCTCTAAGTTTAGCCTTGTTATAATTAATTAATAATTAATTTATATAATGCTCGTATTTCGGGATTAGTACAACGAAACTGAGCTCAGTCAATTCCAGTGATCTCACATCGCTGAAATTGACAAAATGGACACGTGGAACACCATAATAAGATTATCAACCTTACCATTGATATTCATATCTCGATTTGCGTGTCGTAAGTTTCGACGTACGAATAACGAAGTACACTTTATATTTTCAATAATTAGACTAGATTTGATCCTGTTTGACCAGAGTTGACCAGTTGACCCAAAGTCAACTGTAAGTCAACACTTAACCAAGTTTGACTAGATTATTGACCGGAGTTGACCTAGAGTCATTTTGACTTAGAAGAACCTAGTATAAGATAGATTGCTTGTAGAGATTTATTTATTACAACTTGAATACATTGTAACCTGTGTTGCTTTAAATAGGACTCTGTGGCTTCAGTTGGACCCTCTATTCTTATCAGCTGCTCAGGTTATCAGGCGAGTACATTCACTGATAGTTTTCATTGTCTTGATATCTACTATATCCGATTCAGTCGTAGTGTTTTACTTGATTTCCTGACACGACTTTCACGGACTAGTATACGTCGAATCCTGTCATGAGATGTTATTCCTGGACTTTCTTGGTATATGGGTATGAGATATTTCTGTGTTCTTGTACTTGTATAGACATTGATTTGGGAGTGGGCTGGCCCCCTGCTCTCGAACCTTGTGTCATGACGTGCCATGTCCGGATCCGTGATACTATTTGGGGATGGGGGAATTATTAGGGGATATATGATCAAAGCCTTCCTGTAACTATACATTGCTAGCGTCACCCTCACCTCACGTAGGGTGTTGCAGATACCCCATTACCAGTTATCCAGGTTGGACGGCATGACTCTCCGTTGAGGTCACCGCGGATTGCCGGGCCAAGTGGATAACCTTCTCTTGCTTCCCTAGCCGATCACATATCGCCCTAATAGTTCAAATCACTTTTTTTTACCTTTATTGTCATATCATATATTTCCAGTTCACCTTTACTTACTGTACTTTCACCATGCTATGATTCATTTCTCACATGCTCTACCTGTTTCGTACTGTACCATGGTTATGGGACTAAGTTCTGTTTGAAAGAAGGGTTACAACCCCGGTCCTTGTTTGGTTTAAGGGTTGTAACTCGGCTTTCAAATGGTTCCCAAGTCGCCGATATCTTTGTCTTGTATTCCATTATTACTGTCTCTTATAGTATTTTTCAATTCATATGGAACTGCTGTTGGTGTTTGTACTTGCTCATTTTCCTGACAGGATACGTTGACAAATTTTACAGATAGCTTGGAGATTTCCTGCTAGTCTAGAGGAGCCACATTAGAGGTTGTTTAGTTAGCTATTCTCAGTTGTCTGGAATTGTATTTACTTGTGGATTACTGTATTTGTGTTTGAGATGTATTTCTGGGTTATGTATCTTAGACACTTAGACTTCTATCTCCTGTATCTCTTTTCGATTTCATGTTTTATCTATCTTCCTTTATGCTCTACCTTAGATGTGATTGAGTTTATATTCTGCTATGTCACCCCCATTCGGGGAGTATAAACTGTTTAGTCTTATACTTTAGATGCATTGAGACCTAGAACAGCGTTCTACCGTCGATACTGTGGCGTTGGCTGGGCGTTGTTACGTTCTCGTGCCCTAACTCTAGGGTGCGGGTCGTGACACGTTTTTAGTGGTGGCCCATGCAGGTCGAGACTAAAAGTGTAGTGGTATTCGAACTAGAGTACCACTACAGACTGCAGCCGGATTAGGATATATTTTGAAGATACTCCATCACAATTAGGAACCCTTGAGAGATTCCTGGGACGACCCTTGAGAATCTTATTTTAACTCCAATTTGAAAACTCTTTTTCTCTTGATTTGTTTTATCTTTATTTTCTGTTGCTGAATTTGATTTTGATGTATTATGGTTGAATTTGAGTTGTATTTATTGATTTTGATGGATGATTGTCGATTTTTGAATCTTGATGATAGCTGTTGCATTCGAGTTTGTATTTTGATGGATTTTTGTTCATTTTGGATTTTGAAGTTCGTTGATAAATTTGATTTGATTTTTGGGTATTCATTGTTGATTTAATTTAATTTCTGTCAAGATGAAATTATATGGGCTAGGTCATCTAAGTTATGGAAATCTAGTCTTCAACAGTCATATTGGCCAGCATGGTGAGGACATATAGTTTGACTTGGATATATTTCTCGGGTGTGGGAATTTAAGGTTTTTGCAGCCAAGCTAGCGGCACCGCAAAAATGTTAAATACCACGATTCTAGACGTATGTGCATAAGTCAAGGACTCTGTGATTATCGTAGCCTTGCTTACTGGTATGACGAGGATTTAGAGTACCATAATTTTGGATAAACGCATATAATTATCAGATTGTACCTTGAATATTTTGAACATGTTTTCTCTACCTTGTTTCAGTCCTTCAATTTTTTTTTTGTTTTGTTAGTTTCTTATTATTTAACTTAGGAGTAGGTTTAGTTGTTTTTATAAACCTTGTGTAACTTCTTGCTATGAGTTTTTCATAATACAATGAATCGATGATTTTGCTAGACTTTATCTTGGGATTGATATTTTAGTTCTGGGTTTCAAAATGGTTTCCTCTTTTAAAACGGATAAGCAGAACAAATTTTATTAGCATTTCTTTTTCTGCCAATATTTTATTACCATCATTCCTTGCCTTATATAACTGTCCTGATTATATCAATTCCGTCTCGTATCACATTCTGTCAGCTGTACTTGAACCCCTAAATCCTTAAATATCGCTTTTATCTGGGAAATATTGAGGAAGTGACGTGAATCATCTAGGTCAAAAATGACGTAAGTGGTTATCATATGACGTTTTATAGGAATCAAAATGTTGGTTATCAAATTTGAAAAATTCGAAATGGAGATGTGGTAAGGGTTTAAAATGAAATCGAGGGATAAATGTTATTAATTTAGAAACAATTACAGAAAATTTGGTTATGAGTAATTCACGGATGTAGTTCAAAAAAAAAACTGATAATGATAGTCGGGGTCAATTTAGTTTTGAGAACTTGAATAAATTTTGGTTATTAATTCTTGAGACGTTACACCTTAAGGCTATGATGTTAAATTTAGGGATTTAGTAATAGGAAAGAGATTTTAACTATATACAATAATGATACAAAATTGAATGAGGTATTGTAAGAAATGACTAGAGACAGAGAGAACACAAGGATTTTAAGTTATAGAAAATTATTCTTGGATGATTGAAAAAAATGTGTAGAATTCAAAAGGATAATAATTGAAGGTGAACGTTGAAGAAATATGAAGGTTGATTTATAAAACGAGAATAAATTTGGTAGGGCATAGTGGTATTGGAATTGGGTAAATACGAGACTCGATTTAAACAAGTTCAAGGATTTCATAAACTGGATTTAGAGGTTTCGGATCTAAATTTAAAACGAGGTGAAGGAATTTAAAATTTTGATTAAATGAATAAGTGTTGACTCCTAAAAAGAGGGGTATGTTTCGTGGAAAATATTTTAGAAGTTAAAAATTTTGTCTATGGTGATTGTGGTAAAGGTTTAGATGACTGAAGCATAAGCCTACTCGTCGCCTACAGCACAGTGACTCTATTACTCCAAAATACAGCTTCAACGTTGCTCTAAATGCACAGAAGTTTCGTCGACATTCAAAGCCAAGTCCACTCGTCGCCTGAAAGCACAGAGGCTCCGTCATCTCCAGAAGCATCGCTCCAGAAGCACAGTACTACTTAGTCCTCACCAGAAGCGCAGGAAGCATGAGTCCACCCCAATTGGTTTGTTTAAACCGCCACTTGCAGAAAAGATTGGGATTAAATCATGATTGATATCATATCAGATTGATTTAAATCTTAGACAAGGATCAATTAGAATCCAAATCTAGGATGAAATCCCAAGATTTACTCGGCTGTATCCGAGCAAGTAAATTAGCACGTGCTACTTGTCACCTCCTTCGATTATGTTGATAACCACCAGAAATCTCGATTGAGGGGAATCTCGATGTCGGCCATGTGTTAACGCCATAGAAGCCCGCACCGTACATTGACGGCAGATTCTTTTATATCTCAGGAACCATAATGCACATCGCATATATGCTCGGTTCCCTATAAATAGAAGGAGTTCTCCTTCAACTTAAAGGGAGCGAGAACCTTCATCTAAGGAGGAACAATCCACCAACCAACCAACAAAAGAACAACCCCCTCCAAGGGATCTTCTCCTCCAGATAGCCTCTTGATCCGTGACCTCAGAGTTCCATCAAAGGTGTCCGAGAGCCAGAGCAAGGTTAATTCGTCGTCAGATCATCAACGGAGTAAAGGAGCTGATGCAGTGCTCGATCTCCACCGTCACACTTTTCCAGAAACATCTTCTTCATGTACTTAGAATATCCTGTTTAGGACTTCCTTCTTTATACACAGATACCTTATACGTTCAATAAAGCAAAAAGTTTGTTCAACCTTTTATTAACACATACCAGTAACAGAGCAGGTGATCATTCATATGAAACAGATTGAGCATCAATATCTAGCATTTGATTCAATTCATTTATCTCTCTTATCTTTGTTGTTATGGTATCGTTAATCACAGTGTCGTTACAAGAGAGTGGACTAGAGATAATTTTGTTAAGGCGCAAAGATAAATGGTAGCTCGGTCAAAGCAACTAACCAAAATATATCTTATTCGAGAGAAAAAGGGACTTCACGCACCGTTGACGAACCACCTTTGCGTCCTACATTGGCACCAACATTTGATTAGCATACTTCGGTCTCTTTCTCTCAAGATTCGGAATGAATGCAAAATGCGACAAAAGCGAATAATGAAAATCAATCATCGAAAACCAACACGAAAACACATTCATCAAAATCACACAGCGAAAGAAAACATCCAATGAAAACTATTGGACTCAATTCATTAGAAGCCGATACATCAGTTGGAAAGGTTTATTGTATTTCGTTCGTGATCTAACGTTACTGGCAAAGGTTTACCCAAACTCAGTCAAGACTGATTTAGCAAGCCTCGGGTATTACATAGTGGACCCCAAGGAGCGGGGCACTATACTTCGCTCCCAAGTACAGAGATATGGATCCGTGAATACATCTCTCACCTACGCACCATTACAGTACACTAGTACTTGTATTTGCATTGTCGCTTATGGGTTCTAGGATAAAGTACATGACATATAACAAACTTAATGTATTTTGAAAAATATTCACATATAAGACATTCTTCCTCCATTTATATTGTACATAACCAGTAACATAGTTTCACAAAACCTTTAATTACATATATCCAGCTTCAAAATAGAATTTAGCTACACTTTCTAAGGATACTATATTCCATTATTCTTTACTTTATAAACGTTGTATGAAGGCAGCGTTGCTTTAGGATAATCATCTTCTTTTACGGAAAAAAAACTAGGTCGTCAAAACGACAAACGAGCCCTTAGTTCAACTACAGTTAAATAAATATAAAATTATAGTAGAGTTTCTAAAGAAATGTTCATGTCTGAAATAAAAGAAATAGTTAATATGGAAATTAAAACATTTACGAGTGATTTATAGCGTTAACTTGAAATATGAGGTCTTATCTATGTCAAAATCCTATTCCACTTGGTGTCCAAATCATAATCATAATCTCCTATATACAAATGCAACTTAGAGAATATATTGGATCAAATACGTCGTCTAATGTCTCGGCAATAATCCCATATACCCGGGATAAGGTAAATTTTATGGATGTAGGATGCTTAGATTTCAGTCCCACAAGATTCAAGAGTAGTCGTATTTGTCACGCCCCACGCCCGCATGTTTAGGTACGGGTTGTGAGCCGTCTAGCCTACGTCGCAGAATCGACGGTAGTTAGCTGTCTAGACCTCAATAGTCGCCAATTAATCTCAAGATCAATCTTTTGCTCAATCAAGAAACTAAAAAAGAAACAAAACCAAAACCAAGCTAATACACGATCACAGCATCTACTATCACTTTGAGTTCATCTACATGTTCCATATCCAAAAACAAATTCGGTAATCCATATCCTTAAAGAAATAGCTCATACATCCAATACATCTGACTTTATCCAAACCATCTGATACATCAAAAGTAATATGTCTAAATCTTCTTAGAGTCTTCCAGAACCTTCTGTCACGGCCCGCACCCTAGGTAGGGACACAAGTGCATGACAACGCCCAGCCTACACCATAAAAAAAATGGCGTAGAACGCTGTAGGTCTACTAGCCAACAAACAATATATAATAACCTGTCATCTCCGCATGGAGGTATATAATATAAAATACTGATAAATTCAATCACAATCTAGAAGGAAGAAATTATGGCACGAAAACTAGATAGATAAAAGATCACAAGATCAATATCCAGCTCAACAACGAGAGAGAGAGAGAGAGAGACACAAAGAAATATAGTTATATAATCCCAAAATATAATAACATAAGCATAAGTAGCAAGCTGGAGACAAGGTCCAGCCCAAAACAACTCTAACTAAGCAATAGGTAAAGTCTCATCAGGCGGAGCTAAGCCCTGCTGAGCCAAGGTCTCCAAGTTTAAGCCCACTACATCATTCGGACCGTAGTAGGTACAGTAATCCTCCCCATCAGCATCTGTAATATTTTGTCAACATATCCAGTCAGAATGGAACGAGTACAATCAACTAACAATAGTTCATAAGATATGACAAAAGATATAAGACTGTAAATAGAGAGTATATACAAGGAAATCATGGAATGTACATGTGAGTATCATGGCAAGGTAAGCTGTAAATCTAAAGCTAGAACAAGGCAAGTAAAACTGATCATGGCATGTACAAGAATCAAGAATCATCTATCTAGGCGTGTGAGTACTAGCTACAATATGTGGCCGGCTTGGGAACTTGCACAATAGTAACAGGCCTGGCTAACCATACGTGGGGTGTATGATCAACCCTCACAATCAATAGGTACATAATAGGCTTTGACCACATATCTACACTAATACTCTCCCGCCCACGACTGGTAGAGTGGATCCAAGCAAGATACGTTACGACACGAGATTCTGCGAGAAGGGAGCAAGTCTCCTCGAGAATCGGTGTCCATATACTGTACAAGAACTACAAAGGGGCTTGCACAAGATATACCAAGATAACGAGGAATAACATCTCATGTCGGAATCCATGAATACCAATCTGTGTGACCAATGTGTCGAGAACAAGCATATATACACTAGTTATATGAATTATAACAATTATCGTAAATTGGAAAAGTATCAGAGAATATACTCGCCTATAATGTGATGGATAAGTCGACTGAGTCCAAGAACAGTGCCTCGAGGACCTATAGATGGAATACTATATCAATATAATGGTTTGGAAGTGAAATCAAGTCATATTGAGTCAAACTAGGTCAATGCAAGTCAAACTAAATTAAACTAGGTCGATTTAAGTCAACAGTTGACTTAGAGTTGACTTCTGGTCAACTGGTCAACTCTGGTCAACCTAAGGTCAAATTTAGGTCAAACTTGACTAACGTTGACTAATAGTTGACTTTGGGTCAACCGGTCAAGTTTGGTCAAGTTCTAATCAATTTTAGGCTTCGGTTGACTTTCGGTTGACTTTCGGTCAAAATAGTCAACTGTGGTCAACCAAGGTCAAAACTAGTCCAAGTCCACTATTCCTAACCATTACCAACCATAATATCCTAATTTTAGTTATATCTTAAAGTATTAAACCCATATGTTGAGAAATGGATATTATCTCTACTTATCCCGTTTATCCTTTCTACTCTAATACTAAGGCCAAGTAGCT
Organism: Iris pallida; assembly: GCA_029216955.1. Taxonomy (NCBI): domain Eukaryota; kingdom Viridiplantae; phylum Streptophyta; class Magnoliopsida; order Asparagales; family Iridaceae; genus Iris; species Iris pallida. The sequence goes on along the minus strand of JANAVB010008400.1, from coordinate 25,502,260 downwards.
TTTCCTTTAGAATTTCACTCCCAGCTTCCTAGGATAGTAGGATACTAACCTATACTAACATTACCTACCAAGTTTCCTAGGTAAGGTGGACATCCAGTCCATCTTACGGTATATGTTGTTGATTTACCTATTATCTTGAGTATCGTAAGATACTCAATGGTATCGTGTGATACCATTCTCCAAATCCCAAACGAAATCCCGATTTTAACTTAGGGGCCTACCAACAAAATCTAATTCACTTATCTAAGTCCCATCTCAAATTTGGATGCGTTTCGACACTCCTAACTCAAAATCACCCTTCCACTCACTATCCAACTATTCCTTATTTCTCACTATAGCTAAGCTCTAACCCACAAACTCTAGTCCACTCTAATCCCACTCCACATACCCACTCTTAGGCCATCTTAGGGGGGGTATATATAGTTATATATATGTAGCACCCTTTCCCGAAAATTCTGAAATATTCTCTTTTTTTTTACTTATTTAATTAAATGGTGATTTTTAGATTTTACAAATAATTAGTTGTTATATTTATTTGTTATATTAAATTGTTATAATGTGATTTGTAAATTATGTGCATATATATAATATATATGTGTATGAGCATGTATATATATAAATATATATAATATATGTGTGTAAGTGTATGTGAATATGAATATATATGGTCCGTGTTATTTGAATAGGGAAAATACTCCAGTAAATTAGGATTAAGGAAAACTTGCTTAGGTACTGAATGGGGGCATAGAATTGGGGGGCAAAAGGTTAGGGGTCTCCTTGTGGGTTGGGTTATACATTATACTAAGAACCGACTTATTAGCCTGACCCATATATTATTGACACTTGGTTTTAAGAAAGCTGGTCCGTTGATTGAAATCAGACTAATTAATCAGCATATCCGATTAATGAGCTTCTATGGTACTTCATCAACAGAAGTGGGTCGAAACTTGTTAATAAGCCAATTACTTGGCCTTCGCATCCTTCTTTAGAAGTCTAGTTTTAATCACAGTTTCCAAAGGAGATGGTAGTTGTATGTCATATTGAAATGTTGGCAGTCCACTTTCTGATAGTAAATGAGAAGAAGTGGACAATTTACATTCTTCATAATGCACAATTAGTATTGAAGTTCATGGATTATATAATACTGTTCTGAAACAGGGTGCCAATAAGTCTAGAAGCTAGTTAGTGAATGGAGTAATATATGGGGAACTCTGTATCCTCCATTTATATTCAGATCTTTCTGTACGATGGTAATTATTTCCCTGGCTTTCTCGAGTACACACCATTTCAATTACCAAACGAAACCAAGCAGTAGCCAAAACCCAACACAGCCCGGCCCCAAGGCCGAGCACCAAGTCCCAAGGCCAGCGCCCAACTCCCCAATACCAAGCAGCAGTGCTACTAAGCACCCCAAACTGAGTACACAGTGACCCAAAGCCCAGCCCACGAATCATCAGCAAATACCTAGCCAAGCCGACCCCTATTTCGGTGCTAACACAGTATTAATACGCGGGAAGTCGACGAGGGTTGTCTCTCGAAGAACACAAAGAACCCTAAATCCAACTCTCCCCCACGGCCCTCGCCAACACCGCGCGCCCTTCCCTGCGTGCGCGCGCCGCCGCAGAACCACCGCCGGCGGCCAGGGCCGCGAGCGCACGGACGTGCGCGAAACAGTAGACTGCAGCAGCGAGCTATTCCGGGCAGATTTCGCAGCAACGTCCCGTCGCGTACGATCCATGGTTTCGCGATTCGTCTTTTCAGGTATAAACCTAACATATTCCACTTCAAATGCCTTCAGATAGAATTAATTCTAGTGCGCTAGATCACCCATAAAATCGATGTCAAAACTGACGAAAAACTGATTCGAAAACAGGACTGAAAACAGTCGAGTTGGCCCACTTTGCATTTAATTATCTTCCAAACCATGCATAATTTTGAAAACCTGTTTGAAGGCGTTTATTGACGACATATAGGGCTCCACAACCCTTTTTGTGGATTTCGAAATCATCGAATATACGTTGAGAAATCGAATCCCGAAGTTTAGGAAAAATCTGTTTAGAAATCAATAAAATCGCTCCACACGACGTCCGTCCCGCCATTCCGAGCGACGTGGTCGCGCACCGTAAACATCGAAAGCTGTGTAACGGTTTCGTGGTCGTGTGGGCTTTGACGGAATTCAAATTGGTCGCGTGTGCGCGACGAATTCGACGCGTATCCGTCGGAATCGCCCCGTATCCGTCCAATGCAAATTCAGTCATAACTTTGTACACGCTCGTCAGATCGAGACGAAACTTGTGCCAGCAGAACCGTATCGTTTTTCTGGTCCTGCATGCCAAGTTTGGTCCGATTCTGAGACCATTGATAAAATCACCGTTTTGCGGGCCCCACGGTCCCACTCAACGGGCGATTTTGTGCACGGCCCGCCGGAATCCAACTTTGGACATACGGTTGGGTTCGTATCGGAAAACTGGATCCGTAGACATGTAGTTTGACGACTTTAGAGACCATTGACTCTGGCACGCTTTTCGGTGCAAAGCGGGTCCAACGGCGGATATCGTTTTGGCCCGAAATTATCGTTTTGCCCCTGTGTCAGAATTGAATGTAAGGACAGGCAATCCTAGCTAATTGGACTATTCTGAGATCATTAGTATTGTTTATTTCAGCTTCCGGGGACTGTTGTACGGGTTTTGACTATAGTGGCACAGTGAGTAGTTCAGATTGTCGGTTTCACCAGCAAAGGACCACAGGCGAGTACAGTTTATTGTCTGCATTTCGATATTGATTTTCACTATATTTCATTGGTTGGTTTCATTAGTTATGTGATTATTTTCTATTATAAATTGTTGAGTCGGGAATGAGAAGTACCAACGATGTGTGATCTGACCTTAGACCGTGTAGACCGTGTAGATCGTGTTGCATTTATTTCTTGTAGACCGTGTAGACCGTGTTACATTTATTTCTTGTAGACAGTGATTTATTTATTGCAAGTAGACCGTGTAGACAGTGATTTATTTATTGCATTTAATCTGTGTAGTTCGTGATTATTATTCTATAGACAATGTTTCTTTATTGCAATATTTTCTGTAGACCGTGTAACTGTAGACCGTGTAACTGTAGACCGTGTAACTGTAGACCGTGTAACTTTAGACCGTGTAACTTTAGACCGTGTAGACCGTGTCGCATAATTGTCCCGAGACCGATCACATATCAAAGGTACTTCTAATGGTGGAAAAGTATATTGGTCTATTTATTACTATTGATTTTTCTTACGGCTTTACTGTTTATTTTCAAACCCATGATTGATGTCTAACCTTTGTCTTATAGTCATTTTCTTTATTTGAAATTGCATTCAGTGAATTGTGCTCGTTCCATTCCTGACTGGAAACCAACATTTTCAGGTTAGCCGTGGATTCACTTAGCTTGGGGAGTTCGGGTGTACTTGCAGACGAGCCTAGAAGATTAGTTAGATAGTCAAGTTATAGTCATTCATATTTGTACAAGTTTATATTTTTCTGCAAATGTAAAACTTGTGATCATTGTAAATTAAATTAGTTTGTGAATGAGCATTATTTGTGATCTTGATCTTCATGGCCGTGACAGCGTTCTACCGCCGACACTGCGGCGTAGGCTGGCTTGGACACGTCTTGTATCCGTTTAAAAAAAAAAAAAACGGGTGCGGGTCGTGACAAGTTTTTGTGGTGGCCCATGCAGGTCAGTCTTCGCAAATCACACGAACTCGTGATGGTACTTAAGTTAGTTGTACTATTGCGAGCCTGCGACTAGAACATGCTCATTCACGAACAAGGATTAATTTAATTTAAGAGAATGACTAGGACTAGGAGTCCCTATACGAACTTACCGATGGGTAGTCTAGGCTATGCAATGTAGATGAGGGTTATATATTTTGATAGTTTGTCATATCTCCATAAGTACACTATCTTCTCTTGATATGACGATATGATCCAATGTGAATAGATTATTCACTTGGTGAGATCGGACTTCCTAGGATTGATAATCTAACCTCGATAAATTGTTCAGTTCCTCCTCTTGACCCCTTAGGTATCATCCCCATACCCTAGTCCGAATGGCTCATTTAGTTCCTAGTTGCCCTAAGGATTAGTGTATTATATAATTTCTGATTAGATTATCCATATACGGACCTCGAGTTAGTTTCGGTTCAAGTTTTTCCCCAATGTTTGAATACAATGGAATAGTTAGAATGTTGTACTTCATTGTCATCATATATTTCTTTCCTGTGCAACCTCTTATTTTAAAGATTGTGAATAATAGGACAAATATTTATGCCTTATTACATAGTCGACTTATTTGAATCCCTAGAAGCCCAGGAATTTTACAGATAAAGGAATGTTAGTTAACTCATAATGGCAGGACAGCAGCGCACTGTCGCCATTTATTTAAATTATGAAGACTCTGGATTCCCTGCAGCCAGCAGCGCACTGGCAAGGCACAACCCCTAGAGGTGAAATTAGTTTAAGAAAATATATAGGTTATATAACATTCCTAAAACTATGGCTAGTGGCTCACTCCTTATCGTAGTTACACTTGAGCCGATATTGGATAGAGATAAGTAATGTTCGATTTGTGTCATATTTGAGTTACGAAACCAAGGGTTTACCACAGCCTGATTTTTACGGGCGAGGCATAATCCTTGGTAAAATAACTTCAGACGTGATTACAAATTAGGGATACCATAGAGGATAGGACAGTGCTCTGTATGTTCTATAAGATCTGAAGCCAATAAGTAGTGGGAGTTCTGTGAGATTGGATAGCATGTCTCCCGACCTAGCATTCTGTAGTCCTTGTGACTTAGTGATGAGGAAATTGATTGACACTAATAGGTTTACCTAGAATACCGAAGTTAGAGGTCTAAACCCATTAGTCGACCAAGTTCTCGTGGATAAGAGGATAGAAGGAAGACTGTATAAGCAAGAACACCGGGTAAGTTTTGATTCTCTCTAAACTCGAACTACTTGTGTCCCCTTTCAAAAAATCTCGCATATTTATATTTTGACTCTCTAGACCAATGCTGTTATTACAGCCTAGTTTTTGCAAGCTTACCCTTTTATCGAGCTTGATTCAAGACATATGTTTAGTGGGGACGCCTGCTAACTTATTGTCTAATCAGAATCAGTGTATTATGGTCTGATCAACCATGATGCATTTGGTTCGCACTTTATTTAATTACCCTACGTGGATTGAGATATAGATGTCTCTAGGGTCTCAGCCACGACTGCATTGACAATTCCTCTTGAATTATATGTTCGCCCTTGAATCACGAAATTGTATTCAGTAACATCACCCTTGAATTCTTTATTGCTTTTGTCTTTCACCGATTTGGAAAGACGAAAGCTCGTGATAGTAGATAGATACAGAGTACTCCCATGGCTATGATAATGGTAGGCCCAAGTGTCGCTACCATCGGCCAGTCATGAGATAGAGTTACTCGTTCTTCCCATCGACCCTCAAACTACTATTGAGACTTTTGAGCCAGCTGAAATTGAGAATGACTAGGGTTTTACCCTTAGTCGAAATGCCTACCTAGGAGACTATCTATCCTCAAGAGACCAGATAGTGTGAGTCTCCAATTTTTGCTGGAAGCTTGCCTTAACTTTCAACCCTTATGCCTTGACTCGACCGTCCCTCGACCAAAGTCCACAATTTAGACATGAGATGAATAGACAAGGCTAAGGACAATAATTTACCGTGACTATGGTGGACACTCATCCCGAGATTGGTTTCCAACCAATATTACTCTAATTATGTAAATTTTATTATTAAGACCTAACTAGTGTTGGAATACCACAGTCACTAGCTTAGCCAATACCATAGCTTAAGTACCCTGTCAAATTGTGATGTACCAGTTGTCAACAACAACGCATGATCACTACAGCCCATACCACTAGAACCCTTATGACAATAGTCTGACAGGTTTGACACAACTAGAGATTCAAGACTCAGTTGTTAGAAATCTCTTCATAGGACATGCCTTGGAACTGGTTACCCCGTCGATAACTCTTGTACACTATGGATGGGTATTTTCCTCTATGTTATCGACCATGTGTTATTATACACCCTTGTTTCTCATTTATTGAGGAATGATCATTGACTTGACTTACATCTACCGTATTCCATTACGTCGTACCTTATTCTTTATTAACAAGAGTCGAGGTACAATATCCAGACTTTGAAATTTTTTTAACCTCATTATTCCAAAAACCCTGTCCTAGCTTCTAAGGTGGGTAGACTGTATGCCTTCTAAAATTTTAGGATATATCAGGATTATCGATTGATCAGAATAAATTCCATTAGGATGATAATTAGTGCCCTTGGACTCCCACTTTTCATTTAGATTATTTTGCGTCCCCACCTCTTAGGACGTAATGTCATTCGTAACTCTTATTCCATTTACCCGAAAATCGCGACACGATCTTGTGTTGTATTATATCCCTTGCTCGTGTGTTTAAATAACCACGGAATAGATCGTAATCTTGATTTCTCAAATTCTGTTCTATCATGAAATCGTGCTTAGTTTAATTTCGAGAACGGGATTTTCGTAGTGCATAGGTTGCAAGCCTCTCTAAGAAACGAAGGGTCTCTTCGAAGTTAGCCAGTGATTGGAACGGAGTAGCCCCAATCTAGCTAAGTCAATGGATTATGAGGTCCATTTTATCGGTATCATTTGATATCCTCTACCACTCTTGAAACTTCGTGCTTGTTCACAGTTATTCTTCCTCGTCCTTTCGTACCATCGACTCTCGTCCTTCCTATTTTAGGGGTCGATAACCGTGTTGCTTAGAATTTAGCAGAGGTTATAGTATAAGTTAGTTGATAATTGAATTTTGGGTTGCTTGATAGATATGCAAGGATTATAGATACCATAGGCGATAGATATCCAGTGGAAGAATTTGAGCAACTAGTTGGATGATTATAAAATTTAGTGACCTAGCTTTGAGGGAGTAGTGTGACCAAAGGTGGGTAGAAGTCCTCGATATTTTGTAGTTGCCAAAATGGACAAGGAGAAGGATATTAACTATTTTTGAGGAATTAAAAAAAAAATTGAGAAGATTGTGGTAATAGTGGATTTATTCTATTATTTTTATTTTATTTTATTTTTTGATTTTAGGCATGTTTATGAGTTAGAATTTCGAGGACGAAATTATTTTTAAGGTGGGATAGATTTGTAGCACCCTTTCCCGAAAATTCTGAAATATTCTCTTTTTTTTTTACTTATTTAATTAAATGGTGATTTTTAGATTTTACAAATAATTAGTTGTTATATTTATTTGTTATATTAAATTGTTATAATGTGATTTGTAAATTATGTGCATATATATAATATATATGTGTATGAGCATGTATATATATAAATATATATAATATATGTGTGTAAGTGTATGTGAATATGAATATATATGGTCCGTGTTATTTGAATAGGGAAAATACTCCAGTAAATTAGGATTAAGGAAAACTTGCTTAGGTACTGAATGGGGGCATAGAATTGGGGGGCAAAAGGTTAGGGGTCTCCTTGTGGGTTGGGTTATACATTATACTAAGAACCGACTTATTAGCCTGACCCATATATTATTGACACTTGGTTTTAAGAAAGCTGGTCCGTTGATTGAAATCAGACTAATTAATCAGCATATCCGATTAATGAGCTTCTATGGTACTTCATCAACAGAAGTGGGTCGAAACTTGTTAATAAGCCAATTACTTGGCCTTCGCATCCTTCTTTAGAAGTCTAGTTTTAATCACAGTTTCCAAAGGAGATGGTAGTTGTATGTCATATTGAAATGTTGGCAGTCCACTTTCTGATAGTAAATGAGAAGAAGTGGACAATTTACATTCTTCATAATGCACAATTAGTATTGAAGTTCATGGATTATATAATACTGTTCTGAAACAGGGTGCCAATAAGTCTAGAAGCTAGTTAGTGAATGGAGTAATATATGGGGAACTCTGTATCCTCCATTTATATTCAGATCTTTCTGTACGATGGTAATTATTTCCCTGGCTTTCTCGAGTACACACCATTTCAATTACCAAACGAAACCAAGCAGTAGCCAAAACCCAACACAGCCCGGCCCCAAGGCCGAGCACCAAGTCCCAAGGCCAGCGCCCAACTCCCCAATACCAAGCAGCAGTGCTACTAAGCACCCCAAACTGAGTACACAGTGACCCAAAGCCCAGCCCACGAATCATCAGCAAATACCTAGCCAAGCCGACCCCTATTTCGGTGCTAACACAGTATTAATACGCGGGAAGTCGACGAGGGTTGTCTCTCGAAGAACACAAAGAACCCTAAATCCAACTCTCCCCCACGGCCCTCGCCAACACCGCGCGCCCTTCCCTGCGTGCGCGCGCCGCCGCAGAACCACCGCCGGCGGCCAGGGCCGCGAGCGCACGGACGCGCGCGAAACAGTAGACTGCAGCAGCGAGCTATTCCGGGCGGATTTCGCAGCAACGTCCCGTCGCGTACGATCCATGGTTTCGCGATTCGTCTTTTCAGGTATAAACCTAACATATTCCACTTCAAATGCCTTCAGATAGAATTAATTCTAGTGCGCTAGATCACCCATAAAATCGACGTCAAAACTGACGAAAAACTGATTCGAAAACAGGACTGAAAACAGTCGAGTTGGCCCACTTTGCATTTAATTATCTTCCAAACCATGCATAATTTTGAAAACCTGTTTGAAGGCGTTTATTGACGACATATAGGGCTCCACAACCCTTTTTGTGGATTTCGAAATCATCGAATATACGTTGAGAAATCGAATCCCGAAGTTTAGGAAAAATCTGTTTAGAAATCAATAAAATCGCTCCACACGACGTCCGTCCCGCCATTCCGAGCGACGTGGTCGCGCACCGTAAACATCGAAAGCTGCGTAACGGTTTCGTGGTCGTGTGGGCTTTGACGGAATTCAAATTGGTCGCGTGTGCGCGACGAATTCGACGCTTATCCGTCGGAATCGCCCCGTATCCGTCCAATGCAAATTCAGTCATAACTTTGTACACGCTCGTCAGATCGAGAC
>JANAVB010008400.1:25468204-25488204 GCA_029216955.1 Iris pallida | reverse complement strand
GCTACGGGATACCTGCTCAAAGCATCCACAACCACGTTAGCCTTCCTCAGATGTTACTGTAAGGATATATCAAAATCCTTCATTAGCTCTAACTATCGTCTATGCCTCATATTCAGCTTCTTCTGGGTAAACACGTACTTCAAGCTCTTATGGTCAGTAAAAATCTCAACACGCTCTCCGTACAAATAGTGTTTCCACAGCTTCAAGGCAAATATGACCGCTGCCAACTCCAAATCATGAGTCGGGTAGTTCTTCTCATGTGGCCGTAACTGCCTAGATGCATAAGCAATTACCTTCCCATGCTGCTGAAGAACGCAACCCAGACCCTTCCCTGAAGCATCACTGTAGATCGTGAATCCTCCGAACCCAGATGGCAACGTCAAAATAGGCGCCGACGTCAACCTCTTCTTCAGCTCCTCGAAAGTAGCCTGACACTCATCAGTCCAGACGAACTCCACGTCCTTCCTGGTGAGTCTAGTCATCGGCCCTACTATTCGAGAGAAGTCCTGTACGAACTTCCTATAGTAGCCTGCCAAACCCAGAAAGCTCCGAGTCTCGGCAACTGAACTGGGTTTCGACCAAGACTCTACCGCCATAATCTTCCTCTGATCCACTGAAATCCCATCACTGGATACAACATGGCCCAGGAACTCCACTCGATCCAAGAAGAACTCGTACTTTGACAGCTTCCCATATAGTTGTTCCCTCCTCAGAGTCTCCAGCACAACCCACAGATGCTTCTCGTGCTCCTCAGGCGTCTTCGAATAGATGAGAATGTCATCAATAAAGACCACCATGAACTTGTCAAGGTATGGATGGAATACCTTATTCATCAAGTTCATGAATACCGTCGGGGCATTAGTCAACCCAAACGGCATGACAGTAAACTCATACTGGCCATAGCGGGTACGAAAACAGTCTTCGGAATGTCATCCCCCTTCACCTTCAGATGATGGTACCCCGATCTCAAGTCTATCTTCGAAAACACCCTCATGCCGCTCAACTGATCAAACAAGTCATCAATCTTGGGCAAAGGATACCTGTTCTTTATAGTGAGGTTGTTGAGCGCTCGATAGTCGATACACATCCGTATCGTACCATCCTTCGGGATAAACAGGATTGGCGTGCCCCAAGGCGAAGAACTGGATCTGATAAAGCCCTTGTCCTGCAGCTCGTCGACTTGCTTCTTCAGCTCCGCCAACTCGTTATAGTTGACCCGATAGACATGCCGATAAATAGGCTCAGCGCCCGGCATCAAGTCTATCGATAACTCAACATCTCTGTCCGGCGGCATACCCGACAATTCCTCGAGGAAGACATCCAAGAACTCTGCAATAAATGGATGCGGCAACTCTTGCCCCGCCAATAAGGCTCCACAGAATCCATCTTCCGGCTCCGCTGCTCCTCTGACAAACTGAACCTCTGGCTCTCCTGGGGGACTAAACAACACTCTGCCTGCTCTACAATCTATGCTAGCGTGGTGCCTGCTCAACCAATCCATAGTACCACATCGTAACTCGGAAGGGGTATTACGAGCAAGCACACGCTCAAATCCTGACCTCCCAGAGTAACTCTTTGCCCCTTACAAATATTATTAACCAGGATAATACCTCCCCTGGTCATAATCTTGCAAGTCCTACCCAGATATTCAGCAATAATATTGTATCTAAGTACAAAAGAAATTGACACAAAACTGTGTGTAGCACCTGAATCAAAAAATACTAAGACAGGGAAAGAATTAAGAAGAACCGAACCTGCAACAACATCTGCGACTGGCTCGATCTCCTCGACTGCAAGAGCAAAAGCCCTGCGCTGAACACCTCGCTGCTGGTGGTGCTGTACAAACCACTTCTGCTGGGTCGGAAGTGGACCCCTTAGCTGCACTGCAGGTACTCTTGCCGGCGCCCTCTGAGATGTACCAGTAACACGAGGGTTCACTGGATACTCCCTTAACTAATTGCCTGTGCCGCCGCAAAAGAGATACACTCCCAGCCTCTTCCGGCAAACCTCCCAGACATGACCAGTCTTCATGCAGAAGCGACGAGGAGCCCCATGATGTGCCTGCCTCGGCTGAGTGTGTTGCACCTGCTGAACCGGTGCTCTGGCTTGAACCTGCGACTGGTGATGCTAAAAAGAACGATGCTGAAGCTGAGGGCGCTTAGCAGCCCCCGTGCTGCTAGTAGCCCTTAAAAAAAGATTACGATCCCTCTTGGGCTTCAAGCCCCACTCCCGCTCTACCTTGCGGGCCTCCGCATAGATCTGGGTATAAGTCTCATAAAAGGAGGGAATGAGGATCTTGATATCCTAGATCAACCCCTCCCTAAAATGGCATGCCCTGATCTCTGGGTCACGAACCATGTACTTCGCGTATCGGCTAAGACGGCCAAACTCTGCGGCGTACTCCTCCACTGATAAACTGCCCTGCTGCAGATCCTGGAACTGCCTCACCAGGTCGATCTTGTCTGTAGGAGAAAAGAACTTCTCCTTGAAGAGAAGCTTGAACTCGGCCCAAGTATGGCCCTCCCCAGCAAGGGCTGGCTCATTCTTGAACCAGGTGCGTACAATATCTAGCAACTGCAAACCCACTGCCTCGACCTTCAGGTCGTCTGCGAGGCGGGAGGCCTTCATCTGCCGCTCGATATCCTCGAGCCAATCATCGGCATAGACCACACCCTCGGTCCCACTAAAGTCACGGGGCCCGAGCTTCTTGAAGTCCTGAATATCTCCGTACCTCGTACGCATCCCATGATATGGAGCCTTCTGCTCCACGGCTGCAAGGGCCAACTGATGGGCATCCTCCATGCCCTGACGCATCGCGTCTGTCTGCCTCTGCTGAGCCTCGGTCTGGGCTCTCTGAGTCTCCTGCATCTGCTGGAAAAATGCAAGCATCTGCTCCATGTCGGTAGGCAGAGGAGGTGGAGGTAGAAGTACGTCTACAACTGGCGGAGGAATCCGCTGTGCAGGAGGAGGAATAGTGCCCATATCAACCACTGGTACTGCGACCGAAATAGTCGTAGCAACCCCGGGGTCAGCCCTCGTAACTAGTAGAGGAGCGCCCCCAAGAGCTGCTGCTAATACCCCGACTGCAACAGGAGTGTCTGGATCAGGTCCGCGAGTCATAGCAGATCTCTCCATGTCCGCGGACTCAGGATGCTGGGATCTGGTCTGCACCATCCTGAAGATAGTATAAAAGAAGGAAATCAATATGGCACATAAAATATTATATCAAGGAGGACTGTTAGAATGCAAGAATCAATATCAAAAGGACAGTTAAAAGATCAGCAAGTGGATGTTTTTCTATTTTGTGATTGAGTAACTTAGCCTATAGCCTATCCTAGATACGTACCGCAGGCTCGTAACGGCACTCTAAGTCGAGCGCCACTATGATATCGCACTAATTGCTACTTTCGACCTCCATGGGCCACCACTAAAAATGTGTCACAACCCGTACCCTAGGTAGGGGCACAAGTGCGTGACAATGCCCAGCCTACACCGTAAAAAAATGGCGTAGAACGCTGTAGGTCTACTAGCCCACAAACAGTATATAATAACCTGTCATCTCCGCACGGAGGTATATAATATGAAATACTGATAAACTCAATCACAATCTAGAAGGAAGAAATCATGGCACGGAAACTAGATAGAGAAAAGATCACAAGCCCAATATCCAGCTCAACAACGAGAGAGAGAGACACAAAGTAATATAGTTATAGAATCCCAAAATATAATAACATAAGCATAAGTAGCAAGCTGGAGACAAGGTCCAGTCCAAAACAACTCTAACTAAGCAATAGATAAAGTCTCGTCAGGCGGAGCTAAGCCCTGCTGAGCCAAGGTCTCCAAGTCTAAGCCCACTATGTCATCCGGACCGTAGTAGGTACAGTAATCCTCCTCATCAGTATCTGTAATATTTTGTCAACATATCCAGTCAGGATGGAACGAGTACAATCAACTAACAACAGTTCACAAGATATGACAAAAGCTATAAGACTGTAAATAGAGAGTATATACAAGGAAATCATGAAACGTACATATCATGGCAAGGTAAGATGTAAATCTAGAGCTAGAACAAGGCAAGTAAAATTGATCATGGCATGTACAAGAATCAAGAATCATCTATCTAGGTGTGTGAGTACTAGCTACAATATATGGCCGGCTTGGGAACTTGTACAATAGTAACAGGCCTGGCTAACCATACGTGGGGTGTATGATCAACCCTCACAATCAATAGGTACAAAATAGGATTTGATCACATATCTACACTAATACTCCCCTGCCCTCGACTGGTAGAGTGGATCCAAGCAAGATACGTTACGACACGGGATTCTGCAAGAAGGGAGCAAGTCTCCTCGAGAATCGGTGTCCATATACTGCACAAGAACTACAAGGGGGCTTGCACAAGATATACCAAGATAACGAGGAATAACATCTCATGTCGGGATCCATGAATACCAATCTGTGTGACCAATGTGTCGAGAACAAGCATATCTACACTAGTTACATGAATTATAACAATTATCGTAAATTGGAAAAGTATCAGAGAATGTACTCGCCTATAATGTGACGGATAAGTCGACTGAGTCCAAGAAAAATGCCTCGAGGACCTATAGATGGAATATTGTATCAATATAATGGTTTGGAAGTGAAATCAAGTCATACTGAGTCAAACTAGGTCAATGCAAGTCAAACTAAATTAAACTAGGTCGATTTAAGTCAACAGTTGACCTACAGTTGACTTTTGGTCAACTGGTCAACTCTGGTCAACTTTTAGGTCAAACTTGACTAACGTTGACTAACAGTTGACTTTGGGTCAACCGGTCAAGTTTGGTCTAGTTCTAATCAATTTTAGGCTTCGGTTGACTTTCGGTCAAAATAGTCAACCGTGGTCAACCAAGGTCAAAACTAGTCCAAGTCCACTATTCCTAACCATTACCAACCATAATATCCTAATTTTAGTTATATTTTAAAGTATTGAACCCATATGTTGAGAAATGGATATTATCTCTACTTATCCCGTTTACCCTTTCTACTCTAATACTAAGGCCAAGTAGCTTTTTCTTAGGAATTCTACTCCCGACTTCCTAGGCTAGTAGGATACTAACCTATACTAACATTACCTACCAAGTTTCCTAGGTAATGTGGACATCCAGTCCATCTTACGGTATATGTTGTTGATTTACCCATTATCTTGAGTATCGTAAGATACTCAATGGTATCGTGTGATACCATCCTCCAAATTCCAAACAAAATTCCGATTTTAACTTAGGGGCCTACCCACAAAATCTAATTCACATATCTAAGTCCCATCTCAAATTTGGACGCGTTTCGACACTCCTAACTCAAAATCACCCTTCCACTCACTATCCAACTATTTCCTATTTCTCACTATAGATAAGCTCTAACCCACAAACTCTAATCCACTCTAATCCCACTCCACATACCCACTCATAGGCCATCTTAGGGGGGTATATATAGTTATATATAGGAGTTTCTATGTAGGTTTGCAGCCCCAAACCCCCCTGCTGCTGTGGTTTCCCTTCCTTTTCTCCCTCTCTAACTCCTCTCTAATTTCCCTCATTCTCACCGTTATAATCTCTTCTCTAATCTCTTTTCTAATCTCTAATTCTCTCCTCTCTAATCTCACACACATCCATATCTATCTATATATATATATATATATATATATATATATATAGAGAGAGAGAGAGAGAGAGATACTCACACACACATTCGTATCTATATACATATAAATATAGACACACACACACACACACACACACACACACACACACACACACACACACACATATATATATATATATATATATATATATATATATATATATATATATATAGAGAGAGAGAGACACTCACACACACATTCGTATATATATACATATAAATATAGATACACACACATATAAATATATATATCTATACACATAATATGGACACACAACATACATATAGATACATATACACATATACATAGACACACTCACATATATATATATAGATATATATGGACACACACACATATGGATACTTATATAGATATATGGACACACACACACACACACACACACCACACACACACACATGTATTCATATATATTTATATATATATACACACCAACACAAGGATACATGGACACAAACCTAATCCTAGTTCTCCTAGGAGTCTCCCATAGGCCTCTAATCTCTACACAAAGGGACACAATCATGGGTAATTCCTATGGGTTCCAAAACCAAGTAAAAATTATAGGAGAATGATTTAGAGAGTAGTAAATTACCAATTAGGAGTGATTCCTAACGGAACTCTCTTCGATACGAAGATTCTTGGGGAAAGGACACTTCCACCTTGCACTTTTCTTCTAAACTTTGGTAGCACCCTCCCTTGATGGTGTAGAGAGGATCTATGGAAGAAATTTAGGAAAAAAAAGGAAGATTTAGAGATCAAAACTCAAATATAGGTCTAGATTTTGGGGAAAACTCAAAAGAGGGAAGAACTTGATAGTGGTGATGAAGTGAATGAAAAGGGAGGGTCCTCCCCATGGTGGCCGACCATAGTATAGGGTTTGGGGGCATTTGGCAAATGTCCAAAATACCCTCCAAGCCTCATTTAGGTCAAAATTGACTTAAGCAATTTTTCGGGGTCAGAAAAGCCAAGTTAAAATCTGCAAATTGATCGATTAAGTCATGGGAGAATTGTCTAAAGGTACCAGACTAATTTACGGGATTTTATGGGCCATGTCTAACTTAAAATTGGGTCCCGATCAGAGTCTAAGCTACCCCTATTTTTTGAAAGTGGGAGTGACACCTTCTTCGAGTCGTCATCCAATCCAAGTCATGTCCTCAAGCCCTGGCCTAATATGTCAACTATCCAATCAAAAAAGAAGCAAAGTACAACCCTCCAAATAAATATCGAACTATACAAAATGAAGCAACAAAATAAATACATAAAATAAATTAACCAGATCATGTGACACAAGATAACATCATGCAATGAAACCTACAACATAAACGACTATGAGAATAACCGTGATTAAAAAAATATGACTATAAACTATGTGCAATTAAAATACCATATTTAATATGTGGTCGGCTGGGGTAATACGGCACATCCGAAGATGGCTATTAATGATAGAAAATACGATACGACATACGTAAGGTGTATGTGTACTATTTACGATATGTACAATATCAATTGGGTGTGACCATATACCTACTTAGCATTTCCCCTCCCCGACACACGAAATAATCATTAACGATAAGTCGTGATCAATGTACGATAATCATGGTCAATATACGATAAACATGTCACAATCACGACTATGAACAATAATAATGAATCTGAATTAAGGAACACAATCATATAAGAAGCACAATCACATGTCAAACTGTGTCACAATATGAAACATATCCTGACAGAAAAATATTGCATTTATAATGTATTGACAAACAAAAGTAAGGAGTGTACTTGTCTTAGGTCCCAATTAACGTTGCTCTTAGTCCTCCAAAACTCACCTATTAAAATATTAAGTTATTAGATTTTAGATCCAATCCAATAAATCTTCTAAATCTTAATCAAACCCCTAAACCCTTAATATCACTCTTGTAACATTTCAAATAATATTTCTCACTTATGATCCTTATTGAGGCCCATCTAAAAACTCATCCTTATTCTAAACCCAATAATTAATGAAGCCCATTAGTTAATAAAAACTTTAGTAATATACCCCATAGTAGTATACATAACTATAGCCCAACTATATTCACAAAACACTTATATGTGACCTACAAATTAACCCACAGACTAAGAAATTTGGCCCAAACCTATATTTCTAATGCTTTTCTATATTAATCCAAAGTTTGGCCCAAACATCACTGATGTTCGGCCCAACCATACAATTCTCTTTACTTTTCTATTTCTCTATCTCTAAAGCCTAGTATCGCTACTGCCCAGCGCCCGGCCTAATGTTCTATACCTAACTCTATGCACCATTCTCTCTCCACAGGAGAAGGAATGCACTTCATTCAAAAAAGTAAAGAGGGAGAAAAGAACGAGGTGTTACTTCGGAAAACGCAATGGTCAGCATGGCCACAGCGGCGCTAGCTTGTCGAGCGAAGGTGGGGCTCCAGAAGAGGGAGTGGTGATGACGCACGGTGTACAGCTGCGAGACGGGGACGTGGAAGAGGGAAAGAGCACGACGATGCTCGGGAGGCGTTGGGGTCGAGGCGGGGTTCTCAACTGTGGAGGAGTGGTCGACAGAGAGATCCGGTCATGGTGGGGCAGATCTGGGAGAGAGATGCTCATGACTGGAGGAGAGATTCTTGAGGCGGCAAGCGGACAGGATGGTGAAGAGCTAGTCGGATATGGCTACACGGTCGTTAGAGGAACACGCGTCCGGCTAGATCTGATGGAAGAAAGGGCTGGATCTTGGCTGAGCTTCGAGGAGGAGCAATCGTCGAGCCCAGCGGTTGTGGTCTCATGGAGTCTGGCTACATCTTGTCAGACATAGTGGCTCTGCGAGGAAGGCGGTCGAGATCGGTGGTCGACACGAGTGGAGGGTAGCGGATACGACGAAGGTCGATCGGAGGAGCTATGGCGTCATGGTCGAGGTCTGGCGGTCGTCAAACGGTTGCAGACCCGGATACGAGGGAGATCGAGGAGGAGACGGACACGGGGATGAACCAGAGGAGATCCAGTCGGGCGACGGATGAAGGCACAGCCAGAACTCAGCTCGATTTTGACGAGAACGCTACGAGAGGAGGACTCTCGGATCTGGGCTTCCAGTGGCGGCAAAGTTGATGATGGTGGCAGTTGAACGGTATCGGGCTGGAGAGATGACACGGCAGCACCCAAGCGGCGAACACAGCAGCCAAAGATTTAGGGTTAGGGTTTATGTAAGATCTTTTTATTACATCGAGAAGTGTGGGAGAAGGAGGTGTGTCCGTATCCTTTGGGTCGGACCCGGGGACACGAAGAAGATGATGTAATTATAATAGTGTAAGGAAACTAATGAAATTGATGTGGACATAGACACAATTAGGACACGGTCATTATAACCTTATGGAGAATTGGAATGATTAACACTAATGATAGTTAGGGGTATTTATAGGCTTGGTCTTAAGCCATAAGCCCAAGAATCACATAGGCTAGGAATATTCTAAAATTAGTTAGTTATAACTAACTAAAGAGCACATGTTAATTAATTAAGAGCATAAGTTAATTAAACATATGTCAAACTAATTAATTCTAGAAAGTTCCCACTCTAATCCTTAGGGCTAAAGGCTACTAGGAAATTACTAGAACTTATTATCCTACCATAGTATTTACAAGAATGCCACTCCACTCATAAATATGGATAAACCACTCCACTTCTGATTAATTACAAATTTGCCACTCCCTCTTCATGAGTTCCAAATTAGCCAACTTCTAATCCAGAAGTTACTAAAATGCCACTCCTATAATAAATAATAAAATAGCTAATAAAGAATTTAGGAAAAGTATAAGATTTTACAAGAAAAGTAGAATGTTTGGTTACAAATCTACCCATCTTAGAAAAATTTTGTCCTCAAAATTTCAAATAGCACGATTCAGTATGATTAAGAATACAGAAATGGCGCGAAGATCAAAATCAATTAGGCACAAGCGTGAATATAATAAATGACTAGGCACGATAATCATAAGGATTTGGAATGACTTAGCACGACTAAAAATAATCGGATAAAAAAGGCACGATCAATAATGATATAAATTTAGTTAGGCATGAAGTGAAACAAAATTTAGTTACGGCTAGGCGTAATAATCATATATAAGGATTTAGAAGGACTAAGCACGATCAAGGATCTAATCGTGGCTAATTGAGTTAAAATCATCCAGGCATGATTAATAGTTTATGCACGAAGATATAATCGTAGAAACATGATGAGAATCTATTCATGATCATAATCGTTTAGATCAAGGTTGATACTATTTGGGTACGATTACATAGTTATGGCGAGTAAAATTATCTGACCATGGCTAAGAATAGTCAAAATCTCCTTTGATCGATTACAGAAACAAAGTCATATATATGATCAAGAATTAGAACTTGGGCACGATTTAGTTATGATCGATCACCTAGTCAAAAAAATTCATCTAGGCATGGTAAAATCAGAAATTTGGCACTATAAAGCTAAAAATGGTAGAGCATGATCAAAGCAGAATACCTAGGAACGATCACTATTGAGAATGACTAAGGATAGTCAAAAGCACGAATATCTAGATATGATTAAAGGAATACTTCAATTATGATGAAAGTCATTTAGGCACAAAAATAAAATTAGAATCACTTAAGAAAGATCAATGATGAAATCATAAATCGTTTAAGCATGATTAAGGATGGAATCAAAAAAAATCATTTGGGCACGATATAGTTACAACTATTAAAATCGTCTAGGCACGATCTAAGCATAATCAAAATCATGTGGTTAGGATGATAGATTCAAGTTATGATAAAATTATAAGTATAGAATGACCTATCAATCGAATGTGGACACAATTAAAGGCCAAGCTTCTAGGCACAATCGAAGATCAGAAGTTTAGGCATGATATAGATGAATCCAAATCGTATGGCAAGATTTATGATTGACCCAAGTTATCTAAGAATGATCAAAATTATTTAGTTATGATCAAGTCACAATGGAATTAAATTCTAAGAATAGGATGATTGGTCAATAGTCAAGGTCATCTAGATACGATTGAAGAGTGAAAGTTAGGCACGATTTAGAAATATAATCGAAAGGTAATCAAGATTGAAATTATTTAGGCACGAAAATAATAGAATCGAAGAAATCTAGTAATGGATCAAAATAGGAATCTGAATCTAGTTACGATCAAAATATAGAATCAGAAACTAGCAATATTTCCAAAAATAGAATCCAAATATAGTCGTGGTTAGGTGAGAATCAAAATGATTTTATTAAAAATCAATGGTTACAAAGATAGAAAAATCAATTGACTAGTAAGAAAAAAATGATGATTACAAGATATAATAGAAAAGAAAGGAAATACAAGGTAATCATCCCACTCTACTATAGCTACTACAACTACTACTACATGGTCTCACTAACCTTTATTCCTCAATCACTCCTCTATTTACAAATCCATAAATACAACTAACAGATCATGAATCCATTACTCCATGAGAATGAAACTCTAGAATCTCATGCGTAGATAGTCTCTGACTTTATAGTCACCTGATCCACAATGAAGAAATTGTCACAATCACACTTCGCATTCATTCCACTTGTGTCCCGACCTCTTGCAAAAATTACAAATAACCTCATGCTGCTTCTGAACAAGAGCTGGCTCTTGGAACAACTGCTGTATCGGAACCTGATCTTGAGAAATCTCCTGCTGACTATGATGGCACTTTGCTGGTCAAGAATTAGGATACTTGCCTTGAACACAATCTCTCTTGCATTTTAGATCCAAATCAACTACTATTCTCTGAGCTATGGATACTATATCAGTATAGGTCTTGGCACCATTAGTTATGACATCGATTCTAATATCTTTAGTTAAGTTCTGACAAAACCTTCGAGCCCTAACTTTAGGATCTTTTTCTATGTTCTCCGCAAATCTTCTAAGCCTACTAAATTTGGCTGCATACTCATCAATTGTCAGATCGCCTTGCTCAAGATTCTGAAATTGTCTCTCAAACATCTCATTGGCAACGACCGAAAAGAATTTCCTCTTGAATTGCTTTCTAAATTTCTTTCAAGTCAGATTAGGGTCTGCTAGCTTAGGTTCATTCCTAAACCAAGTTCTAGCTAAGTCATGAAGTTGGAGTCCAACGGCTTCTATCTTCAAATCATCGGGAAGCCGTAAAACTCGCATAATTCTTTCTATGTCTTCTAACCACTCATCAGCGTACAATATCCCTTCAGTGCCATAAGACTCTCGGGGACCCATTTCCTTAAAATCCAAAATAGTCCCCTCCTTAGGTGCAGAGATCCCCTGACTTACTACTTTATCTATTGCCGCCAAGGTTGCTAACTGAATATTTTTCGTTCCTTCTTTCATAGTAGCTATCTGTCCACGCTGTGCTTCGACCTGAATCTTATGTGCCTCCATCATTTCTTAGAAAATCTCAAACATCTGCGCCCCACTCACAGGCAATTCCCCATAATAGGATTGGTCTCCTCAGGAATATGATTGATCGGGGTGGATTCTTGGGTTAAAAAAGAAGAAGGAGATGAAAGTGGTAATGGAGTCTAGGTCCCTTTAGAAGTCACGGGATGAGATAAAGACGATCCTCCAGAACCATCAATGTCCAGATTACATCTTCGAGTCACTATCTTTCCTTTAGCCATTCTGGAAAGATAAGAGAATATAATAGGATTTTAGGATGAATGACTAGAAATATTTAGGGAAGAAACTAATATAGGGAATATATGCGTACGATTCTAATAGTACTCTACTCCTAATCACAAGGAATAAAGGGATAAGCAGATAGTTAGAATCGATAAATCCTAAGTCATGATTGAGCATTCCTATTATGCAGGCTCCTAATGGTACTCTAGCCCTAAGCACCATTAGATGGACCTGCAGAGCCACTATAAAAATGTGTCATGCTCCGGCCCGTATGTTTGGATACGGGTTGTGAGCGCATCTAGTCTACGCCGCATAATCGACGATAGTTAGCTGTCTAGACCTCGGTAGTCACCAATTAATCTCAAGATCAATCTTTTGCTCAATCAAGAAACTAGAAACGAAACAAAACCAAAACCAAGCCAACAAACGATCACATCACCACTATCACTTTGAGTACATCTACATGTTCCATCTCCAAAAACAAATATGGTAATCCATACCCTTAAAAAAATAACTTATACATCCAATACATTTGACTTTATCCAAACCATCTGATACATCAAAGTAATATGTCCTAATCTTATTAGAGTCTTCCAGAACCTTCCTTGAGTCATCATTCAATCCAAGTCATGTCCTCAAGCCCTGGCTTAATATGTCAACTATCAAGTCAAGAAAGAAGCAAAGTACAACCCTCCAAATATTAAATGCCAACCTATACAAAATAAAGCAATAAAATAAATACAGAAAATAAATGAACCAGATCATGTGACATCATATAATGTCATGCAATGCAACCTACAACATGAACAACTGTGAGAATAACCATGATAAAGAAAAAAACGACTATAAACCATGTGCAATTAAAATACCATGTTCAATATGTGATCGGCTGGGGTAATACGGCACATCTGAAGATGGCTATTAATTATAGGAAATATGACATGACATACGTGAGGTGTATGTGTGCTATTTACGATATGTAGGATATCGATTGGGTGTGACAATATACTTACTTGGCATTTCCCCTCCCCGAGGCACGAAACAATCATTAACGATAAGTCATGATCAATGTACGATAATCATGATCAATATACGATAAACATGTCACAATCACGACTATGAACAATAACGATAAATCTGGATTAAGGAACACAATTATGTAAAGAAGCACAATCATGTGTCAAACTGTGTCGCAATATGAAATATATCCTGAAAGAACAATATTACATTTATAATGTATTGAGAAACATAAGTAAGGAGTATATTTGTCTTAGGTCCCAATTGATGTTGCTCATAGTCCTCCAAAACTCACCTATTAAAATATTAAGTTATTAGATTCTAGATCCAATCCAATAAATCTACCTAAATCTTAATCAAACCCCTAAACCCTTAGTATCACTCTTGTAACATTTCAAATAAAATTTCTCACTTATAATCCTTATTGAGACCCATCTAAAAACTTATCCTTATTCTAAACCTAATAATTAATAAAGCCCAATAGTTAATAAAAACTTAAGTAATATACCCCACAACAGGTATACATAACTATAGCCCAACTATATTCACAAAACCCTTATGTGAGACCTACGAATTAACCCACAACCCAAGAAATTTGGCCCAAACCTCTATTTCTAATGCTTTTCTCTAATAAACCCAAAGCCTGGCCCAAACATCACTGTTGCCCGGCCCAACCATCTAATTATTTTTTCTTTTCTATTTCTCTATTTCTAAAGCCCAATATCACTGCTGCACAGCGCCTGGCCAAATGTTCTATACCTAACTCTATGCACCATTCTCTCTCCACAGGAGAGATGCACTTTATTCAAAAAATTAAAGAGGGAGGAAAGAATGAGGAGTTACCTCGAGAAACGCAATGGTCAGTGCACGGCCACAACGACGTTGGCTTGTCGAACGAAGGTGGGGCTCCGAAAGAGGGAGGTGGTGACAACGCGCGGCATACGGCTGCGAGATGAGGATGTGGAAGAGGGGATGAGCATGGTAGTGCTTGGGAGGTGTCGAGGCAGGGTTCTCAACTATGAAGGAGCGATCGGCAGAGAGATCCAGTCACGACAAGACAGATCTGGGAGAGAGATGCTCATGACCGGAGGAGAGATTCTCGAGGCGGCGAGCGGACGAGATGGTGGAGACCCGGTCGGTTCCGGCATGCGGTCGTTCAAAAAAAATGCGTCCGATAGGTTCTGATGGAAGAGACTTCTGGATCTTGGCTGAGCTTCAAAGAGGAGTAGTCACCGAGCCCGATGGTTGCGGTCTCATGGACTTCGGCTATATCTTGTCGGATATGGTGGCTCTACGAGGAAGGCGGTCAAGATCGGTGGTCGGCCACGAGTGGAGGGTGGCGGATACGGCGGAGGTCGATCGAAGGAGCTACGATGTCAGGGACCGGGTCTGGTGGTCGTCAAGCGGTTGTAGACTCGGAGCTGAGGGAGATCGAGGGGAGACGAAAACGATGATGAGCTAGAGGAGATCTGGTCGGGCGACGGATGATGGTACAGCCAAAACTAGGCTCGATTCTGGCGATAATGCGGCGAGAGGAGGACGTTCGAATCTGGCTTCCGTCGGCGGCGAGGATGATGATGGTGGCGATTGAGCGGTGTCGGATCAGAGAGCTGGACATGGCAGCACCTAGGCGGCGAATACAGCAGCCAGAGATTTAGGGTTATGGTTTGTGTGGGATTGTTCTGTTATATTTTAAAGTGTCGGGAATGTATGTATCCAAGGGACACAGAATTAGGGTTTAGGAATGGAATGTGTCGGAGAAGGAGGTGTGTTCGTATCCTTGAGCTTGAACCCGGGGACACGAAGAAGATGATGTAATTGTAATATTGTAGGGAACTAATAAAATAGATGTAGATACAGATACAATTAGTGTCATGACCCGCACCTAGTGTAAAGGTACAAGTGCGTAACCACGGGCAGCCTACGCCGCAGAATCAGCGGTAGAACGTTGTTCTAGGTCACTATCTGAACCGTCTCACGCAATTATATAACAAAATAAAATAACTCAATCACAGTCTAAGCACGATAGGATATCACAGAATTCTATAACTAAAAGAAAACAATAAAAACTACTAAAAGATAATAACTCAAAACAACTCAAAATAAGACAACTCATATATTATTACAACTCAAGTTTCAGTAAAGAAATCTAAAATAGTCTACTAAACTAGTCTCCCGATCACTCCTAAGAGTGGGACCAAAGGTAGCTAATCCCTCTCCAGATCCATAGTGAGTAGGGCAAACATCCTCAGGCTAACATCTGTAATATTTTAACAGGTCCAGTCAGGACAGAAACGAATACATCTCTTCAAGTAAATCCAAGTAAATGACGAAAAACTATAAAAACAATTATAGACAATTTTATTGATGAAGCATTGGAATTTGAGATAGTTTAAGATATAAAACTACATTAAAAGAACAAGGAAAGTAAAAGCTGTGAAACAGAATATCATGCCAATGAAGACTGTAAATAAATCTAGCTGAACTAGAATAATGTGATATGAGTCCAGTGGTACAATGTATGTCAAGTGTGATTTCAATCAATGATCTAAGTAGGGTGATTCTTGTAATGGTTCTTGTGATGATTCTATTAAAGATTCTTTTGGTGATTCTAGTAAAGATTCTAGACAATACTCACAGTGTGTTTTAAAATACTGAGATCGACATGTAAACGGCTAGGGGTAATCCGGCACATCACATACTGGCCAAGTGTGGGACGGCTATCGTTCTTGTATAATTCACAGGAAGGTGGTTCGAGTATTTAGAAATGTTTACATGTCTACTCAAGTATTTCCCCGCCCGACAAATATGAATGAATCCATAAAACGACACGTAAATCGAGAATAAATCTAGCCAGAACATGAAGGTGCTTGTAGGTGATTCTTGTAATGATTCTTGTAATAGAGGCTAGACAAGTAAGGTATGTGTGTCGTATACATGGATTCCAAAAAATATCAATTCGTGTTTCTAACCGAGAATCAAATAGAACTGACTACAACTGAAATATAGAATTTGACAAGTAAATGAAAGAACTATCAGAGAATGTACTCGTCTGACAATCCGAGCTGCTGATGAGGATGTATAACTGAACTGGAGTGATATAAACCTATTTAAAGTATCCACATGTCATAACCAAGTCTACAATATCAAAGGAAATAGCTACAATGCAAGACTACATGCTTCTAGGTCCCTTTTGGTCAAAGTCAACCCTTGGTCAACTCTGGTCAAACATGGTCAATGCTGGTCAAACCTGGTCAAATATTGGTCAGCTAGTCCGTTTACTAATTTCTAGGTCATACACAAAATTTTAGGTCATTCAGAGTTCGTTTGAGTCGATTTGGATCAAGTTTGACCCAAAGTTGACTTTTGTCAACTTGGTCAACTTATCGGCCAATTCGACCGAACTAGGCTCCTAACGATGAACCTAATCTGTCCAAACACTTCCTATAGTCATATCACAAGAATTTATTACATCATCTATATTTATACTTACATCACAATTTATATAGATACATATATATAGACATACACAAATATATATATATATATATATATATATATATATATATATATATATATATATATATATATATATATATATATAAATTAGGAAAGGAAACATGATTTGTGAGTGAACAATGATGTTGGGGCTGCTGGTAGAGGGTCTAAATCTGAGCAACAGAATAATATGAGACTATAAGAGTAATTTATGCATAATATATTACAATCTATAGCAAAACATATATATATATATATATAATATATATATATATTTACATATAGGCACATATCCACTTATAGGTATGTACCCAATATGAAAGCCAACAAGGTCATACTCGAACCTGGAGTAAGTTCCCAGGTCTAAAATCAGAGTCTCGACCCTCACAAATAGACATTTCAAAATTAAGCATTTAAAGAATTATATCTATATATATATATACATAAATATATATCTATATACATTAATAGGTAAAATACCATATACACCTAAAAATAGGTAGAAAATATGAATCAACCCCTAGAGTCGATTCCCATAAGTCTATAATATCATATATAAGTTAACAAGTCAGAAAATATCGATTAAAAGTCGAAGAATCAAAATATCACATTTCTATTCAAAATATTAAACCTGAAAAACTCAATTTCGACAAAACGACCCAAAACGCAAAATACTCCAAACCAACTCACGAAATTTGGCAAATACGTTGATCTCGACACGTGGAACATGCTCGGGTACTCCCGGAGTCAAAACCGTGTTCGTGTCGTGTCGAGAGAATGCGTATCGGAAAATCGATTTCGCGTGTCAAAGAGGGTGTTCTCGCTCGATTGCGCGTCACACGCACAGCGAGAAGCCTCGTGCTCGTGCACACAGCTAGGTAGGGTCACAGGGTAGGTCTAGGACATGTCGACACGACACGAAGTCACAGCGATACGACACAGCAGCTCGCACAATAGCGCGTGGCCTGCGCGTGCGCGGGCGCGTGCGTGCGTGCTCGTGCGCGCTGGTCGTCGCTCGTTGCTCGTGCGTCGGGCCATGCCATGACTCGGGATCGAGTCCCTGGGTAGTCTAAGTATAGGGCTACGTGTTCCAACTCCTGGTATGGGTCCTCGACATGCCGTGTTCGCGTACGAAGGCTGTGTCAGCGACAAATTTTAGCCCGAGTGCACAGTACAGCCGACCAGTGTACGCACGATTTCTTCGCGCTCGCTTGACGAAACATCATGAAATTTTACGAGCATGTGGGCAGAGGTTGCCCCTATGTTCTCGTAAAATTTCATGCAAGACGGAGCTCTGTGCGTCGAGTTATGACGCACAGACTGCAGGGCATGCACGGGACCGTGCACGGGACCGTGCACGGGATCTCGTGCACGCGTGTCCGTGTCTGTTCGAATGCCGAAATCGTGTCAATTTCTGAGCCGTCTTCACAAAGTTGATACAAATCATAAAAGGAAGGATTTTGTGAAAACAGAATAAAAAATTAACACTTTTTAATTCTAAGTGGCATTTTGTCGAACACGTGCAACGTGAGACCGATACGTGTCCGATACCTCTATCAAACAAAGTCAAAACCCAACCAAACTTCGTGGGCAAGTCTAGGGAACCTATATGGATGCAAAAATGAAAGAAATTCTAGATTTACTATGGTAGAATAGGGTTTACCTATTGAGTGTCAAAAACTCAATGAACGGAGCCCCTCGGTTGTCGTCTCGGCCGATTTTCCTCAAGTAAAAGCCTCCGCCTCCTCTGTAGAAATGCTCCAACAGATCCTCCTCTCCTCTAAGAGTGTAACGGAGTTCATTTAGGAAGAAACGGACTCCGGATGAAGGAAAAATGAGTTTTGGAGAAGGGGATCTATTAGGGTTTCACTTGTGGAGGCTAAAACTCACAAATGAAAGGAAGAGGGAGGGGGTACTGCTATTGGGTAGCCAGGAATAGGTCTCTAGGGTTAGGGTTTCACTTGGGCCAACTCATTCCTAAGTAAAAATAGGCCCAAGTCAAAAAGGCTAAAAGGCTAGCATGAAAAAGGCTAAAAAATCAATTAAAGCCTTAAAAATAAACTCAAGCCTAAAATAAATTCTAAAATAAAAATAATAATTCTAAGACATGGTTAGGCTCCTATACAAGGTCCATTAAGGTTAAACTAGTTGCTAGTACAACCCAAGTCATAATATCTAGAAAATCACAAAAATGGCTAAAAAGGGTAAAATGACTAAAAATTCATTTAAAACATTCTAAAATAACAAATTAAGTCTAAAATAATTCCTACAATGTCAAATTAATTCTAATAATTATTATTAGGCTTCTAGTCAATGTTGGCTAAGTTAAACCCATTTATGCTACACAAACATCAAACGAAACCACCTATCATTACATGAATTCAATAAATTAATAAATAACATAATAATTACAAAATAACCAAAATATCCCTAAATTAAAAATATGGTGGTTACAAATATACCCTCCTTAGAAAAATTTTGTTCTCAAAATTTAAGATGGTTGCACTTCTTCTAGGTTAAACCCCCGTCAATCAAGGTCAAGAAAAATATATCTAAAACATGCAAAACATGGACCTACTGGTCGTAATTCACAGTCTCGAACATGGTTACTATACTATCTAGCACATCACAAGATTATCCTGACAGGTACTAATGAAATCACACAACATGAAGGGAGAAGAAGGATATGAAAGACAGACCTGCTAATCCATCACCTGCAGCATCGGTCTCCTCGACCGTCAGTGCAAAAACTCCACCCCTCTGGTGTTGGGTATGGTGCTGTGCTACAGGTGGCCTAGTTCCCTCTCTCTGACCCTGTGCTCCACCATGTGGGGGTGCCGAGGGACAATCCTTTATCTTGTGAGCGTCGGATCCACAAAATAGGCAAACTTTTAACCTCCTCCTACAAGACTCCCAAATGTGTCCCGGCTTCTTGCAGTAGGCACAACTCTGCATCCTCTGATCCTGGCCTTGAGGCTGATATTGTCCCTGCTGAACCCGAGCTGGTGCCTGTATCTGCTGAGGCTGGTGCACTATCATTTGCATGCAGGGACGCTTTTCACTCCCACTGGCCCCTCCTGAATCATCTCGACTCCTCTTTGAGTTGAGCTCCAAGTCATCC
>JANAVB010008400.1:25458204-25463204 GCA_029216955.1 Iris pallida | reverse complement strand
CTCGGTTGTCGTATCGGTCAATTTCCCTCAAGCAAAAGCCTCTGCCTCCTTGTTAGAAATGCTCCAGCAGATCCTCCTCTCCTCGATGAGTGGAACGGAGTTCGTTTGGGAAGAAACAGACTCCGGATGAAGGAAAAATGAGTTTTTGAGAAGGGGATCTATTAGGGTTTCACTTGTGGAGGCTAAAACTCACAAATAAAAGGAAGAGGGAGGGGGTACTGCTATTGGGCGGCTAGGAATAGGTCTCTAGGGTTAGGGTTTCACTTGGGCCAACTCATTCCTAAGTAAAAAAGGCCCAAGTCAAAAAGGCTAAAAGGCTAGCATGAAAAAGGCTAAAAAAATCAATTAAAGCCTTAGAAATAAACTCAAGCCTAAAATAAATTCTAAAAATAAAAAATAATAATTCTAAGGCATGGTTAGGCTCCTATACAAGGTCCACTAAGGTTAAACCAGTTGCTAGTACAACACAGGTCATAATATCTAGAAAATCACAAAAATGGCTAAAAGGCTAAAATGACTAAAAATTCATTTAAAACATTCTAAAATAACTAATTAAGTTTAAAATAATTCCTACAAGGTCAAATTAATTCTAATTATTATTATTAGACTTCTAGTCAATGTTGGCTAAGTTAAACCCATTTATGCTACACAAACATCAAACGAAACCACCTATCATTACATGAATTCAATAAATTAATAAATAACATAATAATTACAAAATGACCAAAATATTTCTAAATTAAAAATGTGGTGGTTACAATTAGGACACGGTCATTAGGACTTTTTGGGGAATTGAAATGATTAGCGCTAATGATAGCTAGGGGTATTTATAGGCTTGGTCTTAAGCCATAGGCCCAAGAATCTCATGGGCTAGGAATATTCTAGCATTAGTTAGTTATAACTAACTAAAGAGTACATGTTAATTAATTAAGAGCATATGTTAATTAATATATGTCTAACTAATTAATTCTAGAAAGTTCCCACTCTAATCCTTAGGGCTAATGGCTACTAGGAAATTACTAAAACTTATTATCCTACCATGGTATTTTGCAAGAATGCCACTCCACTCTCAAATATGGATAAACTACTCCACTTCTGATTAATTACATATTTGCTACTCCCTCTTCATGAGTTCCTAATTAGCCAACTTCTAATCCAGAAGTTATAAAATGCCACTCCTAATAATGAATAATAAAATAGCTAATAAAGAATTTAGGAAAAATATGAGATTCTACAATAAAAATGGAATGTGGGGTTATGGTATTAATGTACCATCTTTTATTTCCATCATATAAATGTGAAAATTATTGGAATTATAACAAGTGTTGAATTACTTGAGTTGTGCTCAAGAATCCATTATAACAAGTGTCGAATTACATGAATTGCGCTCAAGTATTCTATCAAATGTAGTGAGGTAATCCTCACCTCGATCATTATATGGCCATATGGATGTCGGAACTATTAATCAACATTTTTTTTAACAAGTGATATTGCAAAGAGTTTGTATGGTGTGATCCAAATATCATGAGCTAACCCTCATTTCTTTGGCTCAGCCCAGGCCCAGGGTTTCGACCCAGCCCACTCTTTCCCTCTCCATACTTCACCTACAAAATAAGAGAGAGAGAAAACAGAGACAGAAAGAGCAAACAAAGAAAGAAGAAGAGAAGAAGAAGAAGAAGAAGAAGAAGAAGAAGAAGAAGAAGAAGAAGAAGAAGAAAGAGGAGGTGGAGGAGGAGGAGGAAATGAAGAAGAAGAGAGAGGTCGAGAGCAGAGAGAACGCGAGCAGAGGGCTTATAAAGGTTTCAGCGTGGTGGAGATCGGTCGACGCTCGAGCATGACCAAGAAGGCTACAAATCGTGAACCATTCAGTAGTGCAGCAGCTTATCGGCGATGCAGATCTAGGCGGTACAGATCTAGGCGATGACGGCAAAAATGCTGGTCTCGCGGGCAGAGGGAGAAAAATATGGCGGCACGATCGGATTGAGATGTCAGGGTTGACTAGATCTGAACGTAGAGGCTAATCGGCGGTGGGAGTTAGGGTGTTCGTCGTGGTACGATCCATTTCCCGGAGGCGATGATGACTTGAGAATAGAGGCTCCGGCGGCGGTGAATGTGGGGTCCATGCAGTGGTGGTGACTGAGGGTGAGATAAATGCCAAAGTAGCCACGATTCCAGATATTAGACGAGGCGGACGGAAAGAAGACGTGACGGTCGTTCGATGGCGGTGGTGATGATGTTGGTGGCTCGATCGTGGCAGTGATTGAGAACATGGTCGTACTTTATCGAGGCACTCGGGAGCACCGGTGGCTACGATCGGGAAGCTCGATCGGCTGCTGGCGGCGATGGTGAGATCACCGGGGTAATGGCTCTGTCAGCTGGTGTCACGACCCGCACCCGCTTTTCAGATGCGAGCTCGTGAACAAGCCAGCTACGTATCGAGCGGACTCC
Source organism: Iris pallida (assembly GCA_029216955.1). Classification (NCBI taxonomy): domain Eukaryota; kingdom Viridiplantae; phylum Streptophyta; class Magnoliopsida; order Asparagales; family Iridaceae; genus Iris; species Iris pallida. Next base: position 25,460,756 of record JANAVB010008400.1, on the reverse strand, counting down.
AGTCCGACTCGAGTACGTATAAGCTGTCCTGGCCATGGGTATTATGTCTAATCTAAACTATAACTCAATCCACATGAATCATATAAACAAGAATAAACAAGAATGGGTCATGTCTGCAGCCCATTAGCATTTTGTCCGATTAGACTCCAAGAATAATATGAGTCTATAAAGTAAGAAGAAAATATCATAGAACTAAATATAAAGCACGAGAAGATAATAAAGAAATAACACAAGCAATTACATGTACCATGCATCGCAATCCTCTACCATCCTGCTCTGCTAACTAACTCCATGTAGTCGCTAAACCTGAAGAGATCATCAGGTCCTCAGAGGACTAGTAAGATACATAAAATATGCCTATCTAACAGTTTAATCATGCAGTAATATATATAGGGTATAAACTAGAACTAGACAGGAAACTGACAAGTGGCTACTGACAGGTAACTATGAACTCGGATACGGGATCAAGTATGTATAAATGAACTGCTGGTAGATCAATGGAAAACCAACCCTCGCCCCGAATGTGGACTCGCAGGTTAGTTTCAAGACAAGTCACCCTCACCCCGATTGTGGACTCGCAGGTGCAAAGGCAACCCTCGCCCCGTGTGTGGACTCGCAGGTTGTGGGAAAGACAAAGGAATAGAAGTTCACTCACTCATACTTACATACACGACTCAGTCAAGACACAGGTGAAGACACGATACGACCCAATCACGATACACGAGAGAACCAATCCAATATGAACTAACAAGGCTAACCATGTACAAGGACTATAACTATACTAGCATGTACGATATACAAGTCACAAGTAATAACCAACTAGTAAAACTATATACCAATAGAAATATGCATATAAATAAACTGTAGAGGGAGGCAAGGTATACTTGCCTGAAGGTTGCACGCAGATCCAACAACATATAGTCAACTGGTAAGTCCGATGAATCCAAATCATCATAACTATTCCCGAAAGCTGAAACAAATATTACCAACGTTCTCAGAATAGTCAAATTAGCTAGGATTGCCTGTCCTTAAGTCCAATTCTGGATACAGGGGCAAAACGGTAATTTCGGGCAAAAATGATGTCCGCCGTTGGATCCGCTTTGTACCGAAAATCGTGCCAGGGTCAATGGTCTCTAAAGTCATCAAACTACATGTTTACGGATCCGGTTTTCCGATACGAACCGAACCGTATGTCCAAAATTGGATTTCGGCGGGCCGTGCACAAAATCACCCGTTGAGTCGGACCATAGGACCCGCGAAATGGTAATTTTATCAACTATCTCAGAATCGGACCAAACTTGGCATACAGGACCAGAAAAATGATACGGTCCTGTTGGCGTAAGTTTCGTCTCGATCTGACGAGCGTGCCCAAAGTAATTAGAGAATTTGCAAAGTACACGATACGGTAAATTTTGACGGATACGCATCAAATTCGTCGCGCACACGCGACCAATTTGAATTCCGTTAAACCCACACGACCACGAAGCCATTACGCACCATTCGATGCTTTCGATTCGCGACCATGTCGCCCGAAATGGCGGGATGGACGTGGTATCGAAGGATTTTTTCACATTTTCTAAAACAGAATTACATAGTTTTTCTTGATGTTTGCAGATAGATAACTTTGCGTCTGTTCGATGAAAACAAAAACCGCAAAATAGGTTGCGAAGTCCTATATGTTGTCAACAATTGCCTTCAAAAAGATTATCTAAACTGTCGAGGAATCGGCAAATACTTGCCTTCCAAAATGGATTTCAGAAATAGTTCTAGTACCCTGTTTTTGATGGTTTTTCCCAAAGTTTTAGAAATTTCTATAATTTATCTAAGGCAAACCAACCCATTCCAGTTGAAGGGATGGATAGGGGGTTATGTTGAGTTCATGTAGGATTTTACGGAATCTAAAATGATAGAACAGGTGAATAGAAATTCGATTGCAAACATTTATACCTGTAACTGCTGCTGCTGTCTCATTTAACTGTGTTGCACGAGGGCGGCTCTGTCGCCGTCGGCCAATGGTGCTCCGGCGGTGGCGCGTAGGTGGCCGAGGGTGCGCGTGGGAATAGGGGGTACGGCACGGCTACACAATAATTAGGGTTGGCTTCTTTGTCGAGCGAATTTTCCTTTTTCTCTCTCTCGGGTTCTTTAGTTCGTACACCTGTGGTTTAAACATGGGTCGGGAAGGGAGAGCCCCGGTTGGCCATTTGGGATGGGCCGGGGTTTGCATTACGGGCTGTGGGGGAACGATGTTTTCGGGCTGAGCCTGTGGGCTCGGCTGGACTTGGGCTGAAACTGTGGGGAGTTCAAAGTTGTGGGCCGGCTGTTGCTTTATTAGTTTTCCTATTAATACATATATACATATATATACGCTCACGTATATATACGTATACATACATGTCTAAATATATATATACAAATACATTTTAGATATTCATACACTTATACCCATATACGTATATATTTATCTATATATATACATGCACCCATATATAATATATTTATATATATATACACTCATAAGTACCTATGTATATATATACACACACACACACATA
>JANAVB010008400.1:25356729-25400203 GCA_029216955.1 Iris pallida | reverse complement strand
TACAGAAGGATGGCACATTTGGGGATAAGAGGATGTTCCATCCAACAAGACAGGGCTTGACATGGAATCGTGGATGACGCCCATATTGACGGCTGTGGAGTGGAGGATCCAGATGTCGAGTCTGCCGGCAATGGTCGAGTGAAATCCTAACTGCAGTTGAATGGATTTGAGCCTCTTGGAAGAGATTTTGGGTTCGAGGATGATCAAAATGTCGATCTTGTGGGTTTTCTTGATGCTGGTGTGTCTCCTCATCGTTGGTTTGTTCGCCAGGCCGCGGACATTCCAGGAGAGGATATTCAGCATTAATGGGGCTTTGGGAGGGGTTGGTTGGACCACTTCACAGCGGACATAGTTTGTATGGACGGGGATTTGGCGGTCCCTTTGTGTCTGCTTTCTGGTTGGTGATAGATGGTTCCTCCGACTTCTTGTAATATATGCCGAGGGAATAGTCCTCGCGGCTATGAGGAGGAATGACCATTTTTCCTGCTGAATCGAGGTTGGGCTGCTCTGTAGAGATGAGGAGGGAGTCGTCGGTGATGTCGATCTGGTCCCATTCCGCTTGGAGAGGGAAGGCAGCGGCTAGGACCTGAACACCTCTAAATGCCTCCTTTGGCCCAAGGATGGCTAGAGCCTCGATGGAGGTAGAATATAGGTCGGAGGCTATTGGAGATGCTAGAAGAGACTCTTCTGAATCCTCGGTGGGAGGGCTGAGGTCCTCGGAGGCCATTCCGGGGTCCTGGTCGATGACAGCATGACCGACCGAATCTTGGAAGGAAGCTATAGTTTCTGACGCGAGCACACTGAATTGATTTGACAGGGAAGGGTTAGGTGGGTGGTAGGGTACTACTACTTTTCTGCTGAATTGGCTATGCTGGTTTTGCCTTCGCTGGAGTTGAATCTGGTGTGGGAGTTCGGAAGAGGAAGCAGTGGAGATTGGTCAAGATTGTAGCGCTAGTTCTTTTTGGGGTAGGGATTGGCCCTCTCTGGTTTCTTTCTCAGCTCTTGGTAGAGACGGCGGCAGTGCTTCGACATATGACCACGTAAATGGCAGTGGGTGCAGAAGATCCCGTGGTTGTCGTAGTTGATTTGCTGAATATGAGTTTGGTTGCCAAGTTCAATGAAGATATGGTTGGGAGGGTCTGATGTGAGGTCGAGTTCCACACATATCTTGGCATAGTGAGCTTTTGTCAGGTTGCTGGTTTCGTCTACTGTGGTCACATAAGTTCTGAAAGAATTGGCAATACTCTTTAGGGCTACCGGAACGAAGCAAACGAGGGGAGATTGGGTAAGGTGACCGAAACGGCAACCATCGGTGAGTCTTCCTTGGTGTTAAAGTGCGGTGACCACTTGATGATCTTCATCTGGTGGGAGTCTACCGTCCCGGTGCCTTTGGCCCATACCATCCTGTGGTCTAGGTCGGATGATAGGTGCAGCAGAATATGCCTCGAATCTAGTGGGGCTACCCTGTACTCCGCCGATAATCGCAAACTAGCAATAACCTCAGTTACCCTGGCGAGCATGGGGCAGCCTGCTGAAAATTTAAGGACGAAGGAGTAGGGGAAGAGGTGGCCAGGGACGAGAGCTCCTGGTCGGTGAACGGCACAGTCGGCGTGGGCAATGCCTGCGGGTACTCGACATCTGGAAGGGAAACGTCCGAGAACAGGAGTCCTGGCTTGGGAGCTCTATCGGGACGAAGTATGTTGGCATATGAAGAAGGTGGATGAGGGTATGCCTGGGGCTGGGAGTGCCGGATGAGGTTGGACGCCAGAAGACACAGATCCCAAAATAGGGAGTCTCTCGTCTGGAGGTGGTGGGGTCTGATCCCGGATGATCCCAGGGTACGAGTTCGGTGGACCCGAAAAGGGCATGGGGTGGGTAGCGGCAGAAGAAGCGCCCAGCAGGCCTGCCGCATCGGAGAGCAACATCAAATCTTCCGTCGGAGAAGGTTGAGGAGAGGGAAGCAGAGGGGAGAGAGGGGAAGACCAACTCCCGGTGCACAGTATCGGTGGAAAGGGAGGAGGGTTGCGCCCGGCACGAGGGAAGGGGACGGGAAATGGGATGTGCCCGCACTCGGCACAATCGGCAAGGTGGGAGGTGGAAGATAGGTTACGCCCGCAGGTGGCGCATGGGGGAGATGAAAGGTTGCGCCCGAAGATGGCGCTGGGGGAGATGTCCACACCGCTATGCAAGCAGGGGCCAATCTAGGGTGCGCCAACTGGGAAGCGTCCCCACTCTTGATGGAGGTAGCGCCTAAACTGGCTGACGCTACCGCGCCAAAAGGGGCGTAGCCACCGCTCCTGGCCACATGGCCAGGGACAGCCTTATCCCCCCAAGGGACTGCGCGATTCGACGAAATGGGGGAGACCACACTCGGGTGCGGGGTTGCTCCCCCATTCGTACCAGAGGATGCGCGCAAAAGGGCTGGCGCAATCGCACCTAAGTGTGAGTTGCGCTGGCTCCTAGCCATGTGGCCAGAGAGCTGAAAAAATTAGACTATGCCAGAACCCCTCCCTAAATCCGCACAAGAGGAGCATAAAACCTCAATAAAAGTTTGACTGCGCCCTTGGACGGTTGACTGCACCAACGAAATGGGTTGAATTGAAGGGGGCACGTGGCCACCCGCTCGCAGTTCCCCATGAGGGGCAAAAACCGAGGGAGGCACGTGGCCCCCCGTACGCTGCTCCACTGAAGAATTTGAAAACACTAGAACAAGAGGGCGGGAAGGCGGGGGAGGGTTCCCGAGCGAGGGGTTCGGGACCCGGCGGCCGCGAGAGGGGAGCTCCGGCCAGCCCGGGGGACTCTCGGAGGAGAGGGAAACCGGAGGCCGAGGCCATCGCCGTCGTAGCCGGAGTGGCGCCGAAGAAGGATGGGTGGGGGATGGATCCGACTGAGAGAGGCGGAGGTGGGTGGCACAAAAATTGGGGGAGGGACAGCCACGACCGAGTCCGGGCGGCTCACGGGGGGAACGAAGCTCCCTGGGAGGAAACAAAGGGGGAAAGTAAAGAGGATGGAATGACAGGGATGGAAGGGGGTGGCGGCGGGCGCAGCCAGTGACGCAGGGCCGGGCATGGGGCTAGCTAGGAGGCGGGGAGGACGGCAAGGAGATCAGCGGGGGAGACGACATGGCGAGGAGGAGAGGGGCGGAGCCGGCTCCGAGAGGGGCCTCACCGCGGGGACGACGGGATGCGAGAGCTCCTCATCCGCGAGCCTATATATATATATATATATATTATATAATATATATATATATATATATATATATATATATAATAATATATATAATATATTTTATATATATATTTTTTTTTTTATCTTTTTTTATAGATATATTATATATATAATATTATTTTTTTTTTTTATATATATATTATATATATATAATATATATATATATATATATATATATATATATATATCTCAAATATATATATATATATATCTATATATATTTTTTAATATATATATATATATATATATATAATATAGTTTTAAAATGTTATTAATATTTCTTGATAGTCAATAAAAAGCATAGCTTTATTTTTACAAAATATGGGTCTTAGCCTTAACTAATTTTATTATTTTGATTCCTTATAATATTTTTGATTTATAGGGATATAGGTTTTAAACTAAAATACTACTTTGACAAAACTTAGAGTTCGTCCTAAAATGACTTTCAATTTTTTTTGTACTTGTTTGAGAGCATATTTTGGCTAATAAATTATATTTCAAATATTATCAAATATTTTCTAAAATTATATATAATATTTGACTCCCTTCAATTTTTCTCCATCTCGTGATTCAACCCATCTTTCCTAAACCTTTACCAATTCCATACTAACTTATGTCCACCCTAACCAATTTGACCGTCCTGGACACGATGGAACTGCCCGTACGACAATCAGAGGTCACCTTGCATAGTTGTTGTACCGAAGTCGCAGTTCGTGCCACCTTGATCATTGCAGTACACCAGGCGTACTACCAGACAAGACACCTTGCCATTTGCTGTTTAATTATTTTAGCTCATATTCATGCATTATTCATTATTTTCTTTATACAAACTGTGATACATGGCATAACTTGTTAGAACTTATTGTTCATTTATATTTTCTACTATGTATTATTTTTCTTACACATTAAACCTAGATTTAAGAGACCACCTTTGTGTGTTGCATTCATGGCCTTGACACGTTGTACCACAAGTTGTGTGTCGTATGTCGAACACGGACATGCGTGACTGGCTGGCCATCGGTACGTATAAGCCGTACGATAGGAATAACCGCTAATAGACGTTGCATGCTAGTTTGACTTAGCGGTTATAGTGGTTTTGTGTTGTGGATACAACACAGTAGGCATTGGGCGAGAAGGAAAATTCCTTAGCGTATGGGCTTCGATGCACTTTCTATTTTGTAACCCGTGAGCTCCGCCGGAGTCGCGCGTCAGATTACCTATGATTACTGACGGCCACTGACGTTCTACGGAACGTTATGCTCTTACTGATGGGGTCTCTAGTGCCCAAGGGGGGACTATGACGATCCTATTTAGCTAGGGTCTATGCGCAGGAAGGATTGTTCTTAACTACATTTCACTTAGAACGGTTAGACACCTTTATCCGTTAGGTACGAGTACTTTTGGTTTGGGTACTTGTATCTGACCGTGGCTTGGAATAATAACTTGTCGTGGATTAGTTCGTCACATCTTATCCTCGTTTGGTTGTAGGTGTGACTTACTACTTCGATGAGAAGGTATTGAACCTTGTTGGGGTCCGGATACCATATTGGATTCATAGCATAGAAAGATATGTCCGTGAATTAGTTTACCATCTCCTGTCCTTGTTTGGTTGGGGGGATGGTAAGCTAGTTCAATAGGTGTGTATTGGACCATGTTATAATTCAATTGACTTGTTTATTTGAGCAATATTTATTAAGTTTATATGGCATGATATTATGTGTCTTGTTACGTCCCTCTGAGGACCTGGTTATCACTCCAGGTGTGTGCTCTTGTCTTTCACAGGTGTTATAGCTCTAGCCGTGATCATCACTATTTCTTCGAGGATGACTGTACTTGGATCGTTTTTGCTTCGCTCGCCAAAAATTATTTCTTTCTCTCATGTATTTTTCCTTTACTTGTTGGTAGTGGATTTGTCTCCGTCCAACATATTGTATCAAGACAATTCATTATCTTTATATGATATCTTTTATTCATTTATTTTTGTGTGGATGAGATTAGTTATGGTTCTACTGCATTTTATAGCTTATGTATTCATACGAGATTTCTATATATTGGAGTATACTTCGTATGAGTACAGCTGGCATGTCTACGTTCCTAGTCCTACGTATTTTGGGACTGGGGCGTTACATATTTTTGGTGGCCCATGCAGGTCAAAATAAATTGTTTGGTTACTTTACCGTACCAAGCAAGCCTGCATAGGATTAGAAGTCTAGGATCTCATCCACATACTTGACCTCTTTCCTCGATTCCATATTCAAACTACCGTTCGACTCATCGATTGCATCTTGCTTGATTCCTTCTATCATTATTCTTATCTTTCCTTCGTGCTTGCTAGAGATTGACCCTACTAGTTAGACATGTTTCTTTTTCCCAAATCACTATTAGTTTAATTTTTTTAAGTTGGGTAGAATACCTTATGACCTAGCAATCCTTTTGTACTTGTGACCTATATTCACAAGTTTACTTAGATTCTAGAATTTAGAGGACCCTAACCCATTTAGCCAACCAAGGACTTGGACAAGAAGACTATAGGACGATTGTATAGAGACCAACACAGGATATGACATATCATTCTGCTTTCTTTCAATCTTAATCTCTCGTGCCTATATTTTTACTACCTAGACTAATGATGCTAATGTAGCCTAGTTTTTTCAAGCTCAATTCTTTATCAAGCTTGTTCATGAGACAAGTTATTGGAGGCCTCCACTAACAGATTCTCTACTCAGAATTGGTGCATGATGGTCTGATCAACCTAGTGCACTTTGGTTCGCCTATATCTATCATTCTACGTGGATGGGACATAGCTAAACTTGTCCTTTAGAGTCCCATCCGTGACTGCCTTGGCAACTCCTTTTGAAATTTTTTGGTCGTCCTTGAACCACGTATTCGTACTCGATAATAACTTCATTTAAACTCCTTATTGCTTTCGCCTTTACCTATTTTAGAAGGACGAAGGTGTTATACTAGAACTTTCTCTAACTGTCCTATCACCATTACCACCCAATGTAACTATATCTTTGTCTTGAACTACTCGACCTTTTCCTCGACCCTAAATCTACAATTTTGACTTTCTAATCACTTGGATTTAAGAGTGAATACAATCGCCTTTTAATCATATCCTCAACCTAGACTACGACCATATAAACTTCCTCTACCGTTGTGCCTTCTCACCCCCTACGAATTCTTAATTTCGAGGACAAAATTCTTTTAAGTTGGGTAGGATGTAAAACCCCAAAATTTCTACTATATTTTTTTATAAATTTGATACCAATTTTTTATTTGTATATTGTACGTCGCGTAGTTGCATTGTACGTCGCGCGCGAAATTTTGTTTTTCATAATTGCACGACGAGTGCGAATATGTACGAGCGTACATATTTGGAAAAATATTTTTCTATTTTTTTATAGTTTCAAATAATATACATAATAATTATTTTGTTATCGTTCCAAAATTCCCAAGATTGTTATTTTATTTATAAAGCCCCTCATTTCTAACAATTATTAATAATAAATAATATTTTTATTGTATACTAGACAAGCATAATTATGAAAACATTATTTGTGCATACATATGTATTTCGTAATTATTTAATAGTTATTTTTAAATAATAATGTAATTTTTGAAATTATTATTAGTATTTTGGAAAAACATCTTTTGAAATTATTGTGACAGTTTAGCTATTAAAATAAATCCAACTTGGAATTCCCACATCCTATAAATAGGCAGGTACTCCTCCATAAATTCCCTACATCCATAAATTCTCTACCACCCACCATTGCGTGAATCGTGTCCGTGTCTCCTCCCCGTCTTATCTATAATAACAAATACATTTTATCCTTCTCCGTGTCGACAATCCCGACATAATCACCCGACACAAATTCTAACCCTGTCCCTGTCCACCAAAAATTTCGACTGTCGCCATCATGTCGAACCAGCCAAACCCCATCTCCTCTTCGCCGAGCCGCAAGTCTCCGGTCACTGAAGCCATCGCCTTGCCACCTTCACTACTAGCCCGGCCACTCATCGAGCAACCCCACAGCCTCGACCCGATCCCCGGCCGACTCCTCTGTTCCAGCCAACCCAAGCCACCGCTACCACTATCACCCATCATCACCACCTCGTCACTACCCGTCACCCCGTCTCCACCAAACAACCACAGCCATCCCGTCCACTTCCTCCGACATCATCGACCTTCGCCAACCCAACCCAATTCATACCTACCGGCAGCCAAAACTTGACCGCATGTCCGCACTGCCCGACAAGCCCTCCGACCGCCTCTCCACGGCCAACCAGCAGAACTCTTTCCCAAACCACCACCTCTAGGAAACATCCAAAAAAACACCAAAATTTCCTTGAAATTTTACTTGTCCGTGCTTGACCCAGACCACCACCGTGCTTCCGCGGCCTCGACCATCAGCCGCCGAGTACGTACGCGCCACAGCCGTACCAGGGCTCCTCCGTCTCATCACGTACGGGGAACACCGCCGGAGCTGTGTCCCTCCCCGTCGAGCCTCCGCCAGCTCCCTCGCGCCGTCCTACGTCAGCCTCCATCCGCCCTTATCTCCCCTTCCCGAGCAACCCTCCACCGTCGCCATCGTGCCGTTCGTGAGCGCCGACCGTCGCTGCGCGCACCCTCTACCGCCGAAAAAACCCCATCCTCCCTCCGCCGTGGCCTACTCCCTCTCCTCCCACGATCGCCGCGATCAACTGCCGACGACCACTCCTATCCGCCCTCTACCCTTTCCTCTCCGCTCCGCTCCGCTCCTCACTTTCTCTCCCTCTCTCTCGGCTTCTCAGTTCTCACTCTCTCTCCTCCTCTCCTCTCCTCTCCTTCTTTTGTTGCTATTGTATTTGTGTTTTTTTATATTTTTTTATTCAGCACTCTCTTGAAAAGAGAGAAGCACAACAGTAGGTACTTTTACTTTAGTACAAGTATTATTATTATTTTTTTTATTTTTATTATTATTATTATTACTATCATTATTATTATATTATTATTATTATCATTATTATTATTATTATTATTATTATTATTATTATTATTATTATTTTTATTGTTATTTTATAATGTTATTCTTATTACTTTATTGTTGTTTTAGAAAACTAGTTATACATATATATTTCACATGGTGTATAATAATAATGATTATTATCATCTTTGTGATATTATTATGAGTAATTTGGCCTTAATATTATTAGTGTGATTGTTAACACTATTTATTTTTGAAGAGTCATATATATATATATATATATATATATATATATATATATATATATATATATATATATATATTATATATATATATATATATATATATATATATATAGTTTTAAAATTTATTAAATATTTCTTGATAGTCAATAAAAAGCATAGCTTTATTTTTACAAAATATGGGTCTTAGCCTTAACTAATTTTATTATTTTGATTCCTTATAATATTTTTGATTTATAGGGATATAGCCTTAACATCACTCTGGCCATTTCGGTTAGAGTTCTGTTCTTACGTTTCACAACTCTATTTTGTTGTGGAGTCCTAGGACAGGAGAACTCGTGTACAAAACCGTGTGTGTCACAAAATTGCTCAAAATCAGCATTCTCGAATTTGCCTCCATGATCGCTTCATATGCGAGTGATCATGTAACCTTTTTCATTCTGTACTTTCTTGCAAAAGGCGACAAATTCGGATAATACATCATTCTTGTGTGTCAAGAAATATACCCACGTGTATCTAGAGAAATCATCTACAATTACGAAAGCATAAAGTTTACCTCTGTGGCTAGCAACTCTGCTAGGACCAAATAAGTCCATATGAAGCAATTGTAGATGTCTAGTAGTACATACTGCATTTACTGACTTGAATATGGATCTGGTAGCTTTGTTCTTTTCACATTGCTGCATACCGAGTCCTTCTTGAATGTAATGTCCGGTAAATCGCGTACTTGCTTCTTTGTGGATAATCTTGAGATCATATCCATATTAGCGTGACCGAGTTTCATATGCCATAGATGACTCTCATCACTCTTGGCCATTAAGCATCTACCTGAAATGTTAGTTTCTTCTAACAAATAGAAAACATATATATTGTCTTCCCTGATACCTTCAAAGATAGTACTACTAGTTGAGCTATCAACTATAGTACATTTGTCTTTGCCAAAGTTGATACCATAACCATGATCAGCTAGATGACTTATGCTGAGTAGATTATGTTTCAACTCGGTAACTAGACAGACATCCTTAATCACAGGATGGAGAATTACCAACATTACCGATACCAATAACCCTTTCAAGTTATTACCGAAAGAGACATAGCCTTCCTTCTTTTTCTTCGACAGTATTGCAAATAGGGTAGCGTCACCGGTCATATGCCGTGAGCAACCGCTGTCGAGGATCCATTTGCTTCTAGCATGTGAAGGGTGTTCCACCTACAAAATAGTTTGCAGATGAAACTTTTGGTACCCATTTCTTGTAGGGTCCTGAATTGTTAGCTTTAGGTATCTAAGCATAAACATTCAAATCAACAAGCTTTCTCATTCTACATGCAGATGAAATATGACCAATGAGGTCACAATAATGACACTGTGCATGTCGAGTTTTAAAAGCTGACTGGTGTGCATGGTTGGTAGGTTTAGGTTTTCTAGTATAGAAGAAAGCATACCTATAATCTTGTTTGGGCTTAACCTTTTCGGGTAAAGGTTTTATAGTGTTGGGATTAGGAATGTTCTAATTTTTCGGTAAGTGACACGTATTAGGGAAGGAAGCAGCAGACTCAGGCTGTTTTCCTAACCTAATTTCCAATCTTTTGGAAGTGTCATACAACTTAGTATAATCAAAGTGAGTGATTCCATTCTGATTTGTGCACATCGAAGACTTTTCTTCTCTATAGAAAGTTCTTCCTTGAGTTGGTCAATAATTTTGCCTTTCTTCAGATGACTTGGTAGTCTCGTGTAATAAGAGCTTTGTTGAAGAAAGCTCACCAGACTCACTAACATTATTTCTAACCTCAGCTAGTAGGTCGGTAAGTCTACCTATTTCACTTTGTACTCTTTGAGTACCTTCTTAGCGGTCTGATACTTGCTACGCAGTTTCCTGTAATCAGTCATCAGGTCACTGAAGGCATCTCCTAACTGCTCAAAGGTGAAGTCATCATAAGTATCACTACAGGTTCAGTAGGTACCTGATCGGATGCCATAAAGCATACGTTTGTAGCGTCTTCTGATTGCTCGTCTTCTGAGTCGCTGGCTTCACTTTCATGCCATATGCTGGTATTGGCATATCTCCTAGATGTTGATTTCTTCAGGTTTCCTTTTTCATACCTGTTGCTCTTCTTGCTTGATAATGAGTTTGTGGGATAATCCTTCTTCATGTGTCCATTCTTCTTGCAGCCATAGCAAACAGCATCTTCTTGATACCAGTTGTTTCTGTTGTTCTCTTTGACTCTCTTCTGATGTCTCATGAATCTTTTCAACTTCCTTGCTAGGAGTGCTTGATCTTCAGCGTTAGATCCACTGCTGTCTGAGTCTCCTTCAGCAGCTTTTCTGTGCTGAGCCTTGAGAGCGATCGTCTTCTCCTTTGGTGCAGGCTCTTCAAATCTTGTAGCTCGAGTTCATGAGTGAGTAGCTTACCCATGAGTACTTCGAAGGACATAGTTGTGAGGTGGTTCCCTTCAATATTGCAGTAGCCTTCGGAATCCAGTTCTTGGTAAGTGCTCGCAGGAGTTTGCGAATCTTTTCATGGTTACTGTAATCTTTGCCTAAGGAGGACAAAGGATTTACAATATCCAGGAATCTCTCGAACATTTGTGTAACTGTTTCGTTGGGCTTCATCTTGAACGCTTCGTACTCTTGAGTAAGTCTGCTGACTTTAGATTCTTTGACTTGAGTCGTGCCTTCATGTGTGACTTCAAGTAGCTTCCACACTTCATTAGCCGTTGTGCAGATTGACAACCTGTTAAATTCAGTTATATCTAAAGCACAAAAGAGAGCATTAATGGCACGTGCTTCAAGACTGGCCCTTTTCTTTTCATCCTCTGTATATCTGCTGTGGGTTTTTCAACTAAAACTCCATCAACATTTATACGAGGTGGCTTTTGATAGCAATCAAGAACAATGGACCATAATCAAGTCAAGTATTTCAAAAGAAACTCATCCGTGTTTTCCAATAGGTATAGTTCGTACCATCAAACAGTGGGGGTCTGTTTGTGGCTTGGCCTTCACTTGTGAATTTCACAGTTGCCATGTGTTGTGCTGTGATCTATATAACAGTTAATTAAAATGAATAAATAATAGCACTGTTACCTTTGCTTTACCTGTAACACCCGCTCTGATACCAATTGTAGGAACGAAATAGTAAAGCGTAGTACTCTAGAGGGGGGGAATAGAGTTGGCAGCGGAATAATGCTAATTAAAAAATGTTAGCAGCACAATCACAGAATATTAATCACAACTAAATAAAGTAAAGACAGAGTTAAGAGAGCAAACGTAAAGACAGCGATGTATACTGGTATCCCTCTGTTTAGGACTAATCCAGTCGGTAGAACTCTTGCTACCAGTTGAATCCACTATTGGAAAAACCGCAAGTTTTCTTACGAAGTCCTTGCAACTTCTACAACGCGAGCTTTGATACGAAGAACTCGTCCAACTTCAAATGTGAAGAGGTATTCTTCAATCAAGCCTTCTGATTACAATCTCTCAGAAACTTCTAGACCGTACCGCACTGGCAAATCGACTAGAGGATTGTAATTGGCTTGGGATCTGAAATTAAAAGCTCTAGAAAACTCTTTAAAAGACTGAAAGCTTTAGATAGAGAGAAGATTGAAAGTGAATGTGAGTTGAAATGATCGAAATCCTTCTCTATTTATAGGACTTTCAAAGGCAGACTTCTGACAGAATTCGGGCAGAATTCGGGCAGAACTCTATGAGCAAATCTCGGTCAAATCCGCAACTGCAGGAGGACGAAGTTCCAAGGATTCAAAATCAACGGCCACTAACCGAACTCTGGCCGAACTCTGGCCAAACTCGGTCCAAGTTCTGTCAGCGTTTAGTCAGGGTTTAGTTAGGGTTTTGAAAAAACTTTTTGGTGATTTTTGAAAACCTTTTTGAAAACCTTTTTGTAAACCTTTTTGAGAGGTCATTTTAAAAACATTTTGAACTCATTTGAGGGTAGCCTATTTGCCAGTACGACTCGGTGTACAACATATTTCTAGACTCAAATATAATAAAAATACATTGCATAAGGAATTACAGACTCGAGTAGGCAAACAGATCTTCGGTCTTGAATTCAGTGGATATCCATTCTTGATCATGTTCAAGAGTCCGAGATGTCCCGACTAGCTTTGTATATCCAGACAGAATTTATTCAATTATTAAAATCAGGTTCGACCATATGACCAAATGGGCCAACACCATATACTCAAAAAGGAAATCTTCATTGATATTGGAAAGTAGAGAATGATCAATATTTACATCATTTACAATTTGACTGTTACTCTTCGGATTAATCACTAATGGACCATCATCCGTCTTTTGCGTAGATTTGCCAAGATTGACAATCAATGGTGGTTCTGGATCATTCGAACGAGAAGTACGCCCTTTGACCTTGATCCTAAGAGGTTGAACTTGGCTTTTAGTAGGAACATTCACTGATTCCTCAGATTAGGCTTGAGTTCTCCCTTTGACATTGATCATCAGAGGTTGATTGTTGACAGGTTAGGGTTGGATTCGCCCTTTGACTTTGATCTTCAAAGGTTGCTCTTTTGGCGGATCTTCATTAATAGACTAATCTTCGGCAGATGATTGATCTGTAGCTATGTCTGATATCTCTTTCACATGCTCTTGTTTGTAGAGCATTGAATCAGAAAAATAGGCTTCGACACCCTTGATAGGATTTATATCAGCAAACTCAGTTTTCACAACTCCTTGGGAATCCACATACTTGAAGCATTGGTAGAGAGTTGAAGGCCCGATATTATGCTCATGTAACCACGATCTTCCAAGAAGGATGTTGTAGGATACGTCTGAATTAATAACATAGAATGTTGCCATAGTTCGAAGATCACCAATTTGAATCTTCAGACGAATCTTCCCCAGTAGTTTACTCTTTCCAGAGTTGAAACCAACTATTGTGGTACTAGTGTAAGTCAAGTCATCTAGTAGGAATCCTCAACGGTCTTAGCATACTTTGAAGAATTATGCTAATGGAAGACCTATGATCAATGTAAATTTTGTCAACTTCAATGGATTCAATATACCCAGTGTAGCACAAAGGCCTGTCATGCTTGTTATGCTTCAACAACATATCTTCTTGTGTAAAGGTGATGTTGGGAATTGCTTCCATCACACTATGACATTGTGGGCATGATACTGGTGTATTATCAGGAGTCTTGAGTTGGGCTAAGCAGGAATCAGCTTGCAGCAAAGCTTCACTCAAGGTTTTTCGACTTTCTTTAGAAAGATGAAGCAACTCGAAGATAGATAATCTAGTCGGAGTATTAGCTAACTGGGATAGAATATCAAATTTATAGGGTTTCATCACCACCCCCTGACTGGAAGCAGACTTCAACGGGACGTCAAAGCGTACTGCTTTCTGTTTCCCTTTTCAACCACAGCAGGAACAGGAGACGGTTGAGTTGGTGATGTTTCAACATTCTCTGCTTCTTTGGAGGATGCCTCATA
Organism: Iris pallida; assembly: GCA_029216955.1. Classification (NCBI taxonomy): domain Eukaryota; kingdom Viridiplantae; phylum Streptophyta; class Magnoliopsida; order Asparagales; family Iridaceae; genus Iris; species Iris pallida. The sequence continues at coordinate 25,386,305 of JANAVB010008400.1, read as the reverse complement.
ATCTTTGTGGTACTCTTTTCCAGATCTTGTACCAGCAAAGGTTTCTTCTTCAGACTCAGAAGAAGGAAGTACCATATTACAGGATTTAGTCTTCCTTTCCTTAGCCTTCTTCTTACAAGGATCGTTATGAAGAACCTCAGAACCCAATCCAACAGTAAATTTTTGATTTTGAATTTGTAAAGGAAGTCATATTCCTTATCATAATTCAAACCTTCTTCCTTCTGAAAATCCTAACCCATCTCTTTATGAGAAGGACAGATTGCTGACTGTACAAGTGAGTAGGCAACGAACTTTTAACAGGGGTTCAACAGAGGAAGAAGAAGAGATCTCTGTAACTACAGGAGAATGAGGAATAGAATTCTCTGTAGCTACGGGAGGAGAAGGATTCGGGATACGAGGAAAAATCCCTATAGGGGCTTTTTTATACGCAGTGAAGACTTGTTGTGCCCTGTATAAGGGAACACTATTCATGGCTAGCCACTGCTGATGATTAAGCTTGAGCTTGGTAGGAGGAGCCAGACTTGGAGGACATATGTTTAATCCTCTCAGTCTATCTTCCAAAGGAATGTCATCCCATAGATGATCCAAATCATCAGGATCTGGAATAACATGAGAAATCATGTTGCAAGTTTTGACTTTCTTACTTTTCTTTGATTTTGAGGTTTTACCTTCATCTTTCATTTCAGGTACTAAGTCAGGATGTACCCACATAATTTCACAATTCTTTAATGTAAGAGGCAACAATCCTTCATTTTCCTCCCTGGCAGGCGGGATATTCATAATCTTCATCGTCGCCTTCGGAATTGGGATAATTCCATCTGGTACTTGTTGAGAAAAAAATATCCAAATTGAAGAAAACCATATTGGTTGTGACCGTTTGCTCATCATTAGTTAGAGAGATGGCATTGGCATCAATCAATTCTTGGATTTTCTTCTTTAGGACATAACAAGCCATAGTGGAATGATTTATGTATCTGTGATAGATACAATATTTGGGATTGTCAGTCAGATTCACCTTATTAGGCCTCTTTGGCTCCGAGATCTGGAGATTGCTACTCTTCACCAGACATTAAATATCCTTGTGATATCACTCTCGTCAAAAGAATGTTCTTCTTTTGGCTTAGAAGACTCCTGATTATTCGGCGTCGTTTTGCTTTTGGAAAGATTAACCATAAGAGTGTCTTTTCCTTTTGCATTACGATTGCCAGAATTATTACCAGGATTACCTTTCTTTCCTTTATCCTCTGAGACAAAAATCATCCCATGTTCACGAGCCAACCTACCATTGGTCTCGGCAGAAACTGCTGCTATGATAAACGAAGCCCAATCTGTGAATTGGGAACCCGTAAAGACAGCAATGGATGGTCACAGATTCATCTTGCATGTATCAATTAACGTTGAATCTGGCATACCAGAAGGCATCTTTAGAGTCGCTGTCGAAAACGTTCAATGAACGTCCGAGTATCTTCTTTCTCCTTTTGCTTGATTTCTATTAAGAAGGACATGTTCATGTCCATACCTCCTTGTAACACCCAATTTTCCAAATAAGGGTAATTTTGTAATTTTTATCTTTTAATAATAATATTTTAAATCATGATGTAATTTTTGGTAATTTTAAATCATTTTAAAACTATTTTAAATCATGACTTATGATTTTGGTGTTTTGATAGTGTAACACTAGAGACAGCTTAACCTAGAGCCTAGCCATGTGATTAGGGTGTTTCATTTCATTTTCAGTTCAAGGGTACTTTCGTCATTTTTAATTTTAATTGAATTTAATATATATTATTGGAATTTAATGTATTATTAAGAATTGTGTGATTTTAATATTATTTAATTGATTGCCATGTTCTGTGATTAGCCTAACTTGGTTTGGACCTAACCTAGATTAGTCACAGCTAGTCTTAGCTAACCATGGTTAGTGATAGTTAGTATTATTTAGATTTATGAGAATTAATATTTTTAGTATTTTTAGTATAATTGATTTTGGGCCTATAGTTGACTTTGACTAGTGTTGACTATGAGACTAACCTAGTGACTAACCTAGGTTATGGCTACTTGGTTAGGTTAAGTAACCTTGGTTTGACCTAAGTTAGTGAGGTTTAACTCATTGAAACTTGTTTGGAGAGATTAGGAATTGATTAGGCTAGAATGGCTTATGATTTCATAAGTCATGACTAATGACTTAAGCCTTAAAGCCCATAGGGCCACACCATGTAGCTAACCCTAATTCTAATCAGCCCATGGCTGGTCATTATAGTCTCCCCCATTCTATTTAATACCCCTCAAAGTTAGGGCTAGCATCCATTAGGATTTTTGCCAAGTTTTAGAAAGAGGTAAGCACCCATCTTCAATAAATCATAGTAAATCCATTTTAAATCCTTTTTCCCTAAACTAATTGCATTCTGTTCTAATTTTACTCCTCTTGCTGTTGGTTATGAGTATTCTCAGCTTGGGAGCACTTTGGAGGAGTTTGGCCATCAAGAGGAGCACCTCTCTTTGAAGCTTTTTGAAGGATTTGACACATATAGGTAACTTTCAATTCCCTCCATAGAATCTTGATTTTATTGCATATTTAGGGATCCCTAGACCTAACCTAACTGTAGGAATAGGAAGCCCCAAAATTCGTGTCCATTTCATGTCCTAATTGGACACGTATCAGTGTCTAGTTGTATGTATTTGATGAAATGTCCCAATGGGTTTTCGTGTGATTTTTGAGATTGTGTTTGAATAGGAAATTAGATTTGTCTCGCTTACATGTTTCTGGTGTCCTTGTGTCATCTTAGTGTCGTGTCGAGTCCATACGGACACGAACACGTGGTCGCGCGCGCGCCTGCACAGGCACTGTGCATGCCCTGCTGCTCGGCACGATTGCGACACGGACACGCCTCTCCGACACGTGAGACCTGGCGTATGGCACAGGGCCGACACTGACACGGGGCTCCCCAAGTTTCAGAGCCCCACGTGTCATGTCGGACACGCACGAACGCGTGTACCATTTTTACACTGTTTTAGTCGGCTGTCATTTTGACCACTGACACGCTTGTCTTGTGTCGCGCACACAACGACGTGGACAAGTGGCAGGGTATCCTAGCCCTAGCCCTAGTCTAGGTTGACACGTGGACACGACCACGTGGCTTGTGTCACTTTGTGTCGAGTGCACGGACACCGTGAACACGTGTACGCTGCTTACTATTGCATGTGTACAGTGTTTTGCTATTTTTGGTTTTATTATGATTGGACACGTTTGTGGACACAAACACATCACGTAACACGTGTGCAATGTGTTCTCACATTACCAACCATTAAATTATCATTTTAGATTAATTTGGTAGATCAATTCTCGAATTCGTTATTTTTCTGAAATATGTATCAGTTACAATTCCCTATTTTTTTCCAAATTTTTGATATGTTTTTAGCCTTGATTTTAACCAATATATGATGTTCATTAGTGTAGATTAAAACCCTAATATGTTCACCTAGTTGATTTCTAAATGTATGCTGAAATTGGGGTCAAATTGATGTTGTTTGGATTCAAATTCTGGAATTTCATTTAAGGGACTGTTTTGAACTGTTTAGAATGTTTTTAATGTAAAAACTGAGAATGCAAAGAGGAAACTTTTTCACTGAGATTGGGACATGTAAATCTGAATTCGAATGGGACTTTTAACTGGGAATTAGAAGGGGATTTCCTATATAAAACTGAGTTTGTTTACACAGTTTTCTCACTGTTTTCATGTCATCTTTCTCACACACACTATATATTTCCCTTCACTGTTGTTCCTCACTGATTTTCCTGTACACTGTTACACTACCATATCACACTCACATTCTCACGGTTACACAGTTTGCTTACTGAATTTTCACCCTCACACTCACTGTTTACATGTATCACTAACACACACACTCTAGCCTAACACATATGCTTATACACTCTCATGCCTCACTTCATCACAGATTCACACACACACACCTTCATTTTCTTGACACTCATCCTCATGACACACACACACATACACTTGGACACATGTTCATGTGTCCCCCTCTCTATACCTATGCATATATATGTATTAACATATAATGTTGTATGGTATACACATAAAGCCTATAGGTTTATATATTCTTATATTGTATAACACATCAATGTGTGTGTATATATATATATATATATATATATATATATATATATATATATATATACATTGTCTATTAGTATGTATCTAATATATGAATAGGAGCCTATATATATATATATCAATATAGATATACTATATTAGATTGTGTGGTATGTATAAATTGTGTATTATTTTAGATATAGAATAGCCTTGTGTAGGTGTGTTATAGGTTGGTTTAGACTTGGTTTGGCCCATGGCCTAGTCTCTTAGCCTATGGCCTATGGTTGTGCCTGCTTGTCAGTGTAGAGCCTAGAATAGACTAGTGTAGTCTTGTTAGACTTTGGAATGCTTGTGGTCCGTATTACGTATTTTGGAATACGTGTACGTATTTTATTCTGTATTTGCATGATTCCTTGTTAGCTTGTATCTTGGCTTGGTTATTTCTTGGCTTGGTTCGGCTTGGCTCGGTTTTCTTTGGTTCAATATGAACCAATGTGAACCCCTACCTACCACCACCATTGTATTTATTAATCCATTCTCTCTATTCTCTCTCTTCATTAATCATCTTCTTCTTCTCCATTACTCCCTACCTACCAGAGGGAGAAGAGAGGTCTAGGCAAGTGCAACTTGCTTCATGGAGGAACTCCAATTTTATTACTTCATTCTCTTCCTTACTACATTCTAAAGCACTTTAGTACTTGGCATTTCCACTTTCCATGGCTAGATTCTTGTAGATCTATGTTTATTTTATTTTTGGATTTCTTAGGTTTTGATCTACTTAATCTTGTTATTTTTGAGTTTTGATGGTTCCATGTCGTAGAGAATCTCGTTCTACCCCATTTTGACCTATGGAAGTTCGGATTTGGGCTCCAGATGAAGATTTTATGGAGCTTGGAAGCTTGGGTTCATGGTGTTCTTCTTCTCTGGAATTTGGGGAAGAAGAACAGTGCTTGACTTGACCGCATGACAATTCATGCGACAAGTGATTTAGCCGCATGACACTTTCAGCCGCAGGGACCGAGTCTCATTCTTAAACCGCATGAGTCCCTTGCTTCCCAGCCGCATAAGTCTGCCTTCATCCTTGGCCGCATGAATATGAATTGAACCTGACCGCATGAGTCCTCAGTTCCTTCTTGCCGCATGGAGTCCCACTTGCCTTCAGCCGCATATGCGTCTATCTCCTTGAGCCGCATGAACTCTAGTACATGCGGACCGCATAGGCTTGGTTCCCCGCTAGCAGCATGTGCCCCTACCCCGAGAGCCGCATGAGTCCAATTCATCCTGGCCGCATGGAGCCTTCCTTCTTGCTTGCCGCATGGGAGCTAGTACTACTCCCAGCCGCATAGGTTCCTGCCCCTTCAGCCGCATATGTACCTTTCACTCTCAGCCGCATGGATTTGCCCTCCTTGACCGCATGAATCTTGCCCCGAGAGCCGCATGAACTCGGGTCCTTCAGCCGCATGCGCACCCGTTCCCCCGCTAGCGGCATGTGCCCCTACCCGAGAGCCGCATGATCCCGATTAATCCAGCCGCAAGGACTTCTCTTGCCGTCAGCCGTATGTGCGCCCATCACTCTCAGCCGCATAAGCAGCCATGTTGACTTAACCGCATGCGCCTCCTTCTATACCCAGTCGCATGAACTCCACACTTCCGCTGGCCGCATGAGGCCCAACGTCTTGGAGCCGCATGCGCCCTTGCACTTCCAGCTGCATGCGCCCCCCTTGTCTTGGCCGCATGTGATTCAGTGACCCTGGCCGCATGTGCCCTCCTAATTGGGCCGCATGATTCTACCCTTTCCTGACCGCATATGCTTTAGCCGCATGGCTCTTCTATAGCCCTGAATATTGATATTTTATTAGATATTTTACGTCCATTTAGGAGGGCCCGTCGTGGCGCACTCCTGACATGAACTTGATAATCATGGATTTGTTTAATATGTATGGAAATGATATTTTTTATTTATTAGATATTTTATTAGATATTCGTGAACTTGATAATCATGGATTTGTTTAATATGTATGGAAATGATACCTGACATGACATAATAGTGGCCCGTCGTGGCGCACTCCTGACAAGTACACTTGACATGATAACTGACATGATATATCTTGAGAAGCTGTTGCGACGGCTACCTGACATGACATGACCTGTATAAATTACATGGACACCGTGGGCGATTGTGCTTGTACAAATAAACCAGTCCTGTCTTGCATCATGTCTAGGAAGGGACTCCTGAGTACCATGGTCAGGAGTCCTATTGAAATGGACTAAGGTTAATAACTAGATTAACACATTAGTCATGAAGAGATTTCCCAGCTACAGGCAATCCCGTTACCTGGGCGCGCCTGGGATCTGTAGCCTGTCATCGAGTAGGCACATTTCCAGCACACTGTCATGTGTTGCACCTTTAAGCCACTTAAGGGTACATGTATTTCCTGGATGGTGTACCCACTTGAATTCAACCCCTAATTTCGACCTGGGTAACCTGGATGGTCTGCAGGGCTTGTGGCTGTGGAATAATCTCACTGCATCTTGTTAGTAATTAGGCTTGTGACAACCCTAGTTAGTTAAAGTATCAAGCCGTAGTTCTTGCTTAGCCGTGAAATGATTGGATGGAGTCTAACCAGTCTAGTCTTGTCCTGATCCTGTTCCAGATTATTGAATGAGCAGAATGCTTGTATTTATTTTACCGATAAATGGTGAGAAACCAAGCTCCGTCAGACGAAGGGTTACAACCCCGGTCCTTGTTTGGTTTACGGGTTGTAACCTGGTTATCTGAATAGTTCCATGGTTATCTCGTCGTATATCATCCTGATGTATTTTCTTTATTTCCAGTTCTTACTTTTATTTATACTCTTGTGCTGATTGCTGGTTTTAGTTCCTAAGTGAAGCTTCCTTTGTGGCACTTGCTCTTTCTGGGATCTGACCCAGCTGGTTTTGTATGGCCAATTTCGGAGCAGCTCCAGAGGATCTACCGACCTTCCAGCCAGATGGTGGCCACTAGACGAACCTTGACAACGAGTGGGTTTATTTTTGATCTCCCACTTTATTGTAAAAATATTCTTTTGAGGCGTTAGCCGACGAGCACCTGTTTAGCTCGATTGTATTTACTTACTGTCTGCCTACGGGCTGTAACATGATTGACAGATCCTAGGGTTGATCATGTATGACTAACTCTTGCTAGTCCTCACATTTTGTAACGACTAGCTTCATGATCAGCTAAATATGTAATATTTGGGATGCCTTATTATTGTATATTTAATGATCATACATCTTGTAACATTTACTTACTTGCTTGTGATTGAGACACTAGGCTTGTTCACGACCATAGGAGACTGTTGGCTTATAGTAAACCCTCATGTATCTAGACAGCCGTGACCGTATAGCGAGATGGAATCCATTTCAATATACGTAGCTGGCTATGTCTGCCCCCGCTCTCCAGTATTCTGGTTCTGGGGCGTGACATGGTTTAAGTGGTGGCCCATGCAGGTCTTGTAAATCAAGATATGTGAGGGTTTACCGAATAGATGTCTCAATCAGTATTCGTCCTTGATCTCTGCTCGTATCTTCTGAATCCCTGGATTCTTGTCCTGATCATATGCTTGTATCGTTGATCTGTTCTGGTCCTTCCTTATTGTTCCCTATGTTCTTCTTCAGCGGCATTGTTCGTGGTCCTACCGACCAGTAAGGCGGAGCACCTCCCGCGGACCAGCAGCAACCTGAATCAAGTCCAGCACTCCGGACTAGCCTCCAAGTCGTGCCTTCTGATGGAGAGCCACCAGTCCAGCCAGTTCAGCCTGCCGAGCCTGATGATGGCACATTAGTAGGACTCGTCAGGACCTTGATAGCTTCTCAAGATCGTCGTGGAGATGCCTTGCAACAGGCAGTGACGGATGCTTTGACCAGAGGAGGTCATCAGGGTAACAGCGCGGCCAACAGCTTCAAGCGCTTGAACCCTCCATTCTTCGACGGTAGTGAAGATGCGATCGCCGTAGATGCATGGCTTCAGGACACAGAGGTGGTTCTAGAAGCAGCCAGGACTCCAGAGAACGAGAAGGTGGCAGTTGTGCGCCTGCAGTTGTTAGATCTTGCCCGCAGCTGGTGGACAGCTCAGGCCGTTGATTAGCAGCACCTATTGCTTGGGCGGTATTCAGAGAGAGATTCCAGACCAAGTATTTCGATGCCGTGGCTCGGTATGATCTACAGACGAGGTTTACCAATCTGAAGCAAGAGGCAGGACGGTCGATGGATATGCGGCGAGTTTTCGAGACTCAGTCGGTTTGCTCCACCTTGGTGGCAACCGAGTATGATAGAGCCCAGCGATTCCAGCAGGGGCTTCACCTGGAGATCTTGTTAGCAGTAGAGCAGTTTAAGTATCAACTTTTGATGCAGTCTTAGAGCAGCCCGGAGGCATGAGTATACCTCCCAGAGGATTGTGGATAGGGTCGGAGGTCGGAAGAGATCTCACGGCCAGATGAATCAGTCTTCAGCCCCAACCCGGCAGCCAGGGCTTTGACTATTGGAGCTCCGAGGCGAGCGGCCTCCGTGACGTCGGTTCAGCATTCAACTCCGACGCATCCTCAGCAGCCAGAAGCAGAAGAGTCTTCCGCAGTGGGATGTTCTCATTGTGGAAGCCAGGCCATGTAGTGGCAGAGTGTCGTAGGGCACAGGATTATGTCTGGCTTGTGGAGTACCAGACCATAGGGTTGGATCCTGCCCGAATAGGGGTGGTTCGTCATCGTCCAACCTTTCTAGCTCTTCGGTGAGAGGACCAGCCCCGTCCAGCAGCAGCAGCAGTACCCATTGTCGAGCCCTTGCCGCCTCAGTCCCAGATATTCCAGCAGTAAAACCCCCAGCAGCATGTTCAAGCCCAAGCCTTGAGTCAGAGCAGGCAGCGAGGATTTCAGCAGAGGGGACCAGCACCCCGAGGGCACGGTCAGGCTATGGTGATGACCGCAGAGGAAGGATTGCACCAGGAGAGGTAGTGGCAGGTACTATTCTCGTCAACTCCTTTCCAGCTTCAGGTTTATTTGATTCTGGTGCATCGCATTCTTTTATGTCTGCACGATTCGCGACACGGGTAGGATTGGAGCCCGAGTCATTATCAGTAAGGCTCAATATACTTACTGGTAACGGACTTGTGGGAGTAGATAGAGTGTTTTCCTCGGATCGTAGTTAGCGGTAGAGAATTCCCCGCTACATTGATAGAGTTCCCGATGGCCGATTATGATGTGGTCCTAGGGATGGATTGGTTGAGGAACCAGTATGCTAGAATAGACTGCCATATCGGTAGGGTTGTTTTTAGATTCCAGGCGAGCCAGAGTTTTCCTTTTCCCGAGGCGCAGTTGAGCCTTCTCCTCCAGTATTGCGGATGGCAGTAGCAGTAGTACAGTTGCCCAGGATAGTGGATGAGTTCCCAGATGTTTTCCCAGAAGAGCTACCAGGTATGCCTCCAGAGCGGGAGATCGAGTTCACTATAGACTTGATTCCCGGACAGCCCCAGTATCAGAGAGAGTCTACAGGATTGCGCCTTCAGAGTTGGAGATCTTGTACATGATGATTGAAGAACTTCGAGCCAAGGGATTCATTCGTGCTAGTGGATCGCCTTGGGGAGCCCCGATGCTTCTTGTGAAAAAGAAGGATGGTACGTCCAGGTTATGTGTTGATTATTGTACCTTGAACTCAGTAACAATCAAGAACAGATACCCTCTTCCGAGGATAGATGACTTGTTTGATCAACTCAAGGGGGCTTCAGTATTCTCGAAGATTGATTTGCGCTCAGGATATCACCAGATCAGAGTCAGAGAGCAGGACATCCCGAAGACAGCTTTTAGATCAAGATATAGGCATTGGGAGTTCCTTGTTATGCCTTTTGGAGCAACCAATGTGCCGACAGTATTCATGGACCTCATGAATCGCATCTTCATGCCTTACTTGGATCAGTTCATGATTGTGTTCTTGGATGACATCTTGGTCTACAGCAAGAGTGAGGCGGAGCATGAGCAGCATCTCCGTATAGTTCTTCAGATCCTCAGAGAGCACCAGTTATATGCCAAGTTCAGTAAATGCGAGTTCTGGCTCGATCGCATTTCGTACTTGGGTCATATCATCACTCGAGGAGGAGTAGAAGTGGATCCCCAGAAGATTATGGCTATGAGTCATGGCCAGTGCCTAGCACAGTTGCAGAGGTTCGTAGTTTTCTTGGATTGGCCGGCTACTACCGCGGTTTGTTTCGGATTTTTCTCGGATATCAGCACCATTGACGCAGTTGACCCGCAAGGATGCACAGTTTGCTTGGACAGCAGAGTGTCAGAGTTCTTTTGAGCAGTTAAAGCAAGGCATGATAACAGCTCCTATTCTCACGCTTCCAGATGGGACCGGAGGATTCTCACTGTATTGTGACTTCAGGCAGAGGTTTAGGATGTGTTCTGATGCAGCATGGAAGGTAATAGCTTATGCGTCATGACAACTTCGTGATCATGAGAGGAATTACCCAACCCATGACTTGGAGCTGGAGCAGTGGTATTTGCACTTAAGTTGTGGAGACACTACTTGTATGGAGACAGGGTAGAGATTTTCACCGACCATAAGAGTCTGAAGTATGTTTTCACCCAGAAGGATCTTAACATGCGTCAGAGAAGGTGGCTGGAGCTTCTTGTGATTATGATGTCAACTTGCAGTATCATCCTGGAAAGGCTAACGTTGTTGCAGATGCTTTGAGCAGGAGAGCCGGAGTTTATTTTCTAACAGCGCAACCAAAGCTGTTAGCAGATCTTCAGAATGGGCATAGAAGTTGTTCTCCCTTCCAGTGTGGCATTGATGGCCAGCATGCAAATACAATCCACTATAGTCGAAAGGATCCGGATGGCGCAGTCGGCAGATTCCAAGCTTCAGCGACTCAGAGCATGGTGTGAGGCAGGACGAAGACCAGAGTTATGCATTCATGAGGACGGTACACTTCGACATAGGAAGCGTCTTTGTGTACCCAGCGGAGATATCAGGCATGAGATCATGACATAGGCGCACAGTTCTCAGTATTCCATCCATCCTGGCAGTACGAAGATGTACCGAGATATCCGTCAGCACTTCTGGTGGAATGGCATGAAGCGGAGATAGCTCGGTTTATCTCTCGGTGTTTGGTTTGTCAACAAGTTAAAGCTGAACATCAGAGACCGGCTGGACTTCTTCAGCCCTTACCGATTCCAGAATGGAAGTGGGAGCATGTAACCATGGATTTCGTGACTGATTACCTAGATCCCCAGCTGGCAGAGATGCTATCTGGGTTATAGTTGATCGGCTCACGAAGGTGGCTCACTTTCTTCTATTTAGAGTTGGCCAGTCGACGCACAGCTAGCGAGATGTACCTCAGGCAGATTGTCAGGTTGCACGGAGTGCCAGTCAGTATCACCTCGGACAGAGATTCAAGGTTTACGTCGCACTTTTGGCGTAGCCTGCAGGAGAGTTTGGGAACTCGTCTCCAGTTCAGTTCAGCGTATCATCCGCAGATAGATGGCCAGTCGGAGCGCACGATCCAGACTCTTGAAGACATGTTGCGGTCTTGCACACTTGACTTCGGTGGTTCATGGGAAGATCACTTGCACCTGTAGAATTCTCGTACAACAACAGTTTCCAGGCCAGTATCCAGATGGCACCGTTCGAGGCACTGTATGGTAGGAAGTGCAGATCCCCGCTAGCCTGGGATGATGTTGGAGAGACAGATGCTCGATCCAGAAATGATTGCCCAGACAGTCGAAGTGGTCAGGAGAGTCAGAGATCATCTTCGAGTTGCCCAAGATCGTCAGCGCCATTGGACCGATTCTCATCGCGCCCTCTCGAGTTTTCGGTCGGCGATCATGTATTCCTGAGGATTTCGCCTAACCGTGGCGTCATTCGTTTCAGCGTCCGGGGAAAGCTTAGTCCTAGGTATATAGGACCGTTCGACATTCTGGAGCGAGTAGGAGATGTATCCTATCGTCTCGCTCTTCGCCATCGTAAGCGAGGTGCATGACGTGTTCCATGTATCCCAATTACGACGATATATCCCGGACCCGAGCCATATCCTGGATCATTCGGAATTGGTTGTTGGTACCAACCTTTCGTATGAGGAGAGGCCCGTGTCTATATTGGACCGGAGAGAGAAGATCCTCAAGAACAAGACTATCAAGTTAGTCCGAGTTGCTTGGGGTCATCACTCTTTGGGGGAGTCAACGTGGGAGCGTGAGGATGACATCCGATCGCGATACCCTGACTTGTTTGACTCGTGAGGTATAATGTCTTTCTTATGCCTCATGCCTTCGATTCCTTGCTTGAATGAGTGATTGTCTGCCTAGTTATAGCTTGCATGTGATTAATATAGCTTGTCATTACTCCTTGGTCTCTTGATTAAATTCCGAGGACGGAATTCTTTTAAGGTGGGTAGAGTTGTAATGCTTGTGGTCCGTATTACGTTTTTTGGAATACGTGTACGTATTTTATTCTGTATTTGCATGATTCCTTGTTAGCTTGTATCTTGGCTTGATTATTTCTTGGCTTGGTTCGGCTTGGCTCGGTTTTCTTTGGTTCAATATGAACCAATGTGAACCCCTACCTACCACCACCATTGTATTTATTAATCCATTCTCTCTATTCTCTTTCTTTAATCATCTTCTTCTTTCCCATTACTCCCTACCTACCAGAGAGAGAAGAGAGAGGTCTAGGCAAGTGCAACTTGCTTCATGGAGGAACTCTAATTTTATTACTTCATTTCTTCTTACTACATTCTAAAGCACTTTAGTACTTGGCATTTCCACTTTCTATGGCTAGATTCTTGTAGATCTAAGTTTATTTTATTTTGGGTTTCTTGGGTTTTGATCTACTTAATCTTGTTATTTTCGAGTTTTGATGGTTCCATGTTGTAGAGAATCTCGTTCTACCCATTTTGACCTAGAAGTTCAGATTTGGGCTCCAGATGAAGATTTTATGGAGCTTGGAAGCTTGGGTTCATGGTGTTCTTCTTCTCTGAAATTTGGGGAAGAAGAACAGTGCTTGACTTGACGCATGACAATTCATGTGGCAAGTGATTTAGCCGCATGACACTTTCAGCCGCAGGGACTGAGTCATTCTTAAATCGCATGAGTCCTTTGCTTCCCAGCTGCATAAGTCTGCCTTCATCCTTGGCCGCATGAATATGAATTGAACCTGACCGCATGAGTCCTCAGTTCCTTCGTGGCAGAGTCCCACTTGCCTTCAGCCGCATATGCGCCTATCTTCTTGAGCCGCATGAACTCTAGTACTTGCGGACCGCATAGGCTTGGTTCCCCGCTAGTAGCATGTGCCCCCACCCCGAGAGCCGCATGAGTCCAATTCATCCTGGCCGCACGGAGCCTTCCTTCCTGCTTGCCGCATGGGAGCTAGTCCTACTTCCAGCCGCATAGGTTCCTGCCCCTTCAGCCGCATATGTACCTTTCACTCTCAGCCGCATGGATTTGCCCTCCTTGACCGCATGAATCTTGCCCCGAGAGCCGCATGAACTCGGGTCCTTCACGCATGCGCACCCGTTCCCCGCTAGCCGCATGTGCCCCTACCCCGAGAGCCGCATGATCCCGATTAATCCAGCCGCAAGGACTTCTCTTGCCATCAGCCGTATGTGCGCCCATCACTCTCAGCCGCATAAGCAGCCATGTTGACTTAACCGCATGCACCTCCTTCTATACCCAGTCGCATGAACTCCACACTTCCGCTGGCCGCATGAGGCCCAACGTCTTGGAGCCGTATGCGCCCTTGCACTTCCAGCTGCATGCGCCCCCCTTGTCTTGGCCGCATGTGATTCAGTGACCCTGGCCACATGCGCCCTCCTAATTGGGCCGCATGATTCTACCCTTTCCTGACGCATATGCTTTAGCCGCATGGCTTTCTATTGCCCTGAATATTGTTTAATATGTATGGAAATGATACCTGACATGACATGATAGTGGCCCGCCGTGGCGCACTCCTGACAAGTACACTTGACATGATAACCTGACATGATATATCTTGAGAAGCTGTTGCGACGGCTACCTGACATGACATGACCTGTATAAATTATATGGACACCGTGGGTGATTGTGCTTGTACAAAAAACCAGTCCTGTCTTGCATCATGTCTAGGAAGGGACCTGAGTACCACGGTCAGGAGTACCTATTGAAATGGACTAAGGTTAATAACTAGATTAACACATTAGTCATGAAGAGATTTCCCAGCTACAGGCAATCCCGTTACCTGGGCGCGCCTGGGATCTGTAGCCTATCGTCGAGTAGGGCACATTTCCAGCACACTGTCATGTGTTGCACCTTTCAAGCACTTAAGGGTACATACGTTTCCTGGACGGTGTACCCACTTGAATTCAACCCCTAATTTCGACCTGGGTAACCTGGATGGTCTGCAGGGCTTGTGGCTGTGGAATAATCTCACTGCATCTTGTTAGTAATTAGGCTTGTGACAACCCTAGTTAGTTAAAGTATCAAGCCGAAGTTCTTGCTAGGCCGTGAAATGATTGGATGGAGTCCAACCAGTCTAGTCTTGTCCTGATCCTGTTCCAGATTATTGAATGACCAGAATGCTTGTATTTATTTTACCGATAAATGGTGAGAAACCAAGCTCCGTTCAGACGAACGGTTACAACCCCGGTCCTTGTTTGGTTTACGGGTTGTAACCTGGTTATCTGAATAGCTCCATGGTTATCTCGTCGTATATTATCCTGATGTATTTTCTTTATTTCCAGTTCTTACTTTTATTTATACTCTTGTGCTGATTGCTGGTTTTAGTTCCTAAGTGAAGCTTCCTTTGTGGCACTTGCTCTTTCTGGGATCTGACCCAGCTGGTTTTGTATGGCCAGATTTCGGAGCAGCTTCAGAGGATCTATCGACCTTCCAGCCAGATGGTGGCCACTAGACGGAACCCTGGCAACGAGTGGGTTTATTTTTGATCTCCCACTTTATTATAAAAATATTCTTTTGAGGCGTTAGCCGACGAGCACCTGTTTAGCTCGATTGTATTTACTTACTGTCTGCCTACGGGCTGTAACATGATTGACAGATCCTAGGGTTGATCATGTATGACTAACTCTTGCTAGTCCTCACATTTTGTAACGACTAGCTTCATGATCAGCTAAATATGTAATATTTGGGATGCCTTATTATTGTATATTTAATGATCATACATCTTGTAACATTTACTTACTTGCTTGTGATTGAGACACTAGGCTTGTTCATGACCATAGGAGACTGTTGGCTTGTAGTAAACCCTCATGTATCTAGACAGCCGTGACCGTATAGCGAGATGGAATCCATTTCAATATACGTAGCTGGCTATGTCTGCCCCCGCTCTCCAGTATTCTGGTTCTGGGGCGTGACAGACTTAGAATAGCCTTGTTAGCCTAGTATAGACTAGTTTGACTTAGGTTTGACTTGGTTGACCTAGTTTGACTTCTAGGGTTGACCAGAGTTGACCAGAGTTGACTTTGGCCTAGATTGACCTAGAATCATGTAGAATGTATAGTAGGACTTCATTATATCATTTTAGACTTGTTGTGACCTGTGCTGTTCTGATTAGGAGCCAGACACCTCTCCTCAGACAGTACATTTCATCCGGACACTCAGATACACGCGAGTACATTCTCTGATCATTTCATATCCTGCTTAGAATTATTTTCCTGCATTAAATTACTTTACTTGATACTATCACGTTGGTCACACGGATTAGTACAATATGGATCCCTCCCTGAGATGTTATCCCTTCAGGGAGCATCGGGATACTCTATGTTCTGTGCGTTTCACTTACATGGCGTATCACTATGCTTCTTTGGTTTTTTGATCACTTGTGACATATACCCATATGATCACAGAGTCTTTGAATCCTTATACCATTTATAGGACTACTATCTACCACCCTT
The DNA here is from genome assembly GCA_029216955.1 of Iris pallida. Classification (NCBI taxonomy): domain Eukaryota; kingdom Viridiplantae; phylum Streptophyta; class Magnoliopsida; order Asparagales; family Iridaceae; genus Iris; species Iris pallida. Next base: position 25,370,282 of record JANAVB010008400.1, on the reverse strand, counting down.
TGGGGGCTTATCACCCTTTGGGGGCTTATCACCCTTTGGGGGCTTACCACCCTTCGGGGGCTGTTACATAGAATCATAACATAACCTGGCTCGATCCTTGTGTATTAATTGGGGATACGGGAGAGTATAAATAGCCATGTGAACAATTCCAAAGTAGAATAGCCATGTACGCCTCTTTAGTATAGCCATATACAATCAAGCCGTTTATATGTCGACTTTGTACTCTAAATCACTAGTCACTGGTAGATCTTTACTTATAGTAGATATTTCTATTACAGTTCTCTCTCTCTGTTTACATACTGCATTTTTCAGTATCTATATCTTAATTTACTGTATGATTATATTTTCTAACCCGCTATGAACTGTTGAGATGTATTGTGCTCGCTCCTGTCCTGACTGGACCTGTTAAAATATTAGAGAGGACGAGGAGAAGGCCTGAGAGGAACTTCTACGGGATAGCTCTAGCTGACGGCTTTACCCTACTGCCTAGACTAGCTTAGTTAGGTTTTATCTTACTTATGTTGTCTTGAGACTAGTAGATAGACTTATTTCTGTCTTTGAGATTTGGGTTGTATTCTTTCATTTTCAGTAGCTGAGACCATGTATTTCTGGATATTGCTCAGATGTTATCGTAGACTTTCTGATCATCTGTATTTTCTTTGAGTTCTATATCATATCGTGCTTTCTTCTTCCTTAGTTGTGATTGAGTTCATTTACTGCTATGTCACCCCCCACTCGGGGAGTATAAACTGCTTAGCTTATATTGTTAGATATTGTGACCTAGGACAACGTTCTACCGTCGACACTGCGGGGTAGGCTGGGCGTCGTTACGTTCTCGTACCCTCACAGTGGGTGCGGGTCGGGACATTTTTAGTGGTGGCCCATGCAGGTCGAGTTTATATAGTGGTATTCGAACTAGAGTATCACTACAGCCTGCAGTAGGATTAGGATATATATATTTTGAAGGTACTCAATCACAGTTAGGATTCCTTGAGAGATTCCTGGGACGACCCTTGAGAATCTTATTTAAACTTCAATTTGAAATCCTTTCCCTTGTTTTGCTCGCTATCACTCCTTGATTATTGAATTTGATTTTGTTGGATCGTTATTGATTTGATTTTCCTATCAAGATGAATTTTATGGCCTGAGTTACGATATTATTTGATAACATATATTGACGGGAATAACAGGGATGGTAAAACGTCTACTTGATTATGGAGCTTGTAGTTTATCGCAGCCATATTAGCTTGCGTGGCGGAAACATAGAGACCTGACTTCGGATGTACGTATCTTGGTTATGAGATTTGGAATTTCTTGCAGCTATAGTAGTCGGCATAGCAAGATTTTCAGACGACATGATTGTAGAGGTGCATACCCAAGTTATGGAATCTATCGTTTATCGCAGCCTTGCTTACTGGCATGGCGAGGACTCTGAGTAATATTATTTTGGACAGACGCATATGATTATCAGACTGTATCTTGAGAAGGTTTTTAAACATATCATCTCTATCATACCATTCTGTTGTATAAATTGTACCCCATCATCAAATAACTTAGGAGTAGGAGTATGAGTAGGAGTAGCCTAGCTGTTATTATAACCTTGTTAACTTCTTGCTATAAATTCTTCCTAATCCAATGAATCAATGACTTTGCTAGACCATGACTTAGATTAGATATTATAACTCTGGTTTCAAATGGTTCCTTCTTTTAAACAGATAAGCAGAACGGATTTTATCGTTATTTTTTCTTGCCATTATTTCTTGTATTACCTTAGAATATATAATATAGTGGACACAGGTGCTTGCCTGACACGTATGTATGCTATACTTGATCACCAACCTATCTAAATGTATATTAATATGTTGATGTTAATTTTTCAAAATCGTAATGATTCTAATATAGGACAGTATCAGTGACTAGTTCTCTGTTTTCCAGATTAAATTCATAAATTAAATTTAAATTTCATGTTATTAGTTGTTGTTTACATCACCATGCATGTATGCTATATGCGAGGTTTCAATTTTAAAAGATATTGGTTGAGTTTGGTTGAGTTTTGTGTTGAGATTGTCAAACCTGAGACTGTGTACATATTAACCCTTTAAGTCTGAATTCTAAGTGATTAGTCAATATGCAGTTTTCTTTAATAGTAATGTTTGAGCCATATATGGTTGCGTGTAGGTATATAATGTTAGGTTTCATACTCTTACATGTTAGGTTGTGTTGTGGTAGACATTGAGTTGGTTTTGATGTTCAAATTTCTCCAAATTTTGAAAACTGAATACATGTTATCATTTTTTTTCATTGCTTTCAATATGTGTAGTTCAATTTCAGATTTAATATGTAATGTTGAGCTAAACTGAATAAGTGAACCCTTCATTTTAAGTTTTAACCATGTACACTTGACACTCTATACTAATGTTCATAACTGCCATGAAAACCTAACCCTTCATCTCTATGTTATGTTCATATAGCTATATATATATATATATATATATAATATATATAATATATAATATATATATATATATATATATATATATATTTCTGTAAACATGTTATAATTTATGTAGATGCAATTAAAATCTCTACCTCTCTATACATATAGGTATACTATATATGGTTAGCCATGCATGTTATGAGTAAATAGCTTGTGCCATATAGACTGCTTAACCAATATGCCATGAATAGTATGACTTGATAGCTACAGTTGAGACACAGATCTTATGCACTTTCATGTATAATTCACACAACCACATAACCTTTACATAATGATTAGCTTTTCCCTCTCTAACACACTCTCTTTATATATATTATATTGTGATTGGATTCAATGCTATTTACTTTCGTTCCTCAAACTTTTGGTTTGATTTTTCTTAAATAGTACCCCTTTATAGATGATTATAAGTTATCTTACTTTATTTTTGAAAAATTATCGATTTTCAGATAGGATGGTAGACTGCTGTACAGCCTTAATAATTGATTAAGTTTTGAGACTTTGATTATGGGGGTTTGACCTGTAAGGGGTAGGAACATTTTAATTTCGAGGACGAAATTTTTCTATGGTGGGTAGGATTGTAACACCCAATTTTCCAAATAAGGGTAATTTTGAAATTTTGTAATTTTTATCTTTTAATAATGATATTTTAAATCATGATGTAATTTTTGTTAATTTTAAATCATTTTAAAACTATTTTAAATCATGAATTATGATTTTGGTGTTTTGATAGTGTAACACTAGAGACAGCTTAACCTAGAGCCTAGCCATGTGATTAGGGTGTTTCATTTATCATTTCCAGTTCGAGGGTACTTTTGTCATTTTTTATTTTAATTGAATTTAATATATATTATTGGAATTTAATGTATTATTAAGAATTGTGTGATTTTAATATTATTTAATTGATTGCAATGTTCTGTGATTAGCCTAACTTGGTTTGGACCTAACCTAGATTAGTCACAGCTAGTCTTAGCTAACCATGGTTAGTGATAGTTAGTATTATTTAGATTTATTAGAATTAATATGAGTTTTAGTGATTTTTAGTATAATTGATTTTGGGCCTATAGTTGACTTTGACTAGTGTTGACTAGGAGACTAACCTAGTGACTAACCTAGGTTATGTCCACTTGGTTAGGTTAAGTAACCTTGGTTTGACCTAAGTTAGTGAGGTTTAACTCATTGAAACTTGTTTGGAGAGATTAGGAATTGATTAGGCTAGAATGGCTTATGATTTCATAAGTCATGACTAATGACTTAAGCCTTAAAGCCCATAGGCCCACACCATGTAGCTAACCCTAATTCTAATCAGCCCATGGTTGGTAATGATAGTCTCCCCCATCCTATTTAATACCCCTCAAAGTTAGGGCTAGCCTCCATTAGGATTTTTGCCAAGTTTTAGAAAGAGGTAAGCCCCCATCTTCAATAAATCATAGTAAATCCATTTTAAATCCTTTTTCCCCCAAACCAATTGCATTGGGTTCTAATTTACTCCTCTTACTGTTGGTTATGAGTATTCTCAGCTTGGGAGCACTTTCGAGGAGATTGGCTATCAAGAGGAGCACCTCTCTTTGAAGCTTTTTGAAGGATTTGACACATATAGGTAACATTCAATTCCATCCATAGAATCTTGATTTTATTGCATATTTAGGGAGCCCTAGACCTAACCTAATTGTAGGAATAGGAAGCCCCAAAATTCGTGTCTATTTCGTGTCCTAATTGGAAACGTATCAGTGTCTAGTTGTATGTGTTTGATGAAATGCCCCAATGGGCATTTCGTGTGATTTTTGAGATTATGTTTGAATAGGAAATTAGATTTGGGTCTCGCTTACACGTTTCTGGTGTCCTTGTGTCGTTAGTGTCGTGTCGAGTCACACGGACACGCGAACACGTGGTCGCGCGTGCGCGTGCACAAGCACTATGCATGCCCTGCTGCTCTGGTTGATTGCGACACGAACACGCCTCCCCGACACGTGAGACTTGGCTTGTGGCACGAGGCCGACACTGACACAGGGCTCCCCAAGTTTCAGAGCCCCATGTGTCGTGTAGGACACGCACGAACGCGTGCACCATTTTTATATTGTTTCAGTCGGCTGTCATTTCGACCACTGACACGCGTGTCTTGTGTCGCGCACATACGACGTGGACACATGGCAGGGTATCCTAGCCCTAGCCCTAGTCTAGTTTGACATGGACACGACCACGTGGCTTGTGTCACTTTGTGTCGAGTGTACGGACACCGTGAACACGTGCACGCTGCTTACTGTTGCCTGTGTCCAATATTTTGCTGTTTTTGGTTTTATTATGATTGGACACGTTTGTGTCCACTTTTCTGGACATAAACACATCATGTAACACGTGTGCATTGTCTTCTCACATTACCAACCATTAAATTATCATTTTAGATTGATTTTGTAGATCAATTCTCAATTCCCTATTTTTCTGAAAATGTGTATCAGTTACTATTGCCTATATTTTTCTAGATTTTTGATATAGTTTTTAGCCTTGATTTTAACTAATATATGTTGTTCATTAGTGTAGATTAAAACCCTAATATATTCACCTAGTTGATTTCTAAATGTATGTTGAAATTGGGGTCAAATTGATGTGGTTTGGATTCAAATTCTGGAATTTCATTTAAGGGACTGTTTTGAACTGTTTAGAATGTTTTTAATGTGAAAACTGAGAATGCAAAGAGGGAACTTTTTCACTGAGATTGGGACATATAAATCTGAATTGGAATGGGACTTTTAACTGGGTATTAGAGGGGGATTTCCTATGTAAAACTGAGTTTGTTTACACAGTTTTCTCACTGTTTTCATGTCATCTTTCTCACACACACCTATATATTTCCCCTCACTGTTGTTCCTCACTGATTTTCCTGCACACTGTTACACATATCACACTCACATTCTCACTGTTACACAGTTTGCTCACTGAATTTTCACCCTCACACTCACTGTTTACATGTATCACTAACACACACACTCTAGCCTAACACACATGCTTATACACTCTCATGCCTCACTTCATCACACATTCACACACACACACCTTCATTTTCCTGACACACACACATACACTTGGACACATGTTCATGTGTCCCGCTCTCTATACCTATGCATATATATATGTATTAACATATAATGTTGTATGGTATACACATAAAGCCTATAGGTTAATATTTTAGTTATATTGTATAACACATCAATGCGTGTGTATATATATATATCAATATAGATATCCTATATTAGATTGTATGGTATGTATAAATTGTGTATTATTTTAGATATAGAATAGCCTTGTGTAGGTGTTATAGGTTGGTTTAGACTTGGTTTGGCCCATGGCCTAGTCTCTTAGCCTATGGCCTATGGTTGTGCCTGCTTGTCAGTGTAGAGCCTAGAATAGACTAGTTTAGTCTTGTTAGACTTAGAATAGCCTTTTTAGCCTAGTATAGACTAGTTTGACTTAGGTTTGACTTGGTTGACCTAGTTTGACTTCTAAGGTTGACCATAGTTGACCAAGAGTTGACTTTGGCCTAGATTGACCTAGAATCATGTAGAATGCATAGTAGGACTTATTATATCATTTTAGACTTGTTGTGACCTGTGCTGTTCTGATTAGGAGCCAGACACCTCTCCTCGGACAGTACATTTCATCCGGACACTCAGATACAGGCGAGTATATTCTCTAATCATTTTATATCCTGCTTAGAATTATTTTCTGCATTAAATTACTTTACTTGATACTGTCACGTTGGTCACACGGATTAGTACAATATGTATCCCTCCCTGAGATGTTATCCCTTCAGAGAGCATCGGGGTACTCTATCACTACAAGAAAATAGATTTTCTGACGTTTTTTTCTTCTAACGTTTATAAGAACGCCGGCTTAGGCATGATATGCCGACGTTCTACAATAAACGTTGACAAATACTAACATTTGCTCTTAAATGTCGAGGATTAACAACGTTTAGTTCTTTACGTTTATATTCAAGTCGGCTTAGGTAAGCAAATACCGACCTTTCGTATCAAACGTTGACAAATATTGACATTATTTTCAACGTTTATGTTAAAGTCGACTTACGTACGATATACCAACGTTTTTGTAAGAAACGTCAAAATATATTGACATTTTTTTCATAAAGATTGAGAATTACTGGCATTTATTTACTGGTATTTATGGTATAAACATCGATTATTTTTTTTAACTTAAAAATGAAAAAGGCCCGTCTTGCATTCATAAAAACCTATCCCAAATGAATCTCTCACTCACATAAAATTCATGGTTTTTCTTCCTCTTCATCATGTCGTCATCTCCGCCTCCTCTAAATGGCCGGGTTGCCATAGTCACCGGCGCATCCGGGGGCATCGGCCTTGACATCGCATTCCACTTCTTCTTCATTAGTTTCAGGCTCTTCTTTGAGTACTCCACCAACTCCACACAAGCTGACCTTCTTACCGCAGAAATCAATCCCTCTATTCCCAACTTTACCCTCCTGGTCCAAGCCGATGTCTCCACCTCCATCGTTGACTCGCTCAGGCAAGGGTACAGGGCGTACACGACGTCGATAAAGTCTGCGGTGGAGGCGATGATCAAGATAATGTCAAAGGAGCTGAGGGGGACAGGGATCACAGTGAACTGCATGGTGCCGGAGGCGGTCGCGATGGATATATTCTTCACAGGGAAGAGCGAGGAGGCTGTGAGAATTATGACAGAGGAGTCGCCATTCTAAATGTTGTGGCAGCCTAGGGACATTGTGATGGTAGTTGAATTCCTTTGTAGGGATGAGGCGGAGTTGGTTAACGGTCAGGTTATTAGGGCTAACGGAGGATATGTCTGAATTATGTTAGACGAAATGACTGAACTGAGTTCATGACAAAGGCTAACTGCTTGTGTTGAAATGCTTCAAACAAATCAAAAGCAAGGTCTTAGTTACTCAGGACTAGAGAGTAAGCATCCTTTAAATGTGTTTTTAAACATTCTTTTCTTTTTTCTTCTTCTTATATTATATTGTAGGATTTAGATCAGGAAGTTCTAAGTTTTATAATTATGTTTTTTACTGAACATTCATTTATATTTAGCATGATTCTCAATTATGTATATTTTATTATTTGTTTAGTGTTGATGCATATCTTTGCAACTAAATAAAAATTGATTGCTCAGTTATCAAAACTATTAGTTCGGTGAGGTAATGCAACTAGTTTGTTTAATTGGATCACTAATGCCTTTTTTAACACTATTTTTGAATAATTTGGTACTTCTCTGTGGTCCTTGTCGATCCCTCTAGCGCCATAAAATCATTTGGATGAATCAATGCCCCACAAAAAAATTAGTGTTCTGGTTGATGTAGTGTTGATGCCATGTGTTGTTGATTGCTTACATATCAAAATTGAACTACTATTATATTTTTAGTACAATATAGCAAGTGAATGCAACACGAAAGCGATGAATTTTCTATGCAACCCTTTATCTTAAAAATTTATGCGATGCTTCACACCTGTTAATAGTACCTCTAATCAATATTTATTGCTACTATTCATATTCTTGTTATGGTAGGTATTGTCGGAGGTGGTATATGATGTGGCGTATTTAAATCTTCATATATGGAGAGCAATACATAAACCTATGTACAATTACACATATTTGTAATTGTTTAGGAATCCTCTTCTCCTATTAATTTCTTAGCACTTTCCTGTCTCTGACACTTGTGTAGGTACTTTGAACTATTGACATCTTATTGAATGTTTGTAACTTAAATTTCGCGAAGAAGCATATCTTAGTTCAGATTCTTTAGAAGTAGTGTGATGCTACTTTTCCACTTTCAGGATTTTAGATTCTTGGGAAGATGTACTACAATATGCGCCGCTAAATTTTTTACATGTTTATCGGGGTTATTTGAATGTATTTAGCTGTATGATAGGTACTTTGATATGTTTTTTTTCCAGAAAATGGGCCATATTTTGAACAACAATAATATTAGTGGTATTTTGTATTATTTTTGTTGGAAACAATGTATCAAGGTTTAATCATGTAACATTGATGATGTTTCTTTAGGATGAGATGTGTATTGGTCTATTATAAATTTGTAATCTTCTTCTTTATATAGAAAATATTAGATATATGTATGTCAGGAAGAAAATGTCTTGATAGAGAGAGCATCTTTTAGTGTGTGTATTGGGCTCTGACAAAGTATTTTATGCTTGAGTTGGCTACCAAGAGTAACCGTCCCTCGAGCTCGGAACGATAGAGAAAAAATATATATAAAGCAATTACAAAATTTAAAGGATTTGAAGGCACCCATGACCAAAATTGTTTCTTAAGTTGATTTACATTAATGATAATGGACATATGAGAGTGAAAGATAAAAGGGTATTCCTAATAATAAAGGCTCCTTTCTTTATAGAAACCATTTATTACTGTTCTGTAGTTGATAGCATGATCCAGTTCATTCAAGCCTTTCATTGAAAACAACTGTTAGTTTTTTACGGGATACATGTTGCCATGTGATTGTTAGACATTGGTGGTGTGCTGTGTTTTGGAACCTCAATCTCCATGCAAATATTTAAATTAAAATATCTGCAAAATATTACTAGTTTTATAGAATTGATTCGGCAGTGCCTAGATTTATATTGGTGATAGTCTATCCTTGGTTGGTGACTATGTTGCTCGAACACAAATACAACAATAACTGTCCCTCGGGTTTGGAACGACAGTGAGAAAAAATAAAAACATTACAGAATTTAAAGGATTTGAAAGCGCTATGACTGAACTATGTTTCGTAAGTTAACTTACACCAGTGATGATGGACCATTGAGAGTGAAAGATATGAGGGAATTCCTAATAATAAAATGGTCCTCTCTTTGTAGAAACCATAAATTACTTCTCTGTGGCCGACAGCATGATCCAATCCTTCGAACCTTTAATTGAAAGAACTGTAGTTTTTTCATAGGATATTTGTTGCCATGTGATGGTTAGACATTGATGTCATGCTGTGTTTGGATCATTAATCTCCTTGAGAACTATTTAAATTAAAATATCTACAAAAATACTAGTTTTATATAATTGATTTGGCATATCATAAGCCTAGAATAATATTGGTGGTAGTCTATGCTCGGTTGGTGCCTATGTTGCACGGACACATATACGACACAATATGTCCCTTGGGTTTGGAACAATGGTGAAATTTTTTTATAAAGGATTTGAAGGCACTTATGACCAGAATTTGTTAATTAACTTACATCAATGATAATGGACATATGAGAGTGAAAGATGAAAAGGAATTCCTAATAATAAAAGGGTCATGTCTTTGCAAAAACCATAATTAATGTTCTGTCGCTGACAACATGATCCAATTCATTCAAGACTTTAAATAAAAATACTGTTAAAGTTTTGCAGGGGATACTTGTCACAATGTGATGGTTAAACATCGGCCATGTCTTGTGTTTTGGATCCTGAAAAAAATATTTGAATTAAAATACGTACAAAACATAGTTTTAGATAATTGGTTTGGCAGATCATCGGCCTAGAATTATATTGGTGGTAGTCTATGCTTGGTTGGTGCCTATGTTGCAAGGAGAGAGACGACACGGCATGGTAAAGACACAGCGACTCGGACACGAGACCTATTTTGCTATGTCCTAGTGTATTGGAGAGTTTGTGTTGTGTCTAGTGCGTGTTTGATATGCGTCCAACACAACAGGGCCCATACTTTGGAATTTCCATGCTTCCTTGGTTAGTGCTAATTGGGCTTGATTTGGATGTCTAGTGCATTAGTTTTCTACTTTTAGATTGGACTGGGTTTGGCTCAGTTGGGTTTATCCTTGTGATTTGGTCAGTTTTAGCATTTAGTTGACTTTACAGCCAGCTTTACTCATTCCTATTTTCCCCTGTTGTTGGCGCAATAAACACGGGTTTCCCGTTGATGGCTCAATAAACAAGGGTTTCCCAGCTTAATCAGTGCAAATTTGCCTTTGAAATCAGCCGATTTAATCTGTACTTCTGTACTGATGCAAATTTAGTCCTTTGTCTATTAGGCCTCATAAGTAAAAAATCGGCCCTGGTTATTTTGCTTTATAGGTATATGCATTATCAGGCAACATCAAAGGCTTTATACCAAGTATATGTGGTCGGCTACATGAATCCATTTCTTGTGTTTCTTTTAAGGCAATCTCCTTCTTTCTTTTAAGGCAATCTCCTTCTTTCAACTACATTCACACAGAGGAGACATTTTGGACTTATTTTGAGTGACCTTTTCGACAAATTTCCTGTTGATGCAGGTGACTCGAGACTGTGAAGGTTCTTTTGTGTATGTTGAATTTCCATATACAGAACTATTCGAATTTTGATAATTGGAAGCTACCGGATATCTTATGCAGCAGAGCTATTCACAAATAAGTTATTACATGAGGCGATTTGTAGCTCTCTTCTTGTTGTAGGAGATTCTTCAACTGACAGTACTGCGATATTTTGAGTTATGCGGCAGAGCTATTTACGACTAGATTAACTGTACGAAGATAATTTATAGCATCTCTTCTTGCTATGGAGAAGCCTCCACACAATTCTGGAAGGTTCAGCATGTGATCAAAGTTGACTTCTTGTTTTCTGTAAGAGTCTCCTCTGATGGTCTCTGTGTTGACTTCCAAGGTTTTTAGTTTGTAAAATATTTATGTCCAGAGAATCTAATATTTTATTGTTTGACAGGGAAGCAGACTGTTGGAAAGGGCAGAGATCAACCAAGGTTTCAGGTATCGCTATTACTAAAGATGGGAAAAGGATCATAAGCATGTCCAGAGAATCTAATATTTTATTATTTGACAGGGAAGCAAAGCTTGATAAGCTCATCGAAGAGGATCACAAAGTTATTTCATTCTCACTGTCGAGAGATGATAATTTTTTGCTGGTAAATCCATTGAATCAGGAAATTCATTTGTGGAGTATAACTGAGGATCCTGTACTTGTTGCGAGGTTCAAATGTCACAAGCGTATAGCTGGTTTGTGATACGATCTTGTTTTGGGGGATCGGAGTAAGCTTTTATTGCTAGTGGAAGTGAAGATTCACAGGTACCTTCAGAAATTTGTTTTTGTTTTACTTTTAATGAGCTGAAGCATACAATGACTCTAACCAATAGTATATTTCAAACAAAGGATCAGAACTCGTGCAACACTTGAAACTGCAACCATTAGGTTTAAAGCCCAATGAGGTTGATCAGACTCAAGCACGGACACACCAAAAGTCAATGCGATGTTTTATTATATTTTTTTTTGTATAGGTCCTTTTTGTTAAGCTTGCAGATCTCCCAAACAAGTCTGATTAGCGAAGCGAGAGTAGTACTCAAGCTTTATGTGCTTTTTTTGAAATATACCAGCTCAGTCCACTGAACTGGGATTGTTGTCGCTAGTATTGTTAGAAAACTAGCCCATCCCACAGCCTAATAGGATTAGTCGAGCAGCTCATGAGCTTATTGTAATCCAAGACAAGTTCAAGCTTGAACACAATTTCAAGCTTTAGTTCGAGGTCGACTCAATTTGAGCTTGAATTAAACCTCAGCTCGATACTTCCAAGGTCAGGCTTCGACACGATAATTTTAAGCTTGACTTTGAGCTCATTTCGATAATTTTATGCCATTAGCTAGCCCAGCTTGAACGTGCCAATCTCAACTCAGCTCGATTGCACCCTATGTTGAACACTGAGTAAAAATTATATTTTTTTTTGTTTATACATATTTCAGATGATGTAGTTCATTATAAATGGATGATTTCTTGTTTGAAGCGAAATAAATAACATTTGAACATATCAGAGTGATCGATTTATTTTTTTTCTATGAGAATTTTGATTTCACTATTATCAAAATGTGTTATTGAACTTGTTTTCTAATGTTGCATGCAGGTGTTGGCAGTCGTTGTTGTTTAAATCTAATCGAACAAAAACCCTTCTCTGTCAGGTACATTACAATTGAGCTCATGGATGAGACCCTGTTTCTCACTGTCAATGTTATAGATAAGAATCAGTCTTGCATCCTCTTAAAACCAAAAGTTGGCTATGCTGGACTTCTTCAGATATCAGAACAAAATTTAAGAGTTTGGGCCAAACATATACCATGGGAATCTTGGATATTCCAATTGTAGATCTGCTTGACTCGAAGTAATGTCTTTTTCCCTTGAAAATTAATCAATCTAACTAAGAAATTAGAACAATCTAGCAAAAATTTCCTTGTATCCTTATAAATCCAAAGTAACATCTTTTTTAAGAGATTAACAATCTTGAATACAGGTTTTGAAGCTGGAGGCCTTAGCATTCCTTCGAATATTGATCAGTGGGCTGTTATCGGGAACGATACATTACTCTATCGATGTATTTTATATCTTGTTTCAATCGTAATGGGCTTGTGCTCAGTATTGAAGTGCTTGTTTTATTTTGTTAAACTCGATAATATAGTAAACTGTTGTATTTGAACAATAAAAGATTATTTTATAAACTATATATTGTTGAACTTATAATGTTATTTGGAGTGTGGTTTAATTACTCATTGGAAGCTCGTTGAATACAATTAATGCATGGCAAATACATTCAAATTATATTTTTTTAAAATGGCTTTACCTATAACGACGTTTTTGTCAAAATGTTGACAAATTGTTGGAAAGGGTTGGGAAAGAAAAGCCCAACGTTTTTGTAAATGGTTGGGAAAGTAGTCCAATTTTTGACATTTTTGTTAAAACGTTGGAAAATTTCACCCATTATTGCACAATTGCCGACGTTTTTTAAACGTTGGCTTTACCTATACCGACGTTTATCTGAAACGTCGTCAATTTCCATCTAGAGCAACGACGATGTTTGTAGAAAATGTTGGGAAAACGTCGAAAATACCTATGCCAACGTTTTTTATATTTTTTCCGACGTTTATAAAACGTTGGAAAAAATCAATTTTCTTGTAGTGTGGCCGCGCAACCTGGCCGCGCAATGAGCGCAACTTAAGCGCACTATGCGCCTAGCGACGATGTTGACGTGCTAAGTGTAAAGTGCGCCAACAAAACGTCACATTACGCCTCATCAGTCCATGAG
>JANAVB010008400.1:25094229-25351729 GCA_029216955.1 Iris pallida | reverse complement strand
GTTGTGTAATTCTAGGAATAAAGTGTGGCTGGACTGAATTGGTTTCTAAACCTGAGATTTGGAAACTTGGCTGAATGCATTTTCTTTTATATTGATTTTCTTTTCTTTTACTGAATTCTCACGTATTGAGGTTCACTGTCACATAATGGTTTAGATTTTGTGTTGAGTAATGAATTTCGATTTGGTTTTGGGATAATGGGGTTCATGAATCTAATTTCCTGTCACCTGTTCTGAGGATATCACTGCTTGAACCTGAAATTGAGTTTTGTTTTGATTAAAGTATGTTTTCGAATTTGGTTTGACTTTCAATGTTAATGAAAACTGAGATTGGTATATATGAAGAAAACTGAAGTTTGGTGATGAAGAAAAACCGAGATTGTTGTTCAAAAGTGAGTTTTGATTGAAATTGGAAATTGTTTGAATGTTAGATTAAACATGAAAAGATTGTTTGGGAATTGGGTTCATGAAAACACAGTTTGCATTATCATGTGATTGTTGTTTTGTTAACTGAAAACTGGGAATTGATTTCCATTTTCTTCTTAATTACTGAGAAATTATTCCTTTCCTTTAAAACTGGCTTCATGAATTAATACCATGTTGAATCCTTATACATTGTATTAGCTCACTGTTCCAGGTTTAGTACACATGACACACTGTTTTACAATGCCCTATTTTCCTATATCAATGTAACACTCCCTGTTTTGAGGATTGTACACAATTCCTATATCTATGTTAGCTCACTGATTTCCTATACCACTGTACACAGTTTTATACTACCACTCACTGTTCTAGGATTAGAACACACACACATTTCTCACCTGAAATCTGAGAACAGGTTTCCCCACACTCCATGCTCACTCACACAAGCTCACATCACTTCACCCTATCACAACACTCTCACATGCTTCACAGTTCACTCCCCTCACACACACAATGACACACATGTTTTCTCCCCTAACACGCTATCCTACCACTTATCACACACAAGTCATGACTCACCCACACTCCTAGACACCATATCTCACACTCTCTCATGACAGACACACACACTTGTATCCATGTGTTTCCTCTCTCTTTCATATGTATATGTATTTATATATTGAGTTTGTTATATATATAGGATTCCTATATATATATATATGAATGTGTATATATTAGATATATATATAGTGTATGTGATGCCATGATATAGTGTATTGTATATATGTATGTATGTGTGTGGTTTAGTTATAGATATTAAAATGGTATTGTTAGCTATGGCCTAGTCTTTTAGCCTATGGCCTATGGTTGTGCCTACTTGACTAGTAGGGCCTAGATTTGACTGGTGTAGTCTAGATTTGACTTGTTTAGTCTTGATAGACCTAGATTAGACTAGTGTAGACTAGTTTGACTTAGGGTTTACTAGATTGACCTAGTTTGACTTCTAGGGTTGACCAGAGTTGACCAAGAGTTGACTTTGGTCTAGATTGACCTAGAATCATGTAGAATGCATAGTAGGACTTCATTATATCATTTTAGACTTGTTGTGACTTGTGTTGTTCAGATTAGGAGCCAGACAACACTCCTCGGATAGTAAGTTTCATATTGGACACTCAGATACAGGCGAGTACATTCTCTGAACATTTCATCTCCTGCTTAGAATTATTTCCTGCAGTAGATTACTTTACTTGTACTGTCACGTTGGTCACACGGATTAGTACTATACGGATCCCTTCTTGAGATATTATCCTTAGGGAGCATCGGGTACTCTATGTTCTATGCGTTTCACTTATATAGCGTACCATATGCTTCTTTGGTTCTTTGATTACTTGTGACATATACCCTTATGATCACAGAGTCTCCTAGAATCTCTTATCCTATTTACTGGGTATCCTAGAATCTTCTAGAATCCCCATTTTTGGGACTACTATGTACCACCCTTCGGGGGTTATTACATAGAATCATAACATAACCTGTTTGGATCCTTATGTACTGATTGGGGTACGGGGGAGTAGAAGTAGACATGTGAATAATACCCAAGTAGTATCTTATCAGAATCTCTTCCATAGTGTCTTATCATAATCTCCTATGCCATTTACATGTCTATATTGTACTCTGACTCACTAGCCACATGTTAGCTCTCTATTTATATTAGATATTTCTATTACAGCTTTCTCTCTCTGCTTACATATTGCACTTCTTTCAGTACTTGTATCTTATTTTACTGCATGATTATATTTTCTAACCTGCTATGAACTGTTGACATGTACTGTACTCGCTCCTGTCCTGACTGGACCTGTTGAAAATATTACAGAGGACGAGGAGGAGGCCTGGGAGGATGCCTTCCACGGGACAGCTCTAGCTGAGGACATCACCCCGATTGCCTTGTTTAGATTAGTTAGGCTTATCTTCCTTGTAGTCATGAGACATGTTTAGCTAGACTTACTCTGAGTTGTATATATTCTTTCATTCTGTATCTGAGACCTTGTACTGCTGGATATTGCTGGGATTATCTTAGACTACTTTTTATCTATTTATTTCCTTGAGTTCTATTTCATATCGTGCTATCTCTTCCTTAGTTGTGATTGAGTTTTACTGCTATGTCACCCCCATTCGGGGAGTATAAACTGTTTAGATATATATTGTTAGATGTTGTGACCTAGGACAGCGTTCTACCGCCGACACTGCGGCGTAGGCTGGGCGTTGTTACGTTCTCGTACCCTCACAGTGACAATAAAACTCAATATCTCGCGAGATATTGAACCATATATACCCGACCCCTCCCAGAGAGCCGCAGCAAATGTGATCGAGAGAAAGGATACGCTCAAAACCCTAGAAGCACATAATCTTCCGATCATCCAGGGCCACCCTCTGATCCCCGACGACCCGTAGTCCTCGTGCGCCATCCTGACGGCCTTCATGCCGTCGGGGACGGCAGTAGCGCTGTCGGAAAAGAAAGAACAGGGGAAACCCTGTTTCGGCCTGTCAACAGTACCCAGGTACACACATTCGCATGCAATTTTCTTCCTCCACGATTGTCAAAAGTTTGATCCGTAAATTTATGCAAAAAGCCTAGTTGACCACATGCCAGACCTATCAACTATATTTGGTTAGTTTGCCATAGATTAATCCTAAATATTCTTGAAAGTTCAAGAAAAACTAGATAAAATAGTATACAAAAACTGTTCGACAACCTAGATTTGGAAAACAAATTTCTGTTGATTCATCAACAGTTTCAAAAATATGTTTTAACAGAACTGATGATGACATATACGAGATGGAAACCCAATCCCTTCCAGAGAGCAGCAACAGATATTGAACCATATATACCCAACCCCTCCCAGATAACAGCAGCAAATGTGATCGAGAGAAAGGATTCGCTCAAAACCCTAGAAGCACATGATCTCGCGATCACCCAGGGCCACCCTCTGATCCCCGACGAACTATAGTCCTCATGCACCATCCTGACGGCCTTAATGCCGTCGTAGACGGCGGCAGCGCTGTCGGCAAACGAAGAACATGGGAAGCCCTGTTTCGGCCTGTCAACAGTACCCAGGTACACACATTCGTACGCAATTTTCTTCCTCTACGATTGTCGAAAGTTCGATAAGTAAATTTATAAGAAAAGCCTAGTTGACCACATGCAAGACCTATCAACTATATTCTGTTAGTTTGCCATAGATTTATCGTAAATATTCTTGAAAGTTCAAGAAAAACCAGATAAAATAGTATACAAAAACTGTTCGACAACCTAGATTTGGAAGACGAATTTTCGCTGATTCATCAACAGTTTCAAAAATATGTTTGAACAGAATTGATGATGACATATACGAGATGGAAACCCAACTGTTAGTTTTAATTTTCCTGGATTAAATTGTTGACAAATCAGTATCAAAGTTTTAAGAAAAAACTAGTTTTTTGAACTATAAAATCCAATAAATTTTATCGATACGGTGTGCATCCCGACAAAACAAGCGACGTGGTCGCAACCCATGAGCATCAAAAAGATACATATGGATGTTGTCGACGTATAGGATTCGATGGAACTCAATTTCGTTGTGCATACACGACAAAATTGAAGCGTATCCATCGATATATCCCGTATCGACCTCTTTGCAAACTAGTCTATAACTTCATGCACCAACGTCATCTTGAGACTAAACTTGCACCAACAGGACCGTGTCATTTTTCTGGTCCTGTATGTCAAGTTTGGTCCGATTATAAGAAGGTCGACCGGAACGCTGTTTGGCGAGCCCGCGACCCGATCCAACGGGCAAATTTGTGCACGGCCCACCGGAATCAAACTTTAGACATATTGTTGGGTTTATATCGCCAAACCGGACTTGTAGACATATATTTTAACGACTTTAGAGACCGTAGATACTGACACACTTTTTGCTGAAAGGTGTGTCCAACGGCAGACATCATTTTGATCAAAAATTACGATTTTGCCCATGTGTCCAGAATTGGACTTTTGGGTAAGCATTCTTAGATTTTTTTTTTATACCAAACTTGTTGGTGATGTCTGTTTTAGCATTCGGAGACTGTTGCATGAGTCGAACTTTTGTGGCTCACTGAGTAGTTGGGTATTATCGGTTTTACTAACAAAGAACCCAAGACAAGTACATATACTGATTGCTTTCAATTTATAATAGTTTTTTCATTTCATGTTTATACATATGCTCTACTGCTTGCTGACACACTTGCTACATGGGTTAGTATCATGGATATCTGTATACTATATTTCTTGATTATCATGTTTCCTTATTTCGTGACTTGTTCGAGTCCATGAGTACTAGTCGTAAGGGAGAAATATCTTAGTAGACGTGTGAACTATCCTTTCTATCTCCTTTGCCTTTTGTGGAGAATAGCAACCGCACACGACACATACGGGGTGCCGGATTTACCACTAGCCGTTCACACGTCGAACACGATATTTCAAAACACATAGATTAGTTGTCATTTACTTGATTTTCCTTTATTTTTTTCACCACATTCCATGTCACCCTATTTATATGTTCTTCTAGTTGATATATCCTGTTGTAGAGTATCTTCTTCATTCTAGACATGCCATGATTCAGTTTGCTATCTAGTTTTATTTTACATATGATATTTTCATGTCTTGTAGATTCTATTATGTTTTTAATAGCCTATCGGTCTGTGTACTTGATCCATTCCTGACTGGAAACCAACATTTTTCATGTTATTCGTGACTACTCTTGGTATTAGGGGAGACACGGGTGTACTTGCAGGCCAAAACCTAGAAGCCAGTTAGTTAGCTTAACTTTGTTGTAACAGATATTGTGAGACTTTATACTTCCTTTTAAATACAATTCTTGTAAATGTTGTAATTAATTTAGCAATATGAATAAGCAATAAAGATTATTATTAATTATGAGCATTTATTTATTGCGGGCTTGACAGCGTTCTACCGCCGACACTGCGGCGTAGGCTGGCTTGGACACGCACTCGTATCCCGAAAAGCGGGTGCGGGTCGCGACAATTTTTTGTGGTAGCCCATGCATGTCAGTCTTTGCAAAAGATTGTGAACTCGTGATAGTACTTAAGTTGTACTATTGCGAGCCTGCGACTAGGAAATGTTCATTCACAATTAGAATTGAATTGATTTAGGAGGATGACTAGGAATAAAAGTCCCTTATTCAACTTAACTGTTGGGTAGTTAAGGATTGTTAAATAGGCCATACAATATATGTAAGGATTTATTAAATTTAGAAAACTTGATAGATTTCCATACATACACTGTTACATTTTGATATGACGATATGATCCAATGTGAGTAGACTATTCACTATATAACTTAGGCCTTCCTAGAATTCAACCCCTAACCTTGATAATTTATTCGAATTATCTTTTCTGCCCTCTCTAGATATTATCATCATTACCCGTACCAATTAGTATTTCCCATTGGCCATAAGTAACTATTTTCCCCCAAGAGTCTATATTTTATTTCCATCCATTGGGTTGAGCCTAACATGGCCCATTATCCATATATCTACTCCAAGTTAGCTTGGTTGAAATTCAAGATATATATGTTTTCCCCTCGATTTTGAATATTAGAGGAATAGAAATCCAGGTTTATATTTCTCTTGTCATCAATCTTTTCTTCCTAATCAATCATTTGATTTTCAAAATGGATACTTTCATTTCAAGGACAGATACGTACACTTTTCCTATCATGATCAATTTGTTTGAATTTTTAACTTTCTCTATCATGATCAAGTTGTTTAAAAAATTTAGCAACCACTTTGAAATTTTATGGATATAGTTGGAATAGTTTTCGATGACTCATAATGGCAAGATAGCAGCGTACTATCACCATTTATTTGAATTATCGAGACTGTAGGTTCAATGCAGCTAGCAGCGCACTGGCGTGGCATGATCCCTAAGTTGAAGTAATTTCAAGTAAGCGTGGGTTATCAAATATTTTTAAAAATTATGTCTTAATTGCCCTATTTGATCCTTGAGTTATTATGTCAATATTGGATAGAGTTAATAGAATATTCGATATCATATTATATTTGAGTCACGAAAACCAAGGGTCTACTGCAGCTAGGTGTACACTGTCGAGGCATAAATTCTCAGAAAAGTGACTTCACGTATATATATGGTTCTCGAAATATTATAGAGACTACGTCATATTGGCATATGACTATTGGTTTCATGGTTTGTAAATTTTATGCATTCACTTAAAATTCTAATTTAGTCTTTATCCTTTCATTTTTTTATCGTTATTATCATATCTCTATCTGTCTTCCTAGTAATCTTTTAAACCTACTTTTGAATTCCTTTCACTAGATTCGTCAACATACTTAGATTATCGAATCTATGATCGTGTCTAAACAATTTTGGTTTAGTGACAAATCGTGCCAAAGATTTTGATTGGATTATTCTTAACGACCCTTTGATTACGACTAGACGGTTCGATTATATTTCGATCGTGCCAACTCACATGTTTTTTTCTAGATTTCGATTTTATAATCGTGCCAAAATGATTTTGCTTAACCAGTTGATTATGCCAAAATGATTCCAATTTTGGTCATTCTTAAACGACGTTGATCGTAACCAAACTATTTTGACTGTAATTACAATCGTGCCTATATTTCAACTCAACTATTACTAATCTTAGACTTTTATTCCACTATGATAGTGACTATTTTGATCACGTTCATGCTCTTGCTAACTTGTTAATTTTGATCATGCTTGGAAGACTTGCATGATTGACCTTGATCGTGACCGTATCTTAGTTGTATCTAAGTAATTTTTTGTCCATGTATCTTAGCCTAAATTTTGATCGTCGATCATGCCTATATATTTCCAACAATAGTTAATTGTGCTAGACGATTCTTCTCGTTTAGCTAACCCTATTTCGGTTCTATCCTTAAGCATACTTAGACTTTGACCTTGGCCAAATCTTTGACCATATAATTTGTTCATATCTTGATTGTGACTAAAACAATCAACCGTGCTAAACCAAATTCCTTGATCATCGTTAAATAAAAATTTGATCGCGACTCAAACTTTTTGAATATTCTGGATCGTGCCAGAGGCGCATCCTTCCTTATTCGATTCTGTCCGCAGGTATGCTTATCTAATTTTGGATCGTATTACTTTTCTTGATTATTAGTGCCTAGTCCTCTCCTTCCAAAATTTTAAAGACGGAATATTTTTAAGGTGGACAGATTTGTAAACCCACTTTCTGAGTTTTCAAAACTTTTATTTATTTATTTTAGTTGTAGTTTAAAATATATATATCTTTCTAGTTAGAAAATAATGTTTATTTCCCATTATCGATATTTTGAAAAGATTTGGTTTTTAATTAATTTTAAAAATCATAATTATTTTGACCGTAAAATTATTTAATACAAAGTTTCTAATTTATCCATTTACTCTTAAATAAGATTCTGATTAATATGTTTTGCATTTTTTTAAATGATATTCAAATTGTTTCGAGGATATGAAATATTGTTTTCAAGTATCAACGAGATTAATTGTTTGACTAAAATTTGATATGCTTGATTAGAAATAATATTATTACTGTTGATTTGGTAATGTTAGTTATAAGGAATATTTAAATTTATGCGATTTTAAAATATTATTCAAATTATTATTATAATGACAAATATTATTTTCAATTAACCTAGCGACTCATTTATTTAAACTCGAATTACTTACTTGAAAATATTTGTTATTATCTTTGGCCAACAAGGATTTGTGAATAATATTTAAATTTACATGATTTAAAATATTTGATAATATGGTAATATTATTTTAAATTATTATTATTGTCATAAATGGAATTTTGTTTAGATCAAATTTTATTTTATAATTTATTTAAATGTATAGGAGGATTATCTATGCTTCTTATCTAATTAGGAATCCAATGCCTAATTAAGGAGACTTCTCCTTGTTCTTTTCTCCACAAATCCATAACTCCCAAAATCCTAACCCAAAGGTTTTTTCCTTCCTTTCCACCTATTTGACAATATTTTTTGTCCAAAAAATTTCATATCTTTGCACGAATCAACCAAGTCCGCTTACCCTAGTAGTTCCTAAATTTGAGGATGAATTTATTTCTAGGTGGGTGGATTTGTAACCCCTCTTCCCAAAATTTTGAATTTTTTTATATATTATTTATTTTAAATTAAATGGTGATTTTGGAATTTTATAAATATTTTTATTAAATATTTATTATTATATAATGCCTTAGTCATGATTAAGTTTTTGAGTGCAAGATAACTAGAAATCATGGCACGGATAGTGCAGTGGCGTGCTTTGACTAGTGTATTAGCCATGGTAGGGAAAGTCGAGCCATATATATGTGCTAACTTGGAAAATCAATCAAACTTACGACTTAACCCCTGTAGATGATTAATTAATTATTAACTATATTATTGAACTTTTTAGGAGACCTGATTGTGCTTAACTAGTCAAACTGGACCCAAACTAAGCCCAAGCCCATGTGAAGATGTTATATGCGAAAAGACGCTCATATAGACATATTTTATATATATGCATATATTTCATAATTTCTTTTAAGGATTTACAAATATTTTCTAAATATTTGTTTTACGTACAATATAGGGATTATTAAATATTTATATGGCTTTTAGAATATTTGTACGATTTTCTGTTGACAAACTAAGGTAGGAGTACGATGTGTCACCCAATACTAAACCAATTTCGGTTTATTTTAGTTGTCAATATGATTATTATGATTATGATTATTATTGTTATTGTTATTATTATTATTATTATTATTATTATTATTATTATTATTATTATTATTATTATTATTATTATTATTATTTATTAGTAGTAGTAATAATAGTAGTAGTAGTAGTAGTAATAGTATTATTATTATAATTATTATTATTATTATAATAATTATTATTATTATTATTATTTCCTTGTATATTATTATTATTATTATTATTATTATTATTATTATTATTGTTATTATTATTATTGTTATTATTATTATTGTTGTCGTTGTTGTTATTAAATACTACCATTTATAATTAGTTATTTGTTAATTCATTAGTAGATGGATTTTTGTAGATATATGTGCATAATTTTTATACATAAACCATACACTAGGAAAAGATTATTAAGACTTCTTGGTTTTATTGAATATTTATTCATATATAAAAAATATACTAGGATAACTATATATATATATATATATATATATATATATATATATATATTAAATATATATATATATATATATATATATATAATATATTTTATATATATATATATATATATATATATATATATATATATATATATATATATATATATATAAAATATATATCTATATATATATATATATATATATATATATATATATATATATATATATATATATATATATAAGAAAGAGACTAGAAAGGGAGGCCATGTTAAAACAGCTATGAATCTCAACCATCATCAAAAATCCCCTCTCATCCCCTTACCCAATTCCCACATCAGGTATATATATATATATATATATATATATATATATATATATATATATATATATATATATATATATATATATATACCTGATGTGGGGAAAAAATATATATATATATATAAGAGACTAGAAAGGGAGGCCGTGCTAAAACAGCTATGAATCTCAGCCATCATCAAAATCCTCTCTCCTCCCCTTACCCAATTCCCACATCAGGTTTGAAAACAGTGCTGAGAACCCCAATACCGAGGAGATAGATCCCCCGGAAAGAGCTATCGTGCTCTACAAACCCCCAGTCCAGGATAATCTCATCACTGAAGATCATTCTGAGTCCCACCTCCTAGTCGAGGAGTCAGAGAACATTAGGGTGCCCGACACGAATTCTATAGAGCCATTGACATCGGAGAACGAATCTACTTCACCAACGACACTGACGGGCCCGGTGGAATCACAAACTCCCAAATAGTTACATATCCTATGAAGAAGCCAATATTCGTGCAGATTCCTTGGCCAACATTGGGCAAGCACCAGCCGCCAGATTGCAACAAGGCTTAAACGCTGGAATAACCATCGAGAATAGCTTCATCGGAGCTGTAGCAAAAATTGCCGGAGAGGTTTACATGCACCCGAGCGAGGAGACAGACACATTCATGAAAAAGGACTGTAAGGCTGCTCCCAATACGGAAAAATCCAACAAAGGAAATGCCAAAAGAAGTGCTAAAGTGGTCATGGCAAGAACCACTAGATCTGCTGCGAAACTCAACAAACCCAACCCACCCAGCAACCTCAATGCTTAACATCCTCTTGTGGAATATTAGGGGCCATGCCAATAAATCAATCTTGAGATGATTAAACAGTCTAAAGAAAATTCACAAAATCAATATCCTTATCATTATTGAACCTAAAATTCCCTCAAACAAACACAAGTCCATCCAGTCGCAGCTGGGTTTCCCCTTGGCTATCGCCGGCTGTCACGATATCGGGATCCTCTTCGGGACGACGTCAAGATCGACATCATCCACAACTCGAGACAGGCCCTCTCATGTCAGGTAGAATATCCCACGCTCCGCTGCCGCTCCCTTCTGTCCGCTGTGCATGGCAGCTGCGACATTCCTGATCGCAGACGGCTATGGAAAGACCTGATGAACACCCACCGCAATCACATTGACCTTCCTTGGCCCTGTGTTGGTGATTTTAATGTTATCACTTGCAGAAAGAGAAGTCGGAAGGGCGCCCCCGCCTCTGGCGGCCATTAAGGATTTCAACAGCTTCATCTTTAACGTGCACCTGTCCCACCTTCAGTTCACCGACAGCGTATTCACCTGGTGCAATATGCAGGAATGCGCCCGCAGACAATACTCTCGCCGCGACCGTACCCTCATCAACTCAAAGTGGTCAGATTTGGAGATCACCTCTAACCTCTCCCACCTTAACGCTACTAAGTCGGACCACTCCCCCCTCCTCATTGAGATTACAGCAAATCAAACCATATCAAAACAAGCTTCTGCTTCCTCAACTTCTGGAGCCACCATCCACAGTTCAGGAACATCGTGGCCACCGTTTGGAGTGGTAAGAACACCCGTGCACCCCTTATCCGCATCGCTAACAAACTCGAAGCTACCATGAAAGCCCTGACTGCTTGGAGTAAGGAAGCGTTCGGGGACATTTTCAAGGCGGTCCGGGGCTGAGGATGATGTTACTCGCACGGAAACACTTTACGCGAACGATAGATCTCCTGCCGCCCGCACCTCCCTGTACCTGACCAGAGCACTGTTGAAATTCTGTATCAAAGTTGAGAACGAATTCTGGAAACAAAAAGCCAGACAGACCTGGGATAGTGAGGGTAACAGAAACACCAGCTACTTCCACTCTTGCGTCAAAATACGCAGACAAAAGCTCAATCTCCACCAGATCACAGATGAAGATGGGGACATTATCAAAGATCAATGGGGTATTCAACTGGATGTCGAGAATTTCTACTCCCGGTTGTTCACCAAGTGCGACAGTACTAGGGATGATAACTTCTTCGCTGTCATCCTACGCCCTATTGTAGACAAAGAAAACTTCCAACTGGAGCTCCTACCCTTTGAACAAGAAGTCAAAGATGCGGTGTGGGCCCTGGGCGACACAGCGCTCCTGGCCCAGACGGATTCACATGTGTGTTCTTCAGATCGTGCTGGGACATCATCAAGTCAGACATTATCAAGGCGGTCATTGCCTTTTTCCAAGGAGCCAGGTACCCCAGATCTATCTCCTATATTAACCTAATTCTTATCACTAAACAGGATAATCCGAAGACTTTCAAAGACTTTCGTCCTACAATCCTATGCAACTTCACTAACAAAATCATCTCTAAGATTATTGCCAACCGCATGACCGAAATCCTCCCCAAGATTATTTTTGAAGAACAGAGCGTCTTCGTTCGTAGCCAGAACATATTGGACAACATCCTAATGGCCCAGGAGATGATCACTTGTATGAAACTCCCAGCAAGAGGTGGGAATATTGCCATTAAAATGGAAATGAAGAAAGCGTACGATAGGTTGGACTGGCAATTCATGATCTGGGACTTCAGAGCCTTCGAATTTTCAGAAACTTGGACCAACATCGTGTGGAGACCGATCAACAATTTGTGGTTCTCTACGATCATTAATGGCCAGGCGGAAGGGTTCTTCAAATCTAGTCGCGATGTCAGGCAAGGTAACCCTTTATCTTCTACTATATTCATCATTGCCGCGGAAGCTCTGAGCAGAAATCTGAACAAAACTGTAGGATCCTCTAATTTTCAGCACTTTTATACTTCAAGCGGGTGTCCGATCATCACTCACCTGTCATATGCTGACGACATCCTCATATTCTCCTCTGGGGACGTCGAGTCCGTGGAGGTGGTCCAACACGCTGCAGAGATATGCCAATCGCTCTGGTCAGCGCGTCAACCCTTACAAGAGTATTATCTACGTCTACCACTGTAACGACCGTGGTTCGTATTACGTATTTTGGTATACGTATACGTGTATTGCATGTTTCCTGGCATGGTTTATCTTGGTATTTCTTTTGCTTGGTTCGGCTTGGTTGGCTTGGTTCGATTGGATTGGTTTTTCTTTATGTGGACCAAACCCCTACCTACCTCCACTTCCTTCTTTTATAGTCGCCCACTTCTTCTCTCTCTTTATTTACTTCTTCTTCTTCACCATTACTCTCCACCTACCAGAGACAGAGGCTTAGGCAAGTGCAGCTTGCTTCATAGAGGAACTCAGTTTTTATTGTTCCATTCTCTTCCTCATGAGATTCTAACACACTTTAATACTTAGCATTTCTAATTTCCATGGTTCAATTTGTGTAGATTTAAGTTTATAGTATTTTTGGATTTTTTGGGTTTTGATCTATTTAACCTTGTTATTATCTAGTTTTGATGGTTCCATGTTGTAGAAAATTTCACTCTGCCCTATTTTGACCTATGGAAGTCTGGATTCTGACCTCGGATGAAGGATTTAGGAAGCTTGGAAGCCATGGATTTCATGGCTCTTCTTCTCGGACAAGTGGGGAAGAAGCACAGTACTTGACCGCATGGATTTTTATGTGACAAGTTTTCCTTAGCCGCATGACAGTCTTAGCTGCATAGGCCATGGATTCCTTGCTTGAACCGCATAAGACTTTATGATTTCCAGCTGCATGAACTTTTACTTTCTAGCCGCATATGCTCGCATCTTTAGCCGCGTAAGCTGTCTTTGGTCTTGAACCGCATAAGCCCGTTCGTCTCGAGCATGGCCGCATGACAAATCCAACCGCATGAACTCAATCATTCGCTACCGCATATAACCCGTCTCCCGCAGCCGCATAAGGCCTTGGCATGACTCAGCCGTATGGCCTTGTTGGTCCCTAGCCGCATGAATGCCTTGTCTTTATTTTTCGCATGAACTTCTGCTTTCCAACCGCATAGACTCAAGTTTCCTTAGCCGCATGAACTCTGCTCGACTTCTAGCCGCATGCGCCTTGTTTTCCCGCAGCCGCATGAGCGCCATGTTCTCTTGCCGCATGAGACCCACACTCCACAGCCGCATAAGCTTGCAGTCTTTTTAGCAGCATACGCTTAGTCCTCCCCAGCCGCATGAGCTTGTTCCTCTCCAGCCGCATATGCTTGCATCTTCCCAGCCGCACGCGCCCTGTGCTTTTTGCCGCATAAGTCCGCATCTCTCTCCTAGCCGCAGGAGCTTAATTTCCCTAGCCGCATGGCCCTTCCCTAAATCCTTGTCCTCTTTAATTATTATATTATTATATTATTATATTGAAATGCTACATAGATTTGTATATATTCCCTGAATACGACAGTGGCCCGCCGTGGCGCATTCTTGACAAGTAAACCTGACATAACATCTCCCGATATACTGTTAAGACAGCTAGCCTGGCATGACAAGAGTGATTGACCTGGACACCATGGACGATTGTGTTTGCTCAAATAAACCAGTATTATCTTGCATCATGTCTAGGACATGGAATCCTGAATACCACAGTCAGGGGTACCTACTGAAATTTACTAAGGCTAATAACTAGAAAATCTAGTAGTCATGAAGAGATTTCCCAACTACATGCAATCCTGTTATCTGGGCGCCCCATCATGGGATTTGTAGCCTACCGTCGAGTAGGGCACATTTCCAGCACACTATCATGTGTTGCAACCCCCAAACTACTTAAGGGTACATGCGTTTCTTGGACAATATACCCACATGAATTCAATCCCCTAATTGCATCTGGATAACCTGGATGGTCTGCATGGCTTGTGGCTGTTGGGATAATCTTATTGCATTTGCTAGTAACTAGGCCTGTGATAACCCTAGTTAGTTAAAGTATCAAGCCGTACTCATTGCTTGGCCGTGATTGATTGGATGGAGTTTAGCCCAGCTTAGTCTTGTCCTGATCCTGTACAAGATTATGACATGACGGGATTATTTATGCTTGCCTTAACAATAATGATCAGGGGACCAGTTCTGTTCAGGCGAAGGGTTACAACCCCGGTCCTTGTTTGGTTTAAGGGTTGTAACTGGCTCCCGGAGGAATTTTGTGTCCTTTCTTCATTTATTGCCTTATTGCGCCCCATGCCATGCTCGTCATGTTTTATCTTACTTCAATAGCATGATTATTTATACTGGCCTTAACAATAAAGATCATAGGTCCAGTTTTGTTCAGGCGAAGGGTTACAACCCCGGTTCTTGTTTGGTTTAAGGGTTATAACCTGGCTCCCGGAGCAGTTCTGTGTCCTCTCTTTGTTTATTGTCTTATTACTTTATCAATAGTATTTGAGACGGGTTCCTATTCACGTGAAGGGTTGCAACCCCGGTCCTTATTTGGTTTAAGGGTTGCAATCTGGCTACTTGAATGGTTTCCTCATACTCAATCTATTATTGTTGTCCCTGTTATTGTCAGTTTCATTTATAATTATCCTTAATATTCAATTATTATATGCTGGTTTTAGTTCCTAAGTGAAGCCTCCTTTGTGGCACTTGCTCTTTCTGGGGTCTGACCCAGCTGGTTTTATATGGCCAGATATCGGAGCAACTCCAGAGGATCTACCTACCTTTCAGCCAGATGGTGACCACCAGGCGTAATCCTGGCAACGAGTGGGTTTATTTTTGGCTCTTCCACTCTATTGTAAAATTATTCTTTTGAGGCGTTTAGCCGGCGAGCACGTGTTTAGCTCGATTGCACCTTTAATTACTGTCTCCCTACGGGCTGTAACATGATTAGCAAATCCTAGGGTTGATCATGTATGACTGAAACTCTTGCTAGTCTTGACATTTTGTACGACTAGCTTCATGATCATCCAGATATGTAATGTATGGGACACCTTACTATTGTATATTTGGTACTCTAACATCTTGTAAACTGCTATTGCTTGCTTGAGATTGAGACAATAGGCTTGTTCATGACCATAGGAGACTGATGGCTTGTAGTTAAACCCTCATGTATCTAGACAGCCGTGACCGTATAGTGAGGTGGGTTGCACTTCAATATACGTAGCTGGCTATGTACACCCCCGCTCTCAAGTATTCTGGTTCTGGGGCGTTACAACCACAAAACAAGCAGGGACCACTCCTTCGCTCTTACCAACATCACTTTCTTCGCGGTTGCATATCCTCCGTTCTTCTACTTGGGGTGCCAGTTGGTTTACGGTCGAACCAATACAGGCATATTTGAAGGGTTGGTGAGCAAGATCAGGAATAAACTCGCAGGGTGGCAGAATGCCACTTTATCACCTGGTGGGAAGATGATCCTGATTCAACACGTGCTCTCCTCCATCCCCATATATACCTTAGCCGCTTGCTCCCCCTAAGAAGGTTCTCACCTCTATTGAAAACCTCTTCGCCAACTTCTTCTACGGACACTATGACGGTCATGACAAGCATTATTGGGCGAGTTAGGACACCATGGCCAGACCCACCGATGAGGGAGGCATTGGATTTTGAAGATTGTCGCTTGTCGTGGACGCCTTTTCCATAAAGCTGTGGTAGAAGCTCCATGTGTGCCACACTCTTTGGGCGCGGTTCATGAAGGCTAGATATTTCAAGCACATTCATTTGTCTGACGCCGACTCCAACTGCAGATCATTCGCGTCATGGCGGCACATTCTTCATAGTCGGAGCATGGCAGAGCCTCTAATCCGTCTTCATTTGGGATCGGGTGAATCATCTTTATTCTCCGAACGTTGGTCAGGGGCAGACCTCCTCCCACAATTATCGGTGGCTCATGGCAACAGTAAGATCAATGATATGTGGGACTGCTCAAGCATCTGGAACTGGGTGAGAGTGCAAGACTGGTGCGGAGAAGAGACCGCGGCTTTGCTCCGCGACTCCGAACTTAAGATTAGATCGAAACCTGACGCTCTGCTATGGTCTGTAACGGCCAATGGTCAATTCTCTGTTGCTTCGGCCAAAAGGGTCGCTCGTAGCATTGGAAAGCCTTCCCCCACCATTGGTTCTTTCTGGCATCCTTGTATCCCTAAAAAATAGTCATTCCTGATGTAGAGAGCGTTTCGCAAGAAGCTACCCACCGACGATGCTCTCAACACCATTGGCCGCAGCTTAGCATCGGCGTAACATTGCTGCACGAAAAGACAGTCTGAGACTGTCGACCACATTTTGTACTCGGGAGACCTGTATGCTAGGTTTGGACCACCCTATCCCACCGCTGTAGTCAGAATCAGAACATTGGGAGCTTCAACGATCTTCTGGACACTTGGAGTAATGCCTCTCACGGCCATCAGATCGTTGCAGCCGCCATCACGTGGGTTATCTGAAAAAATCGTAACAAATTCAGATATTATGGATGCCAATACAATTCTAACCAGCTCATCCGGGAGGTTCTCCGTCAGGCTTACAAGGCAAGCAGACTATACAAACACGACCTAGCAGATTTCTAGCAGTCCTTGCTCTCATGACTTCTATTTTTTGGTGTAGAAGGCTCTCTTTTTCTTCTTCTTCTTATGTCTTACTTTTGTGCTTACTTGTAAAGGCTTCGACATTTTGTGCCTTGATATGAATAAAATGGGATTTTCTTTAAAACAATATATATATATATATATATATCTATATATATATATATATATATATATATATATATATCTATATATATATATATATATATATATATATATATGGAGAGCAGTCCGTGCCCTCCTCCGCCCGTGCTTCTGCCGGAGTCGAGCCCCCCTCCTGGCTCCTTCAGAGGAGCGCCCCTCCTTCCTTCCCCCTCCAGCGGTTCCTCCTTACTCTTCCGGCGGCCCCCCCTCTCCCCCGACCACCCCTCCCTCGGGATTCCTCTTCCTCCCTCACCGGTGGCCTCCCCCGCCATGCCACCCCTTCCCGCGGGTCCCCCACCTTCCTCCGTCTTTGCCTTTGGGCTCGTCCCCTCTCCGCCGTGGGTCCCCTCTCCTTCCCTACGCCGTGGTGTCCACTCTCCTCTGTCGCGGCCTCCTCCTTCCTCCTCCGGCGCCCCCCGAGCCGTGTTTCCCCTCCTCCCCTCGCACTGGGTCGAGCGCCTCCCTCCCCCTCCTCCGCATCCGGGGTGAGCCCCCCACCCACCGGCTTCCCCCTCCGCAGTGGCTCCCCCGGCGTCGAGCCCAGCCGCCGAGGCCTCCCCCTCCGCGGTGGTCCACCCTTGGGCTGAGCGGCGACCTCCTCCTCGGTCGGGGCGCCGAGCTCCTCGGGCTGTCCGCCGAACGCGCCTCGGGCAGTGCGAGCGCACGCTCCGAGTTTCCCTCGGGATACCCGCTGTTGGGGTCCGTTCCCCCATTTTCAAATTTCGAATTTCGTTTAAAATTTGTACTCTTAGCCTTTTGGCCCCTTGTTGTAGCTTTTCATTCAATAAATTCTAGTATTCCAAATATATATATTTAT
This sequence comes from Iris pallida, assembly GCA_029216955.1. NCBI lineage: Eukaryota > Viridiplantae > Streptophyta > Magnoliopsida > Asparagales > Iridaceae > Iris > Iris pallida. The sequence goes on along the minus strand of JANAVB010008400.1, from coordinate 25,333,381 downwards.
ATATATATATATATATATATTGCCGACCCTCTGCCGACTCCGCCGGGATCTCCGGAGCTGAACCCCCCTCCTAGCGGCGGCTCCCCCCTCCCCCCCATCAGTCTCGCGCTTCCTCTCTGGGGCAGCACCCTCTGCCAGCCTTCGCCTATGCCATCCCTGCCGCTGGCACATCCGGCCGCGCCAGCCTCTCCGGGTTGTCCTACCCCTCCGGAGCCCCTCGTTTCGGGCCGCGCGAGGGGGGGGCCGAGACTTCATCGAGCAGTGTGCCGCCCCTCTAGGGCAGAGTGCCCCTCTCCCTCATCGGGCAGTGAGCCCCCTCCTCGGACTTTGCACCCGTTCCCCCCGGGCTTTGCTCCCGTTAGGTTTCAGAAATTTCAAAATTTTCTGAAATTTCATTTTTTTCGAAATTTCGGTTGTTTCGAATTTTTGAAATTTCGAATTTCCATTTTCTACTTTTTTTTATTTACTACCTTGCTTAATAGGGCTCTTTTGTGTTTTTTGGCCCTGTACCCGTCTGTACTGCTCTTCTTGAGCCACCTTTTGATATTCTATAAAATGCCATTTTTAATATATATATATATATATATATATATATATATATATATATAAATAGAAAAAGAAAAATAAAAAAAAACTCAATATCTCACGAGGTATTGAACCATATATACCCGACCCCTCCCAGAGAGCAGCAGCAAATGTGATCGAGAGAAAGGATTCTCTCAAAACCCTAAAAGCACATGATCTCGCGATCACCCAGGGCCACCCTCTCAACCCCGATGACCCCTAGTCCTGGTGCGCCACCCGATGGCCTTCACGACGCCGGGGACGGCCGCAGCGCTACCGGCAAATGAAGACCTAGGCAAGCCCTGTTTCGGCCTATCAACAGTACCCAAGTACACACGTTCGCACGCAATTTTCTTCCTCCACGGTTATCGAAAGTTCGATCCATAAATTTATGCTTAAAGCCTAGTTGACCACCTGCAAGACCTATCAACTAGATTGGGTTAGTTTGCCATAGATTAATCGTAAATATTCTTGAAAGTTGAAGAAAAACCAGATAAAACAATATACAAAAACTGTTCAACAACCTAGATTTGGAAGACGAATTTTCGTCGATTCATCAACAGTTTCAAAAATATGTTTGAACAAAATTGATGATGACATATACGAGATGGAAACCCAACTGTTAGTTTTAATTTTCCTGGATTAAATTGTTGATAAATCAGTTTCAAAGTTTTAGGAAAAACTAGTTTTTTGAACTATAAATCCGATAAAATTTACCTATACGGCGTGCGCCCCGACAAACCGGGTGACGTGATCGCAACCCATAAATATCAAAAGATGCGTATGGATGTTGTCGACATGTGGGATTCGATGGAACTCAATTTAGTTGTGCGTGCGCGACGAAATCGAAGTGTATCCGTCGAGATATCCCGTATCGACCTCTTTGCAAACTAGCCCATAACTTTGTGCACAATCGTCATCTCGAGACGAAACTTGCGCCAACAGTACCGTATCATTTTTCTAGTCATGTATGCCAAGTTTGGTCCGATTCTGAGAAGGTCGACCGAAACGCTGTTTTGGCGGGCCCGCGACCAGATCCAACAGGCGAATTTGTGCACGACCCACCGGAATCCAATTTTGGACATACGGTTGGGTTCGTATCATCATACCAGACCCGTAGACATATAGTTTGACGACTTTATGGACCGTAGGTATTGGCACGCTTTTTACTGCAAGGCGTCCAACGGCGAAAATTGTTTTGACTCAAAATTACAATTTTGCCCCTGTGTCTAGAATTAAACTTTTGGGTAGGCATTTTTAGATATTTCTTTTATACCAAACTTGTTGGTAATGTGTGTTTCAGCATCCGGAGACTGTTGCACGAGTTGGACTATTGTGGCTCACTGAGTAATTTGGTATTATCGGTTTTACCAGCAAAGGACCCCAGGCAAGTACATACACTGATTGCTTTCAATTCATAATAGTTTTTTCATTTCATGTTTATACATATGCTCTCCTGCTTGCTGACATGCTTGCTACACAGGTTAGTATCATAGATCTCTACATACTATATTTCTTGATTATCATACTTCCGTATTTCGTGACTTGTTCGAGTCCATGAGTACAAGTCGGGATGAGAAATATCTTAGCAGACGTGTGAACAACCCTTTCTATCCCCATTGTCTTTCGTGGAGAATAGAAACCGCTAGCGACACGTGCGGGGTACCGGATTTACCCCTAGTCGTTCACACGTCGAACATGATATTTCAAAACACATAGATTAGTTGTCATTTACTTGATTTTCCCTTATTTTCTTCACCACATGTCATGTCACCCTATTTATATGTTCTTATAGTTGATATGTTATGTTGTAGAATATCTGCTTCATTCTAGACATGCCATGATTTAGTTTGCTATCTAGTTTTATTTCACATATGCTATCTTCATGTCTTGTAGATTCTATTATGTTTTGAATAGCCTGTCGGTCTGTGTACTTGTTCCATTCCTGACTGGAAACCAACATTTTTGAGGTTAGCCGCGACTACTCTTTGCATTGGCGAGACACGGGTGTACTTGTAGGCCAAAAACCTAGAAGCTAGTTAGTTAGCTTAAATTTGTTGTAATAGATTTTGTGAGACTTTGTACTTCCTTTCAAATAAAATTCTTGTAAATGTTGTAATTAATTTAGCAATGTGAATTAGCAATAAATATTATTATTTATGAGAATTTATTTATTACGGGCTTGACAGCATTCTACCGCCGACAATGCGGCGTAGGCTGTCTTGGACACGCACTCGTATCTCGAAAAACGGGTGTGGGTCGTGACAATAACCAACTAATTTCGAAATTCATAACAAAATTCCAATAATATTATATAATAAAATATTTTTATTAAAACAAAATAGCACTCTCAAAATATTTAATTTAAAACTAGTTTGATCAAATAAATAATCATAAAATATTATTCACAAGGTATCGACGAAAAATTTCCTTCAAACACAATAATTTAAATAAATAAAAAGTAATTCTTTTTTGAAAATTCGAAAAGAGGAGTTACAATATATATATATATATATATATATATATATATATATATATATATATATATATATATATATATATATATATAATTTGCTGCAAGGAGCTCCCCAAGCGGTGATTATGGCAGATTGATCCCTGGTCACTCCGGTTGACTCCGGCCGCCCCCCCCAGTGGCGGAAGGGTCCCCCGAGGTGATCAGTTTCCCCATGGTTGGATTCATCTTCTCCTCCTCCTCCATCCGGCGCTTCCGTGCGTAGTGGGCCTCATGGTTGGCCTCTCCCTGGAGGAACGGCCGCGGCGGTGAGTCCCTCGCCGGACAGTTTCACGTCACGCCCGGTGGCCCCCGGCCCACCGACCTACTCTTCCTGGTAAGCTCGTCGGCCCCTCCGACTTCAGTCCCACCCCTTCTTTTTCCTTCCTCTCCTCCGTCCGTCATGCCTCCCCGACGGCCGCAGGAGCGCCACCCTCAACTTGTGTCAAGGCCCCCGTCACCGCTTGTGATCGTGGATGGCTTCCCCCTTGGGAAGCGTGCATGGTAGTTCCTGCCTGCACCCACCTATTTCAAATTCAAACTTAAAATTTCCTACGCAGTGCCATGCAATGCTACTTTCCCAGGTGGCGCGGGTCTCTCCGCGCTCGGGTCTGTCAGTATTTTGGACTACACGACTCCCGGTCCCGGTGCTATGGACGACTGGGTCAACGCTCCTTCGTACGCTAAGCCTTCGGCGCATGGCCATAATGGCGTGCACCTTACCGGTGAGAACCTCCTGTTGGACGCGCCACCTGGTGGCTCCCCCCTCCCTCCAGGCGTGCTTTTCAGAGCTTTCCTGCATGCAGGGCACTTGGCGCAGGCCCCCTCGATCACGGGACCGCTGGAATATATTTCTTCGGTGCCTTCCCCCTCCTCCCTTATGCTGATCCAGTCTTCGCGCTCCTGCCCTTTCCTTGACGCAACCCTCTCCTCCTTTGGTAACCTGTATCTGAGGGCCACCTCTCTGGCCTCTGAGCATATCACCAAAGGCGCTGGGAACTCGATTGGCACAGGCCCGTCCCTGGCTGTGCCACCTATGCCTCCTCCGTGCTATTCCCACCAGCTGACCACCCCCTCCTTTGTCGACATGGTGAGGCAGGAATGCGCCAAGCAGAACTCCATCCCGATCATTTCAGATGTCGACCTTCCAGATTTGGAATCTCCTACCACATTTGAATCGTATGCCTTTAATATCCCATTCTCGTCTATAAAAATAAGGTACCTCTCAGAGCAATTTGCTCACACCTTTATTCTGAAATTTTCATCTGGGTGACCGAAGCTTTTGTGCGTGCAAGAAGTCATTGCTACATGGGGTCTCACCTCTGATTACAGGGTAGCACCCTTGGACCCTAAATACCTCCTCCTCGTACTCTCCTCGAAGACGGATCACAAGAACGTCTGGTCTAGAAGCTCATCCAGGATAGACACGCACCTCATGAAAATCGAGAAATGGTCCCAAGACTTCAACACCAAGGAAGACTCGGCGATTGTTGCGGTCTGGGTCACCCTCCCGAACCTGCCGCTGGTATGCTTTATTCCTGCGGCCATGAAAAGGATAGGCAACTCCTTGGGGACCTTCGTGGCATTGGCTGACGAAACCCGTAATCTTACCAAAGCTAATTATGCTAAACTATGTATTGAAGTTGACCTGTCGAAGGAACTCCCCAACTCCATCCAAATAATGCTCGGCGACAAGACGCACACACAACCGATTATATACGACAACAACAACATCTTCTGTAAACACTGCCACATGAGAGGCCACTCCACCGAGCTCTGCTTCCGTGCTCACCTAGAGTTAAAGAAAAAAGAGACCTGGAAGGTCGAACCCACCAAACTGAATCGAAAAAGCTATCGGTCATTTAGTCATCAACCCCTACTACTACAACTGCCAAACTCTCACATCAGGTTTGATGCCAGTGCTGGAAAATCACACAGTCAAGAAATAGCACCCAGGAGAAGGGCCATCGTTCCCTACAATCCCCCACCTCTAAACCTCACCAAAAAATTTGACACACTCGCTTCGGAATCCACCGTTTCTGAAGATACCCATGAGGGTGCCGGTTGCCCCTACTTCAAGAACAACCACAACAATCTAAGAGCAAGGGTTGGGACGCTGATTCCAGCATACCCTACGCCCCAAAACCTACCCAATGAATTCGACATTCTAGTTGCGGATCTCCCTGACGACACCCAGAAGAATGACCAATCACGCTTGGCTTCTTCCGATGCCGTGGAAGAAGAAAAAGAGGTAGATGTTGATTCTACCGACGGAGATGAAGAGGAGGCAGAAGAAGATGTAGAAGATGAAGACGTAGTAGGAGATCCAGTCGCTGATGATATCGCCCCTTCGGGCAGCTCTTCCGCTAGAACATCAGATGCGAATTGCATATCGGCTGTCTTACCTGAGATCAGGGATTCCCCACCTTACCTATGATTGTGGATAGCTCGCCGAAGAAGGCGGTCAAGGAATATGTCGTCATTAGAACACTGGCCGAGCAACCAGACTACATAACATCGATACTGCCAGAATATTGGATGTAGAACAGGCTATCGACGCTGCTCAAGTCATACAGAGCAAAGAGCATTCCAACCAAAAGTTTTATCTAGCATCCAAACTCGAGAAGGTAACGGTGTCAGCGATGCCACGGTACTTACGCTCCAACAGTGGGCGGTGCATGAATCTACCGGCCTACCGTCAAAGATGCCCATAGATTTAGTCTCGTGGGGTGGGTCTGGTGTTCTCCCCAGCTCGTCTTGAATGGACTCTAGCTTCGGGGCTTGGCCCAACCTCTTATCTCTCTCTCTTTTTGTGTCCCCCGGGTTAGTCCCGGTTAGGCTACCGACATTGGTGGTGCGGTTTCTCTCCTGGCACCAGTTTTTTGTGCTTTCATTTGCCTTTTCCGGCTGGAAGTCCTCTCATCGCAGGAGTTTTTGTAGGTCGCTCGGGCTATCACCTGGCGCCATCTTACTCTTCTTTTAATAAACCGTGTTCTTCTCTAATATACATATATATATGTATATATATATATATATATATATATATATATATATATATTATATATATATATTATTATTATTTTTTTTGAGAAACCCCTTCATTTTATTAATCAAGGCTCAAAATGCCGAAGCCTGACCTATACAAGGCACAAAAAGACAAAGCCTATACCAGTATACCACCAAAAGGAGCAAAGAGGGGGAGAGACCACTCGACCACCAAGAGCTAGGGGTACATCGGGGACAAGAATGCTCTCGGGCTGTGGGAGCAAAGGGTGCTCCATTTACGGCATTGGCGGAAGACTTCCCGGATGAGCTGGTCAGTTGAGTATTGGTGACCTTCATATCTCGCCTTGTTGGGATTCTACCAAATCGCCCACGTGGAGGCCGCTGCGACGATCTGGTGGTCATGGAAGGCCGAGCTCCACGAGGCCGCCAGATCGTGGAAGCGTCCACCACCCGGTACAATATTGTAGAGCAGGTTAAGGGTCCTCCAGAGACTGCATGGTAGGTTTCTTTGACAGAAGATGTGGTCGATTGTCTCCATCTGACGATCAGAGCAGCAAGTGCAGGCTGAAGCTAATCTAATCCCAATGGTGTTGAGGATCTCGTCAGTAGGCAGTTTCTTTTTAATGGCTCTCCACATGAGGAAGGACCACTTCCTAGGGATAAAGGTTTGCCAATAGCGGTCTAAGGTAGGATGCGGCTGCCCGATTCCTTGGGCAGCTATCCTCGCCAACCTTACCGAGAATGCTTCGGAGGCCTCGAGCGTCCACCTCAGCGCATCAGCTTCGCGACCGAGACTCAATCCGTGTATACGGATGTTGTCTATCGTATCATTACCGGACCATTCACGAATCTTGTCCCAGTTCCAGTCGTTAGTACTGGGGCTCCACAGGTCTCTGATCCTACTGTCTCTGGGGGTCACCGTGAGACTAGGGATCAAACTGTCCCTGATCCATCTCTCCATGAAGGGATCCGAGTCATCGACTCCCAGGTGGAGTCTTATCGCATTGTCGGCGAGGTCGCGTCCGATAAGGATACGACGCCAAGCCGCAGAGGATCTGCTGTTGGCTATGGCCGCTGAGGGGTGGGTGTGCTTGAAGTACCTAACCTTCATAAACTTGGTCCATAAGTTCTTGCTCGTGGGGAGCTTCCACCACAATTTCATCGAGAAAGATTTAACGATGTGAGTGAGTTTGGTAAATCCCAGACCCCCTTCCTCGATAGGATGAGCCATGGAGTCCCAACTAGCCCAGTGGTGCTTGTCTTGTCCGTTGCTGTGCCCCTAAAAGAAATTATAAAAGATCTGCTCGATTGAGGAAAGAACCTTCTTGGGCGGGGAGCATGTGGCCAGAGTATGGATTGGGATGGAAGTGAGCATGTGTTTGATGAGGATCATCTTGCCGCATGGGGATAAGGTGGCATTATGCCACCCTTCAAGTTTGTTCCTAATTCTTGTGATCAAGTTCTCGAAGATTCCTACGTTGGATCTCCCGTACCCAAGGGGGCAGCCGAAATAGTTGAACGGAGGATGGGCAACAAAGAAGGATGTTAAGTTGGAGAGACTGATTGCGTGCTCTCTTTTGATGTTATGGTGGGCATAGATAACGCTCTTAGAAGGATTGATCTTCTGGCCGAAACATCTAGAGTACCTCTGCAGGGTGTTGTGGATCACATCCATCGCTCCAACGTCCCCGACCGAGAAGATGAGTAAATCGTCGACGAAGGCCAGGTGGGTGATAATAGGACATCTACTGGATGTGTGATAGTGCTCGAAGTTCGGCGTGTTGACCATGTTATTAAGGTTCCTGCTCAGAGCATCTGCTGCTATGATGAAAATAGTGGATGATAGAGGGTCGACCTGTCTAACTTCGCGATTGGATTTGAAAAACTCTTCGGTTTGTCCATTGATAGCTGTGGAGAATCACAAGTTGCTGATGGATCTCCACATGATGTTGGTCCAAGTTTCCAAGAATCCGAATGCCCTGAAGACCCAGATCATGAATTGTTAATCCAGTCTGTCATAGGCTTTCTACATGTCGATTTTGACGACGATGTTGCCCCCTCTAGCTGGAAATTTTATGCAGGTGATTAACTCTTGTGACAGCATAATATTGTCCTGAAGGTTCCTCCCTCAAACAAAGCCGCTTTGCTCCTCAGAAATAATTTTGGAGAGAATTCCTGCCATTCTGGTAGCGATGATCTTGGAGATGATCTTGTTGGTAAAAGTGCAGAGATTGATGGGTCGAAAGTCGCGAAAGGTCTCTAGGTTTTCTTTTTTCGGGATAAGGATCAGCTTGGCACTAGAGATGGCTTTGGGGTATGTGGCTCCTTCGAAGAATGCAACAGCTGCTTCGGTGATGTCATGCTTGATAATATCCCAGCATGTGCGAAAGAAGACCCCCGAAAAGTCGTACGGGCCGGGAGCACTGTGCTCGTTCAGAGCCCACACTGCTTCTTTCACTTCATGCTCAGTCGGTAGATGCTCCAACTGGGCGTTGTCGGTGTCATTAATGAGAAGGAGAATTTGGTCCAGGAAGGATCTATCTTTGTGAACCGTCTCTTTGGAGAATAATTTGGAGTAGAATTCCGCAGCGGTCGCTTGGATGGCCTTATGGTCTGTAATGACGTTCCCGTTGTCGTCGGTGGTGTGGTGAACCGATAGCTTCTGTCTGCGGCCGTTGACGCAAGCATGGAAATATTTTGAGTTTTTATCCCCTTCGCTGTCCTATTTCAATCTCGCTTTCTGCTTCCAGAATTTTGTCTCCACTTTGAGTCTGAATTTGAGCATGGCCTTCGTGAGGTTCAGGGCTTTCCTGGCCGCCGGAGATCGTTCTGAAGCGAATATAGCTTCGGCACGGGTGACATCGTCCCTAGCAACCCGAACGGCTTAAAAGATGTCCCCGTAGGCAAGTTTGCTCCAGTTAGACAAGGCTTTCCTCGTTGATTTGAGCTTGTTCCTCACCCGAATGAGGGGATTGAGAGATTCCTCGCGGTTCCAAGCTTCCACGACGATGCCCAAAAATTGGGGGTGTTCGGTCCAGAAGTCGAGGATTTGGAAGTTCTTTTTGTGTGGATTCGTATTGTTTTTAATTTCGACCAGCAGCGGGGTGTGGTCTGATTCAGAGGAGTTGAGATGGGATAGATGGGTGTTAATCTCCATTTCGTGCCAGCGAACGTTCGTGAGGGCCCTATCGAGGCGGGAGTATTGACGACGATCCCCTTCCTGCATGTTGCACCAGGAGAAGGCATTGTCGGTGAACTGGAGAGAGGCGAGGTAAGCATTGAAGATGAAGGTGTTGAAGTCTTGCATGGCCGTTACGGGTGGGGGCTACCTCTGATTTTCTCTTCTCTGTAGGTGATCGCGTTAAAGTCCCCAATGCACATCCAAGGAGAGTTGATGTGGTGGAGGTAGATGTCAAGAAGTTCGTTCCAGAGGAGTTTTTGCTCGGCAATATCACAACTGCCGTGGACCGCTGAGAGGATAGCGCGCTCAGGGAGCATGGGGTGTTCCAACCACCAGGAAAGGGCCTGCCAAGAGTCCTAGATGACCCCGATGTTGACGTCCTTCGATCTGAGTATCTAAATGTCGTTTCTGCCTGTTATGGCTGTGGGGAGGCCCAGCTGCAGCTGGATTGATTTTAATCTTTTGGAGGGAATTTTGGGTTCAAGAATAGTGAGGATATCGATCTTGTGGATTTTTCGAAGACTGGAAATTCTCCTTAATGTGAGTTTGTTTGCCAGACCGCGGACATTCCATAATAGGATGTTAAGCATTAATGATATTGTGGGAGGGTTTTTTGTCCCGCTTGGCTGCGGATCTGGTTTGGATGGTTGTGATTTTGGCAGTTCCTTTCTTGGCGTTGTCCCCGCTTGAGGTTGACGCTACTGCCTTAGTCGGGGTAGAAGGGTCGCGAGTGGATTGCTCGTGTGGGTCCGTGGGCAGGTCTACCAATTCCCCGTGGAGTCCAGGATGGTATCCTCGGAGGGGATAACTAGGGAGTCACTGGCGCTCCCAATCTGTAGGATAGTTTGCTGGAGGGGGTAGCCAGCGGCTTGAACTTGTAGTCCTCTCCGAGCTTGGTCAGACCCGATGATTGCAAGGGCTTCTTCAACCGAGTCTTCGATGATGCATTGTTGATCTGCATCGTCGGAGGCAGTGATCGCCTTTATCTCCTTCGAGATGGGGGGTTGGGCGCTATCTCGGTGAGGGCAAGGTCGGATTGGGGGCTGGCAGTCTCCGGTGGGGCTTTCGCGTCTCCCGAATCTAGAACGTCGAATTGGTTGGAAAGAGTAAGACTTTGGGAGTTGAAGGGGATCAGGGCTTTGCTGGGGGCCTCGCTCTTGTCTGTCTTGCCATCGTTGGAGCCGAATCGAGTGTACGATTTCGGAAGTGGTAGAAGGGGTGGCATGGGTGTCCTCTCCTCAGCTAGCACGTTGTCTTTCTGGGCTGATTTCTTCTTGAGTTCTGGGTGAAGACGGTAGCAGTGCTTTGGGAGGTGACCTCTTAAATGGCAGTGCTTGCAGAACATAATGTGGTTATCGTAGAGGATTTGTTGGGCGTGGTTCTGGTTGTCCAGTTCTATAGTAATGAAATTGGGTGGTTCAGAATTGAGGTCAAGTTCCACGCAGATTTTGGCGTAGTGTGCCTTGGTGAGGTTGCTCGTCTCGGGAGCCGTGGCCATGTACGTTCCAAACAAATTAGCAGTACGCCTTAGAGCCGCTGGGACAAAGCAAATGAGGAGTAAATTAGGCAGGGTCACCCAGGCGGCGACCAACGCAGAGTCTTCTATGGTGCTAAAGCCTGGTGACCACTTGATGATTTTTATCTGGTGGGAATCGATCCTGTAAGTGCCTTTGGACCAGACAGTCCTGTGGTCGAGGTCGGTGGAGAGGTGGAGGAGAATATGTCTGGGATTGAGGGGGGCCACTCGGTAATCCGTCGAGAGTTTCTAACTGGCTATCACCTCCTGCACCCTGGAGAGTTTGGGGCAGCCAGTAGAAAATTTTAGGATAAATGTGTGGGGGAAGGAGGATGACAGAGAAGTCACTTCCGAGTTGGAGAAGGGGACCGGAGGCATTGGGGAATCCTGAGAGTACTCGATATCCGGGAGGGTGACATCAGGGAATTAGAGACCCTTCGAGGTTGCTAAGTCCGGGCGTAGCATGGCGACGTAGGATCGTTGAGCTGCTCCGGGCGAAGAAGGGTTCTGGGACACTCCTTCGGGCGGCGGGGGCGCTGACGAGGAGGGATTCTGATCGGGATGGGGGATTAGGGTTGAGGGGTCGACCGTGGCTAATCTGCCTGGGGTAGGGAGGGAGGAAAGGTTGGTCGAGGGGACGGAGGAGGACGGGGCGGGAGCCGTGCAGCTCTTAGGGGAGACGCCTCCTGCGAGTCGACCACTGCCGGAGAGGGAGGAGGGGTGGCGTTATGGACCGCCACGGAGGAGTCCCCAGGATCGGCGACGCCCGAGGCGAGCTGGACCACCGGGGCCACCGGGATGAGGGCCACGGGTACTAAGGAACCGTCAGGTGCCGGCACCGATGAAGGAGGAGTCGCACCGGGAGTCGGAGGGAGGGGCAAAGGGGGGTGCTGCTGAATGAATGGGGGGTGTAGGCCTGGGTGGAGAGATGCGAAGAAAGAACGGGGTGGGTGCTGCTGAATGAGAGGGGAGTGCTACTGAATGAACGTGGTCCTGCGTAAAGGTTGGTGTGCGTAAAGGGGGATGCGTAGAGCTGGGGGGAGGGGGGTCCCACCAGCATACGCAAAAGATGGAGGAAGAAGTACGCAAAAGGGGGAAACACGTGGGCTGCGTACAAGCCAGGGCTGGCTCCTTCATAGCACCCAGCGACCGGATCAAAGTGGGCCCCACCATAAGAAGGTGGTGGAAAATCAGCATTACGTACGGTAGCCAATGCGTAGAGGGTTGGGACCACTGTCACGTCCCAGAACCAGAATACTGGAGAGCGGGGGCGAACATAGCCAGCTACGTATATTGAAATAAAGTCCATCTCGCTATACGGTCACGGCTGTCTAGATATGAGGGTTTACTGCAAGCCAACGGTCTCTTAAGGTCAAGCCTATTGTCTCAATCTCAAGCAAGTGATATAAGTACAAGATGTTTGACCACCAAATATACAATAAAAGGCGTCCCAAATATTACATATTCAGTTGATCATGAAGCTAGTCGTACAAAATGCGAGGACTAGCAAGAGTTTAGTTATACATGATCAACCCTAGGATTTGTTAATCATGTTTACAGCCCGTAGGCAGACAGTAAATAAATGTGCATCGAGCTAACAGGTGCTCGTCGGCTAAACGCCTCAAAAGAATAATTTTACAATAGAGTGAGCGAAACAAAATGGAAAACCCACTCGTAGCCCGGGTTCCTTCTTGTCGCCACCATCGGGCTGGAGGTTCGGTAGATCCTTGGGTGCTGCTCCGAAATCTGGCCACACAAAACCAGCTGGGTCAAACCCCAGAAAGAGCAAGTGCCACAAAGGAGGCCACGGAATAAGAACAAAACCAGCATATCAGAACATAAAAAATTAGAAAAAAAGTACAAGTAATAAAGTACAGTAGGACAATAAACGACTAGGGACATGGAGCCATTCCGGGAGCCAGATTACAACCCGTAAACCAAACAAGGACCGGGGTTATAACCCTTCGCCTGAATAGCTTCTGTCTCTACCCATTTATTGTTAGAGATAAGTAAAACAAGCATGTACAAGAGTTCCAGGTACAGGGGCCAGACAAGGCTTAGACAAGGCTGGACTCCATCCATTCACAAGCGGCCAAGCAATTACTACGGCTTACTACTTAACTAACTAGGGTTATCACAAGCCTTAATTACTAACAAGATGGAATGAGAATTTCCCAGTCCCAAGCCCTGCAGACCATCCAGTTATTCTTTCGTGGGTTGAGAGTATGGTTGGGTACATCGCCCCGGAGACGATATACCCTTAGGTGACTTAGAGGGTGCAACACATGACAGTGCGCTGGAAATGTGCTCTACTCGTCGGCAAGCTACAAGTCCAATTAAGAGCGCCCAGATAACGAGATTGCCTGTGACTGGAAATTCTCCATGAACTATAGTTTGATCTAATCATTAGCCTAATCCAGATTCAGTGTAAATCCCTGACCGTGGGAACCAGGGAGTCACGTCCTAGACATGATGCAAGACAAGACAGGTGGATTGCACAAGCAAGCAAGCAGGAACACCCATGGTGTCAAGTTGATTATACGAGTCAAGTTAGCCGTCGCAACAGCATCAAGATAAGTCATGTCAGGGTACTTGTCAGGAGTGCGCCACGACGGGCCACTATCATGTCAGGTTGCTCATGTCAGGAGTGCACCACTACGGGTCACTGTCGTGATATGCTAGTTCCTTGTCATACCATGCCATTTACAATAGTCATTCCAAACATATTAAGTAAAATTAAGTTCATGACAAAAGGCGTAAGGATATAAAATGGGCTTAAAATATCTAATAAAATAACAATATACAGGACTATAGAAGAGCCAAGCTTAAAGAAATAAAACCAAAACTCCAAGAGCCAATGGTTTGCGCAAGGGGTCAGGGGTTGGATTGCACAGGGTGTCAGCTGCGCAGGGTGCCAAGTGCGCAGGGGCACAGGGCGCAGGGACAGATGGCGCATGGGCTAAGTGCGCAGGAGCACAGGGCGCAGGGACAGATGGCGCATGGGCCAAGTGCGCAGGAGCACAGGGCGCAGGGAGCCAACTGCGCAGGGGTGAGCTGCGCAGGGGCAGATGGCGCATGAGCAGACTGCGCATGAGCAGACTGCGCAGGAGCAGACTGTGCATGAGCAGACTGCGCAGGAGCAGACTGCGCATGGATGGACGGCGCATGGGGTTGAGCGCAGTTCACCAAGGGACAAGCAGCGCGGTCGGCGCTGCACTAAAGAGCACAGGCCGAGAGGGGGTGCGCAGGGGGTACAGCCGCCAGGGCGCGCAAGGGAGAAAGCGCGCAGGAGCATGCGCACAAGCGGGTGCGCGCAGGAGGGTGCGCGCAGGGGCGCAGCAGGCCGAGCGCGCAGGCGGGTACGCGATCAGCGACCAGCGCTAAAGAGCGCGGCGCGGGGCAGCACAACGCTAAACAGCGCGGCTGGAAGGGGGGTCTCCTTCTCCCTCAAGCCGAGAGGAAGAACACCATGGCCGAAATTCTTGGAACATCACAACTTGGTCATCACAACTCCAAATCCGACTTTGCAAGGTTCTATCTTGGGTGAAATTGAATTCTCTCCAACATAGGAACATCAAAATCCACAAAAACTCAACTTAAATAGATCAAAACCATATAAATCCAAAAATATGCGAAACTTAGATCTAGAATAATGGAGACTCCAAATCACAAAATGTCAAGTTCTAATGTTGATCTCCATGGCCTAATCTAGCTAATGGACAAATAAAAAGTGGTGCTTATTTGGTGGCAAGGTGCACTTGCCTATGGTGTTTGGTGTTGTGTAGAGGAAGGAAGAAGAAGGAGATGGAGAAAATAAATGAAAGAGTTATGAGGAGAGAGAAAAGGTTGGTAGGGTTTAATAAAGAGGGTGGGTTGTGGTGGAATGAGGGTTGAACATAGGCTAAGGTGTTCCAAATGTATGTTAAACCAAACCAAACCAAACCAAATCAAACCAATTCTCCTCCACAAAATAAACCAAGCCAGGTAAAACCCAATTACGAGAACCAAAATCTGCAAGTCAAGCCAATTACAAGTACATGCCAAAATCCGAGAATATAAATACAGGTCTGAAATACATGCAAGCTTGACAAAATACGTATTCAGAATATGGGTGTTACAACCACCTCGAGAGACGAGCTGCTAGCATCGGACTCGAGGGGCCTGGCGATGGGACGCCCGAAGCCAGCACCGCAGGGGGGCTCCCAACCCGATGGGACTGCATACCCGTTTGAATTTTGAAAAAAAAGGGTGGGAGGAAAGCATCAGCTGCGGGCTGACCATCGGGATGCTCCCAGCCCAAGAGGGGGTGGCCAGGGTACCGTCGGAGGCTACAAACAGGGGGCAGACGGAGGGATCGAACCAGCTCGAAGGGAGAAGGGGAACTGAACTCCCGGAAAGACCTGGCGAAGAGGCTAAACTACCGTACGGAGGCGGGATGAGATTGAAAGTGGGGGAATAGGGAGGAGGAGGCGGAGCCGGGCGGGCGGGGGGAGGAGGGAGGAGGATGGCCAACCAAGGCCAGGCAGTCGGCTGGCCCGGGAGGAGCCATCGGGCTCCGGCAGGGAAAAGACCCTCGAAGGTCCGGGCGGGGAGCACCGGAAGCCGGACAACGAGAGCGGGGAGACCCTAGGGGGTCCCCGGGGGGAAGCAGCAGCTAGGGAGACAAGCCATCAATATATTATATATATATGTGTGTGTGTGTGTGTGTGTGTGTGTGTGTGTGTGTGTGTGTGTGTGTGTGTTTAATACTCCATAAAATTCCTAAAAAAATCTTAATATTATCCCTTCCTAGTGTAGGGCTTGCACGTAAAAATATGCACACACACACACACACATATTTATATATATATATATATATATATATATATATATATATATATATATATATATATATATATATATATATATGACAATGAATTAGTAAACAACCAATAATAGTAAATGATATTATTTAATAACAAAAACAACAACAACAACAACAACAACAACAACAACAACAACAACAACAACAACAACAACAACAATAATAATAATAATAATAATAATCTTAATGACAACTAAAAATGAACCAATGGTAGATATAGTATTTTGTTACACAATTACTCCTAATTTAATTGGTCCACCGAAAAACGTGCAAATATTCTAAAAAATCATATAAATATTATCATTACCTATATTGTACGTATAACAAATATTTAAAAAATATTTATCAATCCCTAAAAATAAATACAAAATATTTGTATATTCATAAAATATGTCTACATGGCGTCTTTGAACACATAACATCTCTATATGGGCTTAGGTTGGATTCGGGTCAAGTCTGGGCTAAATTGGTACAACCGGATCTCCTAAAAGTCATAATCTAAATAAATAACTAATTAAATCGTTTATGGGGATTAAGTCACAACTTTGACTGGTTTTTCTAGTTGGGACACATGTATGGTTCAGTCTTCTCTACCATGACTAAAACACTAGTCAAAGCACACGACTACACTATCCGTGCAAAAAGTCTTAGTCATCTTGTCCAATACTTAAGCATGAGTAAGGCCTTCTATAATACTAACTATTTAATATAAAAAAATTATAAATCCCCAAAAATTAGATATATATATATATTTTATTTTTATTTTTATTTTTTTTAGATATATATATATATATAATATATATATATATATATATATATATATATATATATATATATATATATATATATATATATATGATAATGAATTAGTAAATAACCAACAATAGTAAATGATATTATTTAACAACAACAACAACAACAACAACAACAACAATAATAATAATAATAATAATAATAATAATAATAATAATAATAATAATAATAATAATAATAATAATAATAGTAATAATCTTAATGACAACTAAAATGAACCAATGGTAGATATAGTATTTCGTGACACAATTACTCCTAATTTAATTGGTCCACCGAAAAACATGCAAATATTCTAAAAAAATCATATAAATATTAACATTACCTATATTGTACGTATAACAAATATTTAAAAAATATTTATCAATCCCTAAAAATAAATACAAAATATTTGTATATACATAAAATATGTCTATGTAACGCCCCAGTCCCAAAATACGTAGGACTAGGAACGTAGACATGCCAGCTGTATTCATACGAAGTATACACCAATATATGAAATCCTCGTATGAATACATAAGCTATAAAATGCAGTAAAACTACAACTAATCTCATCCACATAAAATAAATGAATAGAAGATGTCATATAAAGATAATGAAATGTCTTGATACAATATATTGGACGGAGACAAATCCACTACCAACAAAACAAAGAAAAAGTACATAGAAAATGAAATGAGTGGCGAGCGAAGCGAAGACGATCCAAATGCAATCATCCTCGAAGAAATAGCGAAGATCACGGCTAGAGCTAGAACACCTGCGAAAGATAATAGCACACACCTGGCAAGATAACCAGGTCCTCAGAGGGACGTAACAAGACACATAATAGCATGCCATATAAACTGAATAAATATTGCTCAATAAATAAGTCAATCGAATTTATAACATGGTCCAATACGTACCTACTGAACGAGCGTACCATCCCCCCAACCAAATAAGGACAGGAGATGGTAAACTAATTCACGGTGACGTATCTTTCCATGCTAAGAATCCAATATGGTATCCGGACCCCAACAAGGTTCAATACCTTCTCATCGAAATAGTAAGTCACACCTACAACCAAACAAGGACAAGATGTGACGAACTAATCCACGACAAGTTATTGTTCCAAGTCACGGTCAGATACAAGTACCCAAACCAAAAGTACTCGTACCTAACGGATAAGGTAGCCTACCGTTCTAAGTAAAATATAGTTAAGAACAATCCTTCCTACGCATGGGCCCTGGCTGAATAGGATCGGCGTAGTCCCCCTTGGGCACCAGAGGCCCCATCAGGAAGAGCATGACGTTCCGCAGAATCGTTAGTGGCCGTCAGTAATCTTGGGTCATCAACCCCGTATCTCCAGCGGAGAGTCCGGGTCATAAGGTAAAGTGCATCGAAGCCCATACACTAAGGAATTGTCCTCCCCGCCCAATGCCTACTGTGTTGCATCCGCAACACAAACCACTATAACCGCTAAGTCAAACTAGCATGCAATCTCTATTAGCGGTTATTTCTATCGCACGGCTTGTACGTACTGGTGGCCAGCCAATCACGCACTTTCGTGTTCTACATGCGACACACAACCTCGTGTTACAACGTGTCAAGGCCAATGAATGCAACACACAAGGTGGTCCCTTAAATCTAGGGTTAATGTGAGAAAAATAATACATAGCAGGAAAATAAATGAACAGTAAGTTCTAACAGTTATGCCATGTATCACAGTTTATTTTGCATAAAGAAAATAATGAACATGCATGAAATATGAGCTAAAATAATTAGACAGCAAATGGCAAGGTGTCTTGCCTGGTAGAGCGCCTGGTGTGCTGCGATAATCAATGTAGCATGAACTGTAACTTCGGTGCAACAACTATGCAAGGTGACCACGGATGATGACATGATCGGTTCCATTGGGTCCAGAACGGTCAAATTAGTTAGGGTGGACATAAGGTAGTCTCGAAATGGGCGAAAGAATAGGAACGACAGGACTTGGATACGGACAGGAGAAAAATCAAAGAAATAATAGATAATAAAATATTTATGGTTTTTGAGAGCTATTTATAATACTTGAAAATAGGATTTTATTTAGTAACATAATTAAATTAATTATTTGTAAATCCAAAAATCTTTTTAGGGAGAAAACTCTAAGTTTTGACAAAAACAATTATTTCTAAGTAGAAAAACTATATTTTCTATATGAAAATATTCAAGTACTTTTTCGAAAATAATGAGTTATTTAGGCCAAAACTATAATTCGTCAAATATATATATATATATATATATATATATATATATATATATATATATATATATATATATATATATATATATATATAACTCAAGAGAATATTTTAGAATCAAAATTTACTTTGAAATTCGCTAAAAAATATTTGTAAAATTTCTAAATAATAATAATAATGCAATTAATAATTTTAGCAAGACCATAATTAATAATAATAACAGTAGTAATAATGATAATATTAATAACAATAGTGATAACACTAATAATAATAATAAGATAACAATAATACTAGTATTAAAATATTACTAATAACAGCACAACTGTTAAAAGATTTGCAGAATAGAGTAAGATTCTAATAAAAAATAATAGATATTAAAAGAAACAAAGTTAATCAAAACACTAAAATCAAAACCACCAAAATTAAAACCAACAAGCTGTGGCTTCTCTTCTATACTAAGTAAATTAATTAAAATAATAATAATAATAATAATAATAATAATAATAATAATAATAATAATGAGATGATAATAATAATAATAATACTAATAATAATAATGATAATAATAATACTGATAATAATAATACTGATATTACAAAAAAATAAACACCAATTACAAACACACTTAATAAAATTTCTCAAAGGCTGTGCCCCTTTTCCTTTGGACGAAGAGGAAGGGAGAGAGAGAGACTGAGAGAGAGAGAGAGGCTGAGAGAGAGAGAGAGGGAAAGAGCGGGAGGTCGGTTAGGGAGCGGCCGATCGGGGAAGATCAGTGGAGACGAGCGGCGGTCGAGAGATGGGGGCAGCGCGGACGGAGAGGAGTTTGAACGAGGGGAATGGCGAACGCGGGCGGAGCTAGTGGCGGTGGTCCTAGGAAATGGCTCCGGATGAGGGTTTGGCAAGGTGGAGGCGGAGGAGAGCAGGAGTCTGGGCGGCGAGCTAGTTCGGCGGTGCCAAAGAGGGTCGCGGAAGGGAAGGAACTCTAGGAGAGCGATGGTTGCGGGCGGCGGCTCAAGATCCGGCCGGTGGTCGCGAGAAGGGTCGGCGCGGGCTGACGGGGTTTGTGGGTCTGGAGGACGGCTCGCCGGAGATGGAGGATGGGGTTCTCGCAGAGGCTCGGCAAGAAAAGGAGGGCTTTTCGGCGATGGGGGTTCTTCTCGGGAGTGGCGGACGACGGTGCTCGTCGTGGGCGGCTGAGCGCTCGGCGGATGGGCTGGTCCGGCATCGACGGAGGTAAGCTTAGGTTATTGTTTTCTTTCTCTCCTCCTTTGTGTGGTGGCGATGGTGGCGGCGTGGGCTGCCGGTGGCTGTGGTGTCGTGGCCAGGGGCAGGGCCGATGGTGGTAGGGCGGTGGTTATCGCGGTGACCGGGGCTGGTTGTGTTGGCGTGGCATTGGGTTGTGTAGAGGAGATGGGTGTTAGGGGTTCTGGTTGCAACGACAGTGGGGTGGTGTCGGGGCTAACCGCGATGATGATGACGGGGTTGGGAAGATGACGACGGTCGGGGTGGTCGTTTAATGGTGGTGGCGAAGGCAGCAGGGGGTTGGTCCTTGCGGTGGTCGAGGGTTGGAGTCGACGGATGCCGCCGGTGTTGGTGGTGGTATGAAGATGGTGTCGGTGGTGATGGCAGAGGGTGAAGGTGGCTGGTGGTGTCGGAAGGCAGGTTGGTCGGGACGGGAAATCGGGAAGGAGGGTGATGGTGAAGGCGCTGGTGGTGTCGGGGTGACGGAATCATAGATTAGGTTTTGAATACGTCGGGGTTTGTCCGACAAGGAATTTGTAAATATAAAGATTAGAATAAGATTGGAAAGACACCGACACGGTGCACACACTTGTGGTGGAAATTTGGAGAATAGAATACACGGATGAGTACCTGCCTATTTATAGGATGTGGGAATTCCCGGTTGGATAGAATTAGGATTGATTTAAAACCCAAAAATAGATAACTTGCAATTTAATTTAAAATCAATCAAATCTAAATCCAACCCAAATCCAAATCCAATTAAATCTAATTAAATCCCCTTAGTTTAAAATCAAATCAATAATTTAAATTTCAATTATTTAACTATTTAAATAAATACATAGATTCAAATCAAAATTTAAGTCTCCACAATAAATTCAAAATATGCTTTCCAAAATTACTAATAATATTAATTTCGAAAATTGCATTTAAAATAAACTAATAAATATTTATGAGCTATATGTATGCACAAATATTCTTTATATAAATATACCTTCTAATATACCATTTTATGAAAAAAAATACTTTATAATTATAACTGCATAAATAAAAGGCTCTTCATAATTTAAACCATAAAATTGAAATGATAGCTAGAAATAATTATTACCTATATTATTTTGAAACTATAAAATAATAAATAAAATATTTTTCTAAAATATGTGCGCTCGCACATATTCACACTCGTCGAGCAAAAATAAAATTTCGTGCGCGACGTAAAATACGACTACGCGACGTACAATAGAAATTTTTAAATCCGTACAAATATTAATAAAAAAATAATTAGTAGAAATTTAGGGGTTTTACATCCTACCCAACTTAAAAGAATTTCGTCCTCGAAATTAAGAATTAGTAGGGGGTGAGAGGACACAAGGGGGTATCAATGGGGAACAATCAATAAAGCTCAACAAAATCATGTCGTAAGAAGTTGCGATCTAGATCATTGAATGAGGGTCATAGTAGGGTCGAGATGAAGGACGAGGAGTTTAGGATGAAATATCGAGTGATAATAATCATGATATGAAAGCTAGGAAGGTCTTAGTACAACGCCTTCGTCCTTCTAAAATAGGTGAAGGCGAAAGCAATATAGAGTTCGAAGGAGGCGTTATCGAATACGAATACGTAGTTCAAAGGCGACCGAACAATTTCAAAAAGAATTTTCAAGGTAGTCGTGGATGGAATTCTAAAGGACGAGTTCAACTACATCCCATCCACGTAGATTGATATATGAAAAGGCGAACCAAAGTGCACTCGGTTGATCAGACCATCATGCACCGGTTCTGATTAGACAATATGTTAGTGAGCGGCCGCTCAATAGCATAAGTCATGAACAAACTCGATAAATGGATGAGTTTGCAAAACTAGATTATAGTTGCAACATTAGTCAACGTAGTAAAAACATAGGCACGAGAGATTTAGATTAAAATAAGGTAGAATGATTCTAAGTCATACAGTTATCCTATAGTCTTTTTGTCCAAGTCCTTGGTTGGCTAGAAGGGTTAGGTCCTCTAGATTCTAGAATCTAAATAAGCTTGCTAATATAGGTCACTAGGTCAAAGGGGTTGCTAGGTCATAAGGTAGTCTACCCAACTTAAAGGATTAACTAATGGTATTTTGGGACAACTAACTAGTAAGGTCACTCTCTAATAAGCACGAAGGAAGATAAGAATAATGATAGAAGGAATCAAGCAAGATGCAATTGATGAGTCAAACGGTAGATAAAATCAAGGAAATAGGTCAAGTATGTGGATGAGATCCTAAACTTCTAATCCTATTTGCAGGCTTGCTTGGTACGGTAAAGTAACCAAACAATTTATCTTGACCTGCATGGGCCACTACAAAAACATGTAACGCCCCAGTCCCAAAATACGTAGGACTAGGAACGTAGACATGCCAACTGTATTCATACGAAGTACACACCAATATATGGAATCCTCGTATGAATACATAAGCTATAAAATGCAGTAAAACCACAACTAATCTTATCCACACAAAATAAATGAATAGAAGATGTCATATAAAGATAATGAAATGTCTTGATACAATATGTTGGGCGGAGACAAATCTACTACCAACAAAACAAAGAAAAAGTACATAGAAAATGAAATGAGTAGCGAAAGCGAAGACGATCCAAATACAATCATCTTCGAAGAAATAGCGAAGATCACGGCTAAAGCTAGAACACCTGCAAAAGACAATAGCACACACCTGGCAAGACAACCAGGTCCTCAGAGGGACGTAATAAGACACATAATAGCATGCCATATAAACTAAATAAATATTGCTCAATAAATAAGTCAATCGAATTTATAACATGGTCCAATACGCACCTACTGAACGAACGTACCATCCCCCCAACCAAACAAGGACAGGAGATGGTAAACTAATTCACGGTGACGTATCTTTCCATGCTAAGAATCCAATATGGTATCCGGAACCCAACAAGGTTCAATACCTTCTCATCGAAGTAGTAAGTCACACCTACAACCAAACAAGGACAAGATGTGACGAACTAATCTGCGACAAGTTATTGTTCCAAGTTACGGTCAGATACAAGAACCCAAACCAAAAGTACTCGTACCTAACGGATAAGGTAGCCTACCGTTCTAAGTGAAATGTAGTTAAGAACAATCCTTCCTACGCATGGGCCCTGGCTGAATAGGATCGGCGTAGTCCCCCTTGGGCACCAGAGGCCCCATCAGGAAGAGCATGACGTTCCGCAGAATCGTCAGTGGCCGTCAGTAATCTTGGGTCATCAACCCCGTATCTCCAGCGGAGAGTCCGGGTCACAAGGGAAAGTGCATCGAAGCCCACACGCTAAAGAATTGTCCTCCCCGCCCAATGCCTACTGTGTTGCATCCGCAACACAAACCACTATAACCGCTAAGTCAAACTAGCATGCAATCTCTATTAGCGGTTATTCCTATCGCACGGCTTGTACGTACTGGTGGCCAGCCAATCATGCACTTTCGTGTTCTACATGCGACACACAATCTCGTGTTACAACGTGTCAAGGCCAATGAATGCAACACACAAGGTGGTCCCTTAAATCTAGGGTTAATGTGAGAAAAATAATACATAGCAGGAAAATAAATGAACAATAAGTTCTAACAGTTATGCCATGTATCACAGTTTATTTTGCATAAAGAAAATAATGAACATGCATGAAATATGAGCTAAAATAATTAGACAGCAAATGGTAAGGTGTCTTGCCTGGTAGAGCGCCTGGTGTGCTGCGATAATCAATGTAGCACAAACTGCAACTTCGGTACAACAACTATACAAGGTGACCACGGATGATGACACGGTCGGTTCCATTGGGTCCAGAACGGTCAAATTAGTTAGGGTGGACATAAGGTAGTCTCGAAATGGGCGAAGGAATAGGAACGACAGGACTTGGATACGGACAGGAGAAAAATCAAAGAAATGATAGATAATAAAATATTTATGGTTTTTGAGAGCTATTTATAATACTTGAAAATAGGATTTTATTTAGTAACATAATTAAATTAATTATTTGTAAATCCAAAAATCTTTTTAGGGAGAAAACTCTAAGTTTTGACAAAAACAATTATTTCTAAGTAGAAAAACTATATTTTCTATATGAAAATATTCAAGTACTTTTTCGAAAATAATAAGGAGTTATTTAGGCCAAAACTATAATTCATCAAATATATTTATATATATATATATAACTCAAGAGAATATTTTAGAATCAAAATTTACTTTGAAATTCGCTAGAAAATATTTGTAAAATTTCTAAATAATAATAATAATGCAATTAATAATTTTAGCAAGACCATAATTAATAATAATAACAGTAGTAATAATGGTAATATTAATAACAATAGTGATAACACTAATAATAATAATAAGATAACAATAATACTAGTATTAAAATATTACTAATAACAGCACAACTGTTAAAAGATTTGCAGAATAGAGTAAGAATCTAATAAAAAATAATAGATATTAAAAGAAACAAAGTTAATCAAAACACTAAAATCAAAACCACCAAAATTAAAACCAACAAGCTGTGGCTTCTCTTCTATACTAAGTAAATTAATTAAAATAATAATAATAATAATAATAATAATAATAATAATAATAATAATAATGAGATGATAATAATAATAATAATACTAATAATAATAATGATAATAATAATACTGATAATAATAATACTGATATTACAAAAAAATAAACACCAATTACAAACACACTTAACAAAATTTCTCAAAGGCTGTGCCCCTTTTCCTTTGGACGAAGAGTAAGGGAGAGAGAGAGACTGAGAGAGAGAGAGGCTGAGAGAGAGAGAGAGGGGAAGAGCGGAAGGTCGGTGAGGGAGCGGCCGGTCGGGGAAGATCAGTGGAGACGAGCGGCGGTCGAGAGATGGGGGCAACGCGGACGGAGAGGAGTTTGAGCGAGGGGAGGAGTGGCGAACGCGGGCGGAGCTAGCGGCGGTGGTCCTGGAAAATGGCTCCGGATGAGGGTTTGGCAAGGTGGAGGCGGAGGAGAGCAGGAGTCTGGGCGGCGAGCCAGTTCGGCGGCGCCGGAGAGGGTCGCGGAAGGGGAGGAACTCTAGAAAAGCGATGGTTGCGGGCGGCGGCTCAAGATCCGGCCGGTGGTCACGAGAAGGGTCGGCGCGGGCGGACGGGGTTCTTGGGTCTGGAGGATGGCTCGCCGGAGATGGAGGATGGGGTTCTCGCAGAGGCTCGGCGAGAAAAGGAGGGCTTTCCGGCGATGGGGGTTCTTCTCGGGAGTGGCGGACGGTGGTGCTCGCCGTGGGCGGCTGAGCGCTCGGCGGATGGGCTGGTCCGGCGTCGACGGAGGTAAGCTTAGGTTAGGGTTTTCTTTCTCTCCTCCTTTGTGTGGTGGCGATGGTGGCGGCGTGGGCTGCCGGTGGCTGTGGTGTCGTGGCCAGGGGCAGGGCCGATGGTGGTAGGGCGGTGGTTGTCGTGGTGACCGGGGCTGGTTGTGTTGGCGTAGCGTTGGGTTGTGTAGAGGAGATGGGTGTTAGGGGTTCTGGTTGCAACGGCAGTGGGGTGGTGTCGGGGCGAACCGCGGTGATGACGACGGTGTTGGGAAGATGACGACGGTCGGGGTGGTCGTTTAATGGTGGTGGCGAAGGCAGCCGGGGGTTGGTCCTGGCGGTGGTCGAGGGTTGGAGTCGACGGATGCCGCCGGTGTTGGTGGTGGTATGAAGATGGTGTCGGTGGTGATGGCAGAGGGTGAAGGTGGCTGGTGGTGTCGGGGAGGCAGGTTGGTCGGGATGGGCAATCGGGAAGGAGGGTGATGGTGAAGGCGCTGGTGGTGTCGGGGTGACGGAATCATAGATTAGGTTTTGAATACGTCGGGGTTTGTCCGACAAGGAATTTGTAAATGTAAAGATTGGAATAAGATTGGAAAGACACCGACACGGTGCACACTCTTGTGGTAGAAATTTGGAGAATAGAATACACGGATGAGTACCTGCCTATTTATAGGATGTGGGAATTCCCGGTTGGATAGAATTAGGATTGATTTAAAACCCAAAAATAGATAACTTGCAATTTAATTTAAAATCAATCAAATCTAAATCCGACCCAAATCCAAATCCATTTAAATCTAATTAAATTCCCTTAGTTTAAAATCAAATCAATAATTTAAATTTCAATTATTTAACTATTAAAATAAATTCATAGATTTAAATCAAGATTTAATCTCCACAATAAATTCAAAATATGCTTTCCAAAATTACTAATAATATTAATTTCGAAAATTGCATTTAAAATAAACTAATAAATATTTATGAGCTATATGTATGCACAAATATTCTTTATATAAATATACCTTCTAATATACCATTTTATGGAAAAAAATACTTTATAATTATAACTGCATAAATAAAAGGCTCTTCATAATTAAAACCATAAAATTGAAATGATAGCTAGAAATAATTATTATCTATATTATTTGAAACTATAAAATAATAAATAAAATATTTTTCTAAAATATGTACGCTCGCACATATTCACACTCGTCGAGCAAAAATAAAATTTCGTGCGCGACGTAAAATACGACTACGCGACGTACAATAAAATTTTTTAAATCCGTACAAATATTAATAAAAAAAATAATTAGTATAAATTTAGGGGTTTTACAGTCTATATGGCGTCTTTGAACACATAACATCTCTATATGGGCTTAGGTTGGGTTCGGGTCAAGTCCGGGCTAAATTGGTACAACCGGGTCTCCTAAAAGTCATAATCTAAATAAATAACTAATTAAATCGTTTATGGGGATTAAATCGCAACTTTGACTGGTTTTTCTTGTTGGGACACATGTATGGCTCAGTCTTCTCTACCATGGCTAAAATACTGATCAAAGCACACGACTACACTATCCGTGCCAAAATTCTTAGTCATCTTGTCCAAAACTTAAGCATGAGTAAGGCCTTCTATAATACTAACTATTTAATATAAAAAAATTATAAATCCCCAAAAATCACTATTTAAATCAGAAAAAATATAAAAATTATATTTTAAATTTT
This sequence comes from Iris pallida, assembly GCA_029216955.1. NCBI lineage: Eukaryota > Viridiplantae > Streptophyta > Magnoliopsida > Asparagales > Iridaceae > Iris > Iris pallida. The sequence continues at coordinate 25,306,440 of JANAVB010008400.1, read as the reverse complement.
GGCGGGTTTACAACTATTTTAAGAAATATTTATAATACTAGAAAACGATATCTTTATTTTTTAAAATAATTTTTATAAAAATACTTTAAAAATCTAGGAATATCAGTTTAGGGCTAAAAACGTAATTTTTTTTCAAACTATAGTTTTAGGTCAAAAGCCATATTTAAAATATCATAAAATAATATAATAATATTTTTTCTAATTAGATAATAAATTTTAGTTTCTTAACTTATATTATAGATATCTTGAAAGGAAGAGATTTACTAAAAATTTGGCTAGAAATTTACAGAAGTATTTTTCAAATTATTTGGATGATATAAAATAATTATCTATATTATTATTGTTGTAGGACTAGATTGGAAAATATATGATTTAAACTATTGATAACATAGAATAATATTTTAAATTATTATTACAATTGTTTATAGTATCACAATTAGATTAAATTGTATTTAAATTTTATATGATTTAAATTAAATATGTGAAGATTTATCTATTAGGATTTATATTATTGAGTATTATTCCAAATATTATTTTAAGGTATTATTTTAAAATCTTATTGTTATCAAGTATTAAATTTGGATTTGGCTAAATATATTTTAAGTGTTATTAATAATATCTAGTATTAGTTTTCATTATAGATTGATTTGATTAATTTGGAGTTTACCGGAATAAGATTTGGTTGATTAAATTAATTGGTTATAGAAGAACTAATAAATGACTATTATCATAATTTCGCTTTAATCGCCAAAGCAAATATTACGTTCGTAGTTTATATAGGCAATCTACTTTTCTCTTCATATGATATGGATAGACATGCTCCAACCTCTTTATTTCGTCCATATCTTCTCCTCGTCAGAGTATCATACATATACAATTTCATGTAGGTGAACCCCCTCATTATTCTACCACCCGATTCTATCATCGACTGTTGACCAACCTACCAACAGCGCCACCACCAACCTGTAGTGCCCCATCCCGCTCAGTCAATCGGAGGAATCGGAACGCCGATGACGTTCGATCTTAGCCTTGCAACGGCTGCTCGAAGACATCGCTCGGTCGAGGCGACTCCTCACTCAAGTGGGGTAGTTTCGGTGAACTTGCCTCGTCTTAGCCTTCATATAATAAGTCGAATGTTTTCAAATGCACAAGTAGGCTTGATAATAAAAGAGACGAATCCACATAGCTAAGGGAATAATTCCGACGTATCGAATTGAGTTAGAATATGGAAGGGTCTAGTGGTCGGCTTAGAGTTGGTGCACGGCGTGCTTTGAAAATGACACACAGTCCTTCGTCTCGTGGCTTGGGAAAAGGAAAGTTGGTATTCAACACAAACTATGAGTTAGCCTAAGTCATAGGCGTCACCCGTATAAATGTTCGATAAATCATGCACGCTTCCACAATACAAGGCTTGGCATAGCCTTTGCTCGCCACTTGGGTTAAGTTGTAGGCTCGATTAAGTTAGACAAAGTTATGCCGATCGACCTAAGTCATTCTAAGTACTATCCCGCTCTTTCTACGGTTGTCAAGTTATTCAGTCCCACGATTTCAAGGCCTGTCATATAAAGTATGACTTGGGCGATAGTGTTGCACAAGAACGTAAGTCGGTTTAAGGCACGAGCCACGGTCTATGGTACTTAAGGAATACATTTTGTTTCAAGTATTAGAGACGTTTGGTGCAAATTAAGTTGGAAGGCTATGTAGTAGTCGTTTCCTCGGTTTAAAAGAAGTAAGTTCACGCGACCGTTTGTCGCTGAGGCGGTCCCTCGGTTGGGAGTCTCATGGTTTCTATGCACGTTTTCAAAGTATGAGGCGGTCCCTCAGTTGGGAGTCTCACGACCCCGATGCACGTTATGCAAAGTGTAGTTTAGAGCACGAGTTGCTAAGTATAGTTCCAGTCGTACCGTAAAATTAGGCCATGCATTTACGTGAGTCTAGATGTCTCGTAGGTGCGTGGTTATTGGACAACTTGTCGACAAGGATTTCTTCCTCGACTAGTATTATGCTGGGACACCGGGGCCAGTTGACCTAGGGGGAAGACGTTATAGCAGCGCTGAATTGTACCACGTGGGTAGTCGGGGGCTTTCCATGGGGCTAGCTACCTTGCATGGAAGGACTCGCTGCCTACCCGAGCTATGTCCACGATGGCTTGTCGTGCTAGTGGCCTTTCATATAGATAAGTTGGCGTGTGCTGAGCTGCAATCCGCATGCATCGTGTCGGTCGATTCTAAGGAAGTGCAAGCATGGCACGAATGAAGTAAATGTGGTATGCACGGTTGCATCACGAGTTTTAAGAAGCCTAAATTTGGCTATACGTAAAGATACATGCTTCGGCATACGATGTGGCATCGTACTTGAGTTCTCAACACGAGTTCCATAAGTTGGATTAGACGTTTCGAGCTAAGTTCTGGAGGCCGTAGGACAAGTTTGGTTAAGTCTTATTGAGTCGCGAGGCACGGCTTCGATATGTTATGGCATGACCAAGTTATTGCGTACCAAATATGGGCCGAAAGGTAAGCACGAGTCGATAAGTTGACGTTATTGGCACGAGAAGGTTTAGCGGCAAAGTTTGAGTACATTGTTAATGCAAGCACGGGATGGTCTAGAGACACAAAATAGGCCAAGGCGTCGGTCATAAAATAATCCTAAGGCAAGAATAGAAAGACAATCGTAAAAGGGTATATTGCACAAAGTAAATCAAACGTGTTGGCTTTGTATGGGTGGCGAGGAGCTCATTCCACCAGTACAGTTGAGTACTGACACCCACGTAGTTTCCATGTGCATGCACAGGTAGAAGCTCGTGGCGCGGAGCTCGCTTTGATGCGTCGAAGTATGGAGTTCCTTGGTGATTCGAAGCGTGTGTTCTGTGTGAAGACTAGACTTATACGGGACATAATGTATGGATGTCGCCTTCCGAAGCATCCGCTGGTTCAAGACTTGTATTGAGAGATAAGAGAGAGCTGAGTGACTTGCAATGTGAGATGAGTGAGCTTGACAGACTTGTAATCTTGGCCTTGCATCCCATTGTAACCTTTGTTTCAATATCAATAAAATAGTATTTTTTTTTCAATGACTTGTGTTTTGCTTCAAATTTTTGCTGCTATCATTCAATGTCTCTGCTTGGGACTTCTGTGCGACGACCCCGTCGCAGCCGCTGTAATCGACCGTTATGGAGCCCACCTTGTACGAGCACAATCTAGGCTCGTACGGCATCACGCCTTAGCGAGGACGATCGCTCCTACAGGAGCGGGACGTGACATAATGGTATCAGAGCACGACTTTACGTCCTGGACTACCGATTGAATTCTTTAACTCCGTTGTTTCTGCAAAATCTTAAGTGTTGCTTCCGCATTTGATATCGTTGGCGCGCTCTCTCTCAAATATCCTACGAGATGTCCATACAATAAGTCTATCTATTTTGAAAAACGTAGGAGAACAGTTTTTGACAAAACAAAAAGATGGTTTACGTAGCACGGTTAGCTAAGTCAGGCTGGGCATATACACCAAAGTTGCGTCGACCTTAGAAGAGTCGAGTGCGAGATTCGATCCATCTCGGATGACAATAAGTTAGAATCGATTAAGTAAGTTGGATGACTATCGATAGGGGTACTATCTAATGTCGATGCGTTATAGATGAGCGTGCTTGGAAACTTGAAGAATGGTTCGAACGAAAAATTTAAAGAATTCAATTTTGATTCAAATGATAAGTTGAGGATTTGTTGAATGACAACATCCCTGAGTGGTGTATGCGATAGCTTCAGGGATGTCGATTGATTGATTGAGGATGCGGGGTGTCGATAAGTCTATCAGCAAGCGTCGTGTTTTGTAAAGTCGTAGATTGAGTATCGTTGAATAAGTCGTAGTCTTGAGATTTGACGAGTGGATTCGAACAACCTAGAAATTGATGCGCACGGAAGGTGCACGGGATTGAGGATTACGCGAGTATGAAACTTGAAAATGATTGAGTAGGTGAAACTGAATCGAAGAAGAGTTAGGGTGTACGAATGGATGACTTAATTGAGAAAATTGATACGGTTCGTATACGAAAAGTTAGCACAACGGAAAGATAGCGTGCATAAAAAGTTTGATTCGAATATTTAAAATGACTCTAAGGACTGGATTGAATGTTGTTCGATGATTTGAGTTAGCAAGGAATGATGTAATTTAAAAAAAAAATGTAGCTCGATAACTTAAGATAGACGGATGAACAATATGTAAATTTGGGTTTGAGGAAATTGATGTTGTGAATGATTCGAGGGATAATAATCGAACTTGAATTTGAATGTCGAGGAGATTATCCTGACGGACGATAGCACATTCGTACGACTCAAAAATTTATTACAAAAAAAAGATCGTCAGGTTACGCATATCATCGATGGTATTGAAGCGTATCAAAGATCGATATGCGATAACTCGGAGGCACTCTAATTCGATGAATGATGATCGTGCAACTGTTATTTTTCTGACGGATACTATACTTAGTATTTTTGATTGAGATGAAAGGTGGATGAAAATAGAAGTGTCTTGAGGGTTACGGGGATAAACACAGCGTCAATATTCTTGTCTTGCGCGAGCGCAACTCTAGCCTCGCACATACGTCGCGTCGAATTTGGGGCGATCATTTCGCGTGAGCGCTGACATGGTGATTCATGTCGCAAGAATGTTCGAACTCAGAAAAATTAGGACGCGATAACTTTGATTGTCCCTACTTGTTGGTTTGATACGAAAGAAAATTCGAGGATGTTTGGACTTGCGATTGATGATTGAGTAAACTTGAGGATTGAATAGATCCAATCTATGTATCGAGAATGAATTAGTCTAGACACAAAACAAAAGTTACGTCTCGATGAGGATGATTATCCCGCGGGAGCGTGCATGGTGATTCATGCCCAACGTAGATATTCGAACTCGCGTGAGATTGGGGCGCAACATATTGTTAAGCTAGACGATCTTATGATCGATTATGCGAATTGGTAATAAACGACTTAAGAAATATGGGAAGAGAATTATGGTTTAGCGACAAGTGGTGTCATAGAGTGCTTGATTTGAGAAGGATCGATAGATGAATTATGTCGAACGTGTTCAAAAAGATAGATTATACAAAATGGCTTGATGAACGAGTGATATTGATATGTCAATGAATTGGTTAAAACGTGAGTTATTGTAGGATGGCTTTGCTGAATGACTCAGATCCCGTGCGATGAATGTCGGGATGTGTGTAGAAAATCTATGCTCGATGTTTAGAAATCGGAGTTATGCGAGCTTGGGTAGAAAAATCCTGTACTATCAACTTGGTTTGACCTTAGGATGGGGTCAGTGTTGATATCGTTGTTTGGGAACTATGATTCCAATACTGAAGAAAAGACATAGCCTAGCGGTTAGGCAGACGTCCCGGTGCGGAGCGATAGGAATTGTGGAGGCACCACTCGTGAGTCTCGGTTGACATACATGTATATCAAGGACGCCCGAATATGTGTACGATCCGATTCGAGCGGTGATGGTAGATTCTCTATCACCAGGCTTGGCTAAAATGCATGTATTTTGGGGACGCCTGGAATATGTGCACGATCCAACTAGTGATACATTGAATCAAGTGAGACTAGAGGAATGGAGAAGGGTCGAGGATTTTAAAATCGTATTCAAGGAAAAGATTAGTGGTAGTACGATAATTAGATTGAGACGATCTTGAATGTTGGTTGATCGGATGGCTTGCCTAGAACTGAGTTGTCCGTGTGCGCGACGAGTGTAAGTTACCCAGTCAAGATATAGTTGTTCGATGTGAAAAAAATCAGAGCACGAGCGTTGCTCGGATTGAAGAAACACCTAGGCGAAGTGTGCACGCGAGAGTCTTTGAATATCGAGTGATATGTCGATAAGTGTACTCAATTAGTTTCGAGGACGAAACTTTTTTTGAGTGGTGTATGATGTAGTGCCCCGTCCCGCTCAGTCAATCGGAGGAATCGGAACACCAACGGCGTTCGGTCTTAGCCTTGCAACGGCTCCTCGAAGACATCGCTCGATCGAGGCGACTCCTCGCTCAGGTGCGGTAGTTTCGGCAAACTTGCCTCATCTTAGCCTTCACATAATAAGTCGAATGTTTTCAAATGCACAAGTAGGCTTGATAATAAAAGAGACGAATCCACATAGCTAAGGGAATAATCCTGACGTATCGAATTGAGTTAGAATATAGAAGGGTCCAGTGGTCGGCTTAGAGTTGGTGCACGACGTGCTTTGAAAATGACACCCAGTCCTTCGTCCCGTGGCTTAGGAGAAGAAAAGTTGGTATTTGACGCAAACCATGAGTTAGCCTAAGTCATAGACGTCGCCCGCATAAATGCTCGATAAAGCATGCACACTTCCACAATGCAAGGCTTGGCATAGCCTTTGCTCGTCCCTTGGGTTAAGTTATAGGCTCGATTAAGTAAGGCAAAGTTATGCCGGTCGACCTAAGTCATTTTAAGTACTTTCCCACTCTTTCTACGGTTGTCAAGTTATTCAGTCCCACGATTTTAAGGTCTGTCATATAAAGTATGACTTGGGCGATAGTGTTGCACAAGAACGTAAGTCTGTTTAAGGCACGAGCCACGGTCTATGGCACTTAAGGAACACATTTTGTTTCAAGTATTAGAGATTTTTGGTGCAAATTAAGTTGGAAGGCTATGTAGTAGTCGTTCCCTCGGTTTCAAAGAAGTAAGTTCACGCGACCATTTGTCGCTAAGGCGGTCCCTCGGTTGGGAGTCTCACAGTTCCTATGCACGTTTTCAAAGTATGAGGCGGTCCCTTGGTTGGGAGTCTCACAGTCCCGATGCATGTTATGCAAAGTGTAGTTTAGAGCACGAGTTGCAAAGTATAGGTCCATTCGTACCGTAAAATTAGGCCATACATTTACGTGAGTCTAGATGTCTCGTAGGTGCGTGGTCATTGGACAACTTATCGACAGGGATTTCTTTCTCGACTGGTATTACGTCGGGGCACCGGGGCCAGTCGACCTAGGGGGAAGACATTATAGCAGCGTTGAATTATACCGCGTGGGTAGTCGGGAGCTTTTCATGGGGCTAGCTACCTTGCATGGATGGACCCGCCGTCTACTCGAGCTATGTCCACGATGGCTTGTCGTGCCAGTAGCCTTTTATATAGATAAGTTGGCATGTGCTGAGCAGCAATCCGCATGCACGGTGTCGGTCGATTCTAAGAAAGTGCAAGCACGGCACGAATGAAGTAAATGTGGTATGCAGGTTGCATCACGAGTTTTAAGAAGCCTAAGATTTGGCTATGCGTAAAGATACATGCTTCGGCATACGATTTGGCATCGTACTTGAGTTCTCAACACGAGTTCCACAAGTTGGATTAGACATTTCGAGCTAAGTTCTGGAAGGGCCATAGGACAAGTTCGGTTAAGTCTTGTTTAGTCGCGAGGCACGGCTTCGATTTGTTATGGCACGACCAAGTTGTTGCGTACCAAATACGGACCGAAAGGTAAGCACGAGTCGATAAGTTGACGTTATTGGCACGAGAAGTTCTAGCAGCAAAGTATGAGTACATTGTTAATGCAAGCACGAGATGGTCTAGAGACACAAAATAGGCCAAGGTGTCGGTCCTAAAATAATCCTAAGGTAAGAATAGAAAGACAATCGTAAAAGGATATGTTGCACAAAGTAAATCAAACGTGTTAGTTTGTTATGGATGGGCGAGGAGCTCATTCTACTAGTATAGTTGAGTACTGACATCCATATAGTTTTCATGTGTAGGCACAGGTAGAAGCTCGTGGCACAGAGCTCGCTTGGATGCGTCGAGGCACGAAGTTCCTTGGCGATTTGAAGCGCGTGTTCTGCGTGAAGACTAGACTTATACGGGACATAATGTATAGACGTCGCCTTTCGAAGGATCCGCTGGTTCAAGACTTGTATTGAGAGATGAGAGAGAGCTGAGTGACTTGTAATATGATATGAGTGAGCTTGACATACTTGTAATCTTGGCCTTGCGCTCCATTGTAACCTTTGTTTCAATATCAATAAAAGAGTGTTTTGCAATAACTTGTGTTTTGCTTCAAATTTCTGCTGCTATCATTCAATGTCTCTGCTTGGGACTTCTGTGCGATGACCCCGTCGCAGCCGCTGTAATCGGCTATTACGGAATTCGTCTTGTACGAGCACAATCTAGGCTCGTGCGGCATCACGCCTTAGCGAGGACGATCGCTCCTACGGGAGCGGGGCGTGACACAACCAGCTACCGCTAGCATCAAAGTCGACACCCTATAATCCCACCATCGCCACATACGACACCACCAACTCTATCAACAGCAACAATCACAAATTTGTGTCCACATCCAAAATCTGTGCCGTGCCCATTCATTTCAGCCGAGTGTCCGGCCTCGGGTCCGACCCCGGATGTCATAATTTTATTTTCTAAGCATCCACAATACATCCAACATACCTCTTCTCTGTGTCGGACACTGCAACTTTCTTGTGTCCGACACCCCACCATTTTCAAACCAGAAAGAATAAAAGAAATCAAGCAAATACCCAACCAATCACCGCGACTTCCTCCAGCCTAGCCTTCCACGCTGCTTCCGGCATCGACCACGAGGGGCCGTGACCGCCGCCACCACCGCGGAGCCCCTTCTCCACCATGCCATGAATCCCAAACGATCGTCCCATGCCCCTCGAACTCCACTTCCCGCAAGCGGATCTGACCGCACCACGTAAGCACCGTCGTGGTCTGTCAGCCATCGAAAGTTCCGCTCGACGATAAATGACGCTTGTGGCCAGCAAGCCAACCCAACCGATCTCCCCTCCTCCACTTCTGACTGTCGCAACCGCCTCGGCGGGACCACCACCGAATCTCGTGGACGCCGGTGCCGTCCACAGTGCCTGGATGTTCTGTCGAGCATGGCCGTAGCTTTCCCCATGTAATCTCCTCTCCTTCTCTTCTTTCCCCTTCCTTCTCACTCTCTTCCTTCCCTTTCTTTCTTTACTTTCCTTTTTAAGAGAGCAGTGAGTTCACAGTATCAGGAGGAGGATTTTATTGATTTTATTAGTATTTGATATTTTATTGTGTTTATTTTAGAAGACAGTTGTGTTTTATTAATTTGAGATTTTTGGTTATAAGTTTGGATAGGATTTGGGCTAAAAGCCTATTTGCTCTATAAATAGTAATTTTCAAAATTATATTGTAATAATAATATTGTAATAAATTATTATTTTGGGCTTTAAGCCATACAATAAAATAAGTATTAGATTATTATGGGATTTAGATTATTTTTTTCTAAATTAGAATTTACTTCTATATTTAAAGGCTTATATATATAGGGTTTTGTATATTATGAGTATATAGCTTGCATTATTCGTATTAAATGGGCTTATGGTTATTTTGACCAATTTACTATGGATATGGGGCTTTCATTAAAAGCATTTTTTTAGATAATAGGCTTTGGCCCAAATTTTACAAATATATTCTTAGACATATGATAATTTCTATTTAGGCCTTGGGTTAAAAGAAATATATAACTTTATTAGTAAGTACTATTGTTATTTATATACACATATTATTTCCCAAAAAATTATAATTGTAAAAAATCTAGTATTGGACTGGGCTTTGTGTTGTAAAAAGAATAAGGTTTAGTATAACTATTTTGGGCTAATAAAATGCTAGTAATTTTATATGTATATAGATATTTTTCAAAATAGTTTTGTAAACCTATAGGAATAACTTTAACAATGGGCTTTTTTGTTTGTGAGATTATATTATTAGGCCTTATATATGTACATTGTGTATTTCTATTGGGCTTTATATATATTTAATATATTATTAGGTTATCTAAAAGTTTTGTAGATACATTTTGATAAATGTGTTTCTAAATATAGGCTTTGGGCTTTCATGTAAATAAATATATTTCTAAATAGTATATAAAATATTTTCTAAAACAATTTTTCTAAGATGTATATCTTGACTAAGGAATTTCCTATCCCAAAGAAATTCTCCTGCCTTTTAGATTAATCTTAATCGTGACTAATCATTCTTCATATGATCCTTGCGATTTTGGACTTCTGCATATCCATCCTAGCTAATCGGACTGTCATAGACCCCACGGGATTATCGGTTTCACCAACTAAGGACCCCACGTGAGTACAGTTCATGTTTTATTTCCAGTATTGTTAATTACTATAATTGTATGATTATTGATACATGTTGGTCCATTAAGCCATGGTCAAACCGATTTCGATAATTGACTTGAAACTTTAAACTTGATATGAAAAGAAACCGAAGATCGCAGATTCATCTCCACTCAATTTTTCATATTTGTTCTGTATTTTTCTTTTATTGAGTCTAGATTATATTGTGAGTCGGGATCACTGGCATTTAGAAGTTCTATCCTAAAACCAATCCTTGATCCGTTTTCTAACCTAAACCAAACCCACATCTGTCACGCCCGCTCCCGAATAATCGGGTACGGGTCGATGTCATGCCCGGCCTACACTGTCGTTGACAGCGGTAGTGAGCCGTCTAGTCATCAGTAACAAAATAATCTCATCACAACATCTAATCACGAAATCTATACTAACCACCACAGCAATCCACTATATAATTATTACAACTCATACATGAATGTCCGGGTACAAAGCCGGTAAAAGATAAATGCTACAATAACAACATATAAACAAATACACTCAATAAATCCCTATACATGAAACTAGATACATCAATATCACGTGAGCTCCAATGCCATCCATGAATGATAATCTATGATCCATCTCACCTGTAATCAATGATCCAGTCAGGAAAGGAGAAAAGTATAATGTAACTCAATAAAACTCACCATGGAAAATCAATGGAACGATACATCAAAGTATAACTGAAAGACAGAGAGCAAGATAAACAATAAGCATGCACTAGCTATGTGTATATGTGCAATTGGACGTTATCAACATGTGGGTATGTCATGACCCGTGCCCGGTTTTCGGACGCGAGCTCGTGAGCAAGCCAGCTACGTATCGAGCGGACTCCAGCCCGACTCGAGTACGTATAAGCTGTCAAGGTCATGGGTATCATATCTAGTCTAAACTATATCTCAATCCACATGAATCATATAATCAAGAAAGAACAAGTATGGGTCATGGTCTGCAGCCCATTAGCATATTGTTCGATTAGACTCTAAGAGTGATATGAGTCTATAAATAAACAGAGTATATCATGGTACTGAATATAAAGCACGAATGGATAACAAAGAAATATCGCAAGCAAATACCTGTATCATGGATCGCAATCCTCTACCATCATGCTCTGCTAACTAACTCCATGCAGTCGCTAAACCTGAAGAGATCATCAGGTCCTCAGAGGACTAGCAAGATACATAATATACAAGCCAACATGTAACAGTAAAAAGAAGCAAGAAACAATCAAGGATATCCAACGAGACAAAATGAACCAAGACACAAGATCTAAACGCAAGGTTCCTAAGACACTGGCATGCCATACTAGAAATGGCTGGCTATAGACCGTAGTCAAGGCAAGTACTCACAATCTATAGTATCTCAATCGCTGTCAAGGCAAGTACACACAACCAAGACGTAGCCAATCCTAGTATAAAATCCTATAGACCATAGTCAAGGTAAGTACTCATAATCTATAGAATGTCAAAGTCAAGTCCCACTCAAGTACATGTCAAGTCAAGTCATAATCAAGTCGAGAAAATTGTGGTGTGGGACTAGACGACTCTATCAAGCAATACGTATGAGACTAACATAGTGTAACAGATAGAAATATCATGACAGGAAAGAACAAGAATGTACAGGCAACTAGAAACATGTAAAGTGAAACTAGAACAGGAAAAATACGCTAGACATGAAATAAAGCAATCACGAATGTAAGGAAAAGATCAGCAGTGAGATGGTGAACATGCATATAAATTATACTGTATAAGTTGGCAAGGTATACTTGCCTGGAGGGTGCACGCAGAACCAACAATGTATCGCCAATCACAAATCAGAAAGTCCAAGTCATCATAACTATCTCCGACTGCTAAAATAAATGTTACCAACATTCTCAGAATAGTCAAATTAGCTAGGATTGCCTGTCCTTAAGTCCAATTCTGGACACAGGGGCAAAACGGTAATTTTGGGCAAAAACGATGTCCGCCGTTGGACCCACTTTGCACCGAAAAGCATGCCAGAGTCAATGGTCTCTAAAGTCGTCAAACTATATGTCTACAGATCCGATTTTCCGATATGAACCTAACCGTATGTCCAGAGTTGGATTCCGGCGGGCCGTGCACAAAATTGCCCGTTGAGTGGAACCGTGGGGCCCGCAGAACGGTGATTTTGTCAACGGTCTCAGAATTGGACCAAACTTGGCATACAGGACCAGAAAAATGATACGGTCCTATTGGCGCAAGTTTCATCTCGATCTGACGAGCGTGCACAAAGTAATTAGAGAATTTGCAAAGTACACGATACGGTGAATTTCGACGGATACGCATCAAATTCGTCGTGCACACGCGACCAATTCGAATTCCGTCAAAGCCCACACGACCACAAAGTCGATACACAGCTTTCGATGCTTTCGGTTCACGACCACGTCGGCCGGATTGGCGGGACGCACGTCGTATCGGATGGTTTCTAATGTTTTTGAAAACTGTTTTAATAAGTTTTTCTCGATTTTCACATGGGGTTTTCGTACTGCTCAATGAACAAAAATTCAATCTAAAAGTTGGGTTGTAATCCTGATTATATACTCTAAAACTTTATTCAAATAGATTTCTAGGTTTCTCTACGGATTTGTAGAAATCCGTCTTCCAAAGTCAGGGTCAGGGTTCTTTATTCTGTCTCGGTTTCGACAGTTTTTCGTCGAACTTGGGTTCGATTTATCGGCCAATATAAAGCGTATGAATTCAATCTACTTGAAAGGAAATGATCTCGTATGGGTTGTGTTCATACCTACAAAGACGAATCGAATATTGATCAAACACGCGCGGAGAAAAGGATCCGCGAAGTCAGCTCGGCGCTGCATACTGCTGCTTGCTGTCATCAGCGCTGTTGCGCGCGCGTGGATCTCTGGCCATCGTCCGGCGGCCCCCGGCGGCGCTCTGACGTTGAGGTGGTCGCCCATGGTCTGGGGGTCGACGGCGGCTGCTAGGGTTTCGGTGTGGCGCGCGTTCGATGTATTGGGTTCTCGTTCTATCTCACGGTTCACCCGATTCCTTATATATGCTGACTGAATATAGGGGTGCTCGGCCTGTCGGAATTGGCTACTGCTATTTTGAATTCAAGCATGGGCCTGTGGGCCACTGGCCCGAGGCTGGGCTGGGTTGGATCCGTGGGACTCACTGTGCTGGGTCGGGCTCTCCTATCCTTCTCCCTCTAAGCTTTAATATTCTACGATATTGAGTAATGTAAGCATCAGGGTCAAGAACCTTAAGGCTATTTTTCAGGATTAGGATAACTGATAAAGCAAAATTCAATATGGATATTACCATTTACTGGAGACAGCTTCAGCTAGACCAAGATTATACAAGGTGAGAACACCTAATAAACTGACTTTTTAAAGAAATTATGTACCAATGAGGCAATGAGACACAATCTTCTCAGCGGATTGTAACTTCTGTGACCTCAAATTTGTTATAGTGGATAGAGGAATGCTTACAGTATAGATTGTATATACACCATATGATCATCAAATCAATTGGTGTATAATGAATTGAATAGGTATAGACTTATTGTAAGTGCATTCCTTTAGAATTGTAATCCCAATTTGGGGACCAATATGCATACCATGCTTGTTAAGCTTAAAAGTATTAGTGTACATAAAACCTATTTCTCGTATTCTATAAATCTAAATAGTTGTAACTACACGTATATACGTGTACCCATGTAGATAATTACATACCTACCATATATACTCACCCAAAATTAGTAAACTACTCTTAGTATCTATTTATTAAATAAAACTCTTTTATTCATGAAATACTTATTTGTCCACTAAATAATTACACTAATTAAACTACACCAACAATTATCTACGCGGACATGCTTTGGACGTACTGCATGTTTACCTGGTTTTGGGCCTGGCTTGGGTCCAGTCCGAGCTAAATCGGCACAACCGGATTTCGTAAAATCATAATCTTAATTAATATATAATTATGACATCTATAGGGGTTAATGTCGCAACTCGGCCTGGTTTTTCTAGTTAGAACATCACCATGGCTCGGTCTTCCCCTACCAGGGCTAATACACTAGTCAAAGCACGTCACTGCACTAACCGTGCCAAGATTCCTAGTCGTCTTGTATTCCAAATCTCAACCATGGCTAAAATCATCTACAATAATAATTATCTAACTAATTTTTTTATAAAAACTAATTTTAAAAAAAAATCACCATTAAATCAAATAAATGAATAATAAATATTTTAAAAAAAATTCGGGAAGGGAAGCTACAGGGTACTAATATGTAATCAGGTATATAAAATATGCTATCAGTCAATCAATAATCAGGCATGTCTGACGACAATGCTATCAGTCACACAATAATCATGCATGTCTGACGACAATGCTATCAGTCACGCACGAAATGGACTCAGGTATACAGAGTATGCTATCAGGCAATATTTGTCCAATATTAGTCAATCACATGTCTCTAAAACGTCCCCCACCCGACACGAGAAATAATACAAGCAATCAATCGAGAACAAGTGAAATAAATGACACGATAACAAGTGTGAGTGCAATGCATACAATGATAGTAATACTGGGTACATGTACTTGCCTGCTTTCCAGGATTTTGTCCAAGTCTTCTAAATCACCTAAAAATAGATAGTAGTATTTCTTAATCAATGCCATTCCTTAATTATCCAATATCTAATTACTCTAATTAAGTAAACCCAACACTTAATAAATTCCTACAGTTATACTGACTTGTAAGTCTACTAATATAGGCCCAACCCATCTATGTCCATCTACTCTTATAACAAAGGTCCAATTTCATGCATCCATTTATTGACTCAAAGTAAAAAATGGTTCAACCTACTGTGAATCTCTACCTGCTTTCAATTTGAACTTACATAGACAGCCCTAATTCCAACGGCTACACAAATTTGAATCACTGCCTCCTGTAAGGTTGCAATCTTCATAAAATGGTGTCATACCTAATTCTGAATCTACACTATATGTCAACCTAATATTACTGCCAGCACTCTGTGTCCTGCACCAGTAAGACACAAAGCCGACTACCGAACTTATCACTGGACACTCTGGTGTCTCTCGTGTCCCCTCACTGGTGTCAGTCGAGCGCTGACACCTACTCTCAAATCCTTACTGGACATGACACAAGTTTACAGGGATGAAGAGTATACTTGAGTCCAAATAATACACGACGGAGTCTGATACTGCCACTCCCGTGTCCAGAGCAGGTGTCTAGGCTGGTTCAGGCATATCACCGAACAAGTGGTGTGCACGAACAAGGAAAGTCTTTGTGAGATCAATTTGAATCATAACAACTCCAAAATTAGAGAAAATTGCAAGAATCAATCCAAAAACTCACCAATGTGCATTCCAGAAACAAAAAAACATCAAGAACTTACTAATAATCTTCGAATCCAAATAATTTGTATCGATCCAAAACTGTAAAAATCAACCAAGAATCCACAGAGTTCCAATTTCATTCAATCAAGATTAAGAAGGAAATTCGAATGTCTCAAGAATTTAACAATGGAGAGAAAGAAGGAGTGAAGAGGAACCTACCAGAGCCGATTGATCAGTCGAACGATCCCGAGCCGTTCAATCAGTGAACACTCACAGAGGAAGAAACGAGGATGGACTCACCCGAGCTCGCGGCCACAACTGCCATGGAGACGGAGAGCAGAGCTCGAACGGAGGGAGGAAGACTCTTCACTTCTTCTAACAAAGCTCAACGTCGAGCTTCGCCATGGCTTCCATGCTGGAAGGTCGCGAGGAAGGAGGCGCGGTCAGTGGTGAATCCGCCAGGGCTTCGCCAAGATAGTGATGGTGAAGAAGAAGGAGGTCTGGGGGTCCTTAAATAGGCTCGGCGGTGACGGGCAGGCAGTTGCGTAGGCAAGCGGGCAGCGGCGAGACGGTTGGGCGGGCAGCCATCGGTGGCCGAGACGGATCGGATGGTGGAGAGAAGAAGGACGATTAAGGATGGACGGTTGTGATGGAGAGGAAGACTCTGGAAGCTCCATTCCCTTCCGCGGTGTTGCTGTATCGAGGCCTCCGCTCGTCGTCGACGTCGGTTTCCAACTGCATCAGTAACAAAGGAGGAGGGAAAATGAAGAATGAAAGAATAAAATAAAAGAGTAGGATTTTGAATGGGATATAACGGTTGGGATTGGGTTAACGGGCTGTCAGTTTCGGGATAGCAGGTTGTTGGGTTATGGGATTCGGACCCGCGCCCTATAGAGCTAAGAGGCCGGGCTGGTTGGGCCTATAGTTGGGTCGGCTGAATAAGGGAATGGGCTGGCTTATTGAATAGGAATTGAGAAAACTGGTTGGGCCAATTAAACCCAAGGGAATTGGGCTGAATAAAGGATTAGTAAAATCCTTAATGATTTAACCAATAAGTTTAAATAGAAGATTTTGGAGAAAGATAATTAACAATTCTTAATAATTGGAAGGCTTTAAAATATTTAGAAAATCATTAATGATAATTAATGACTAGTTAAGAAAATCAAAAGTAAAAAATCTTAATTAAATCATAGGAGATAAACTCAATCTAGAAAAGTGGAGTTACAACATCCAAAAGCCTAAATCAAATCAGGTTGACTAGGATCCCTGGTAACCGAATTCGGCCAGAGTTCTACCCGAACTCTGTCCCCTGGGATTTCTCCTGGTCAGCAGCTTTTCCTATTCTTTTGGATCACCAACGTTCAAAATTATGAACATTAGCCTACCGAGTTCTGCCCGAACTATGTCTCAAAATTCCTATAAAAAGGGAAGAAATTCCCATTTCTATTCCCTCATTCAATCTTCATCTTCTCATCTATTCCTAAGCCTTCTATTCTATTTACAAAGCTTCAATCTTCAAATTTCTATGACAACTTCGATCCTTCTAGTGTCGGTGGCTTCCGATTAGAAGTATTCGAGTTGTACAAAGCTTGGTGTATAAAATCTTTTCTCAGAAAGGTGTTGTTGAAGTTTGATCATAGGCTTCGGATAAAAATACGACGGTATTGAAGTTGGCATGTTCTTCAGATTAAAGTACGCGATGTAATCTCTATTCAAAATAGTAGATTATAGCGAGCAAGAGTTCTCGCGAACTGGACTAGTCCTCTTAGAAGAAAACCAGTATAAACCTGTTGTGTCTGCGTATTGCTTTCTTGCCTCCAATATTTACTGATTTACTTGCATTTAAGTTTGTTTAATCATTCGCTTCACCTGCTTAGAATTTTTAGTTGGTAATTATTTTTCGCTGTACTCTATTCACCCTTCTCTAGAGGTGCCATCGTTCTTTTAATTCGTATCAGAGCACAGTTTATCTCTAGTCGGATTAAAGCTCCTTAAGATATGGCATCCTTATATCCAAGCAATGGTGAAGGTCAATCAACAAATAGCCTACCCCTATTTGATGGCACAAACTACACATATTGGAAGACACGTATGAGCTTTTTCTTCAAGTCTTTTGATTTTGATCTATGGTCGATTGTCATGAATGGATATAAGAAACCACTAACTATTACGGTAGAGGGTGTTCTAGTGGAAAAACCATTCGATGGATATACTGACAATGAAAAGAAACAAGCTAGTCTTGATACAAAAGCCATCAATGCTTTATTTTGTGTTGTAGATAGAACTGAGTTCAATAGAATCTCTACATCTGTCACGTCTCACGAGCTTTGGAAAGTTCTTGAGTTTACTCATGAAGGTACTTCACAAGTGAAAGAATCCAAAATCTCACGACTAACACAAGAGTATGAGGCCTTCAAAATGAAGCCTAATGAGACTATCACAAATATGTTTACTCGGTTCCTAGATATTGTTAATTCTCTATCTTCCCTTGGAAAAGAATACAACAATCATGAGAAGATTCGAAAGGTGCTTCGCGGGCTAACCAAGAACTGGAATCCTAAAGCGACGACCATTATTGAAGAAAATGATCTCACGATCATGACCCTTGAAACCCTTATGGGAAAGCTTATGACGCATGAGCTAGACCTTAAAGATTTTGAAGAGTTAGCTCCAAAAGAGAAGGCGATAGCATTCAAAGCTAACCACAAGATAGCCTCGGACGATGAAAGTGAGACAGACTGCTCAGACAACGAACAGATGGCCCTCATGACAAGAAACTTCAGAAGATTTCTCATATATGAGAAGACGAACAAGAAAATTAAAGATTCTAGAGACGATGAAGAACCTATCTGTTTCAGCTGTAAAAGAATAAGCCATATCAAGAAAGACTATCCTGTCATAAGGAAGGGAAGCAGACAAGATCAGACAAGCAAGAGAAGGTCTTCTACTAGAAACTATGCCAAGGCTAACATCTGGCGTAAAAGCGAAGCTAGTGATTCTGAAAAATAAGAGAAGCATCGCAACACAGGGAACCTATGCTTCATGGCTATTGATGCTAAGGTAATATCGAACCCTCTCTATGAAGAATTTAATTTTGATGAATTGTCTGATGCTTTTACTGATCTATTAGAAGATCAGAAAAAAATGAGTGATATGTACAAAAATGCTAAGAAAGAGCTAAAATTTGTACAATCTGAGTTTTCAAAGTAATCTAGAATGTTAGAAGATATTAAAGATTCTTCTAGTGACACCAATGAGATTACTTCTTTGAAGTTAAGCTTACATGAAGCTCTTAAAAAGCTTGAGAAAGCGAATCTAGAAAATGTAAAACTTAACGATCTCTATAAACTAGAGAAAAAAAAAGTATAACATTGCTGCTCAGAGAGCAGATACACTCACGGCCAAGTACAATGAAGCTTGTGACATCTCTAAAAAGTTAGAGATCAAACTGGGCAAACAGGTTGTTAAACCTATAGCCCAGGTGAACACAAGTCATAAGGCTAAACACAAACACAATACGACCAACACTGCTAGAACTGTTAGAAGCCATACATATATGTATACCTTTCCACACAATAAGAAAGCACACACATCTCCAAAATCTCATGATCTTCGAACTATACCTAGCATTAACACTTCTGCTACATGTCACTATTATGGTATAAAAGGACATGTATCACACCAGTGTAAAATTAGAAGCTAGTAGATCTTAATGTGTATGTATGGGTTCCAAAAACTAACATATCAGGACCCTCAAGAAAGTGGGTACCAAAGGTTACATCTTCAACTTGTATTGTATATGGACCTTCCTCCTCCCACTAGAAGCAAGTGGATACTCGATAGTGGTTGCTCCAGGCACATGACAGGTGATAACAAATTGTTTGTAACTCTATTGATAAAAAAAGAAGGCTATGTCTCCTTTGGGAATAATCTTAAAGGACATATCATTGGAATTGGCGACGTAGGTACTTCTCCCTCACCTATTATTAAAGACGTACGCTTAGCAACAAAATTAAAATATAACCTACTAAGTATTAGTCAACTGACTGATCATGGTTATAGAATTAATTTTGTTAAAAGTAAATGTTATGTTTATGATAAATCTTCTGGAATAACTTTCTTTGAGGGAATAAGAGAGGACAACATATATGTACTATATTTGTCAGAGAAGACTAACAGTACAGGAAAGTATTTGTTCACAACTCAAGACGAAAGCTGGATATGACATTGTTTGCCATTAAAACTCTTTGGGATGATGTTTTTAATTACAAATAGAACAGAGTACAATATAAGACTTAGATGTAGTCCTAGGAGTACACTTTTGTTTTTATCTGGACACTGTGTCGATGGAGTGAGTGGTAATACGTTGACTCCGTTGACGATCTGACGACGATCTTGAACTCTCTGAAGGTCTGGGTTGCTCTGAATGCCGGAACATTGCAAGAAGAAGTAGACGTTGAGTGTCTCTTCTGGCCTCTGTATGTGAATATAACAGTCTGTCTGTATATCTCTCTCTCTCTCTATCTGTCTGTGTCCGTCATGAAGGAGTGATCCTTCTATTTATAGATAGTAGGCTGGATGCTCATGTACGCATATGTCGAATGCGCCTGGATGTAGAAATGCTACGTGGCTGATGCTGGCGGGGGCGTATGGACGATGGACCCCGAGTTGTAGTAGAATCTGCTCGAACTGCTTCGTTGGATTGCGGAGGAGCTGACACGTGGCAGTTGCTGAGATTTGGTTGTTGCTAAGATCTTGGGTGGTTAGCACCCATTCTATGAATAGAACTGAGTCAAAGGACGCGTGGCGTATGCTTGTGGCTCAAAGATCTTGATTTTGGAGAAGAGTAAACCGTCGGAGTGCGCCTAGGATCGGGCGCATGGAGGCGACTGAGTCCTAAGAGTTTTAGACATCATAGACAAGTCTGGATGCATGGATTTTGAAGCACATGCAGAGCTTCGCATCAGGGTTTGCCTAGGATCAGGCGCAGGGGAGGCGACTTGGTCTTATGACTTTTAGGAGTCATGAGCAAGTCCAGGCGCATGGCTTTTGAGGTGCATGCAGAGCTTAGTCTTCTGTTGCTCGAGATCAGAAGTGAGATGAGGGGGCGTATGACCACTGGAGCGCACGTCGTCTTTTGGGAGCATGGCCACGAAGCACATACGAATGATCGATCGGCTATGCGGTAGTTGTTGCCGACCCAAGGTATAATGATGGTGCTGACATCAATGGCTCTTCATTTTCTATAAAGGACTGTTGATTGGACGACTCTTGTGCATTGTCGCCTTTGTCATTCAGCATTAGATGCTTGATGGTGATTAGTTTAAAAGGGGAAAATTGGTTAATTCTGATCTGGGTGCATGGGTCTATGTCCCTCTGGGCACATTAGTACGGAGCGTATAGTGCTGACGGCACATCAGCCCGGTGTCATATCCTTTTTGGCCCATCTGTTGAGTTCTTCGAGGCATTAATGGTTCTTTTGACTTGGTTGAATTTGAAGGGGCAGATTCATCACCATAAATGCAAGTTCATTGTACTGACTTCGAGAAAGTTTCCACCTGGCACATGGGTTTGATTTGCCATGGCCTATAAGTAGCAGCGTGAAGAGAAGTTTTGTTTCTCGTTTCACTTTTCTTCCCTTCATGAAGACGAACTCGATCGGTCCCCTGCCTTGGCGAGTTGGCGATGAACTCCTTCCGAAGACGAAGATGTGCCGAGTTTGGTTTTTTTTCACCATCGGCCCTGTGAAAGTGCTTTTTGTATCCAAATATCGGGATCGTCGTGTCCCGACACAGGCTGAAGGTGCTTGTTACATCCAAAGATTGGGACGGTCATACCCCAATTTTTGTTATGCTGGAAGAGCCGCAGGTCGTCGAATATGCATGTTGCTTCCGAAGGCCAGGGCATCGTACCGTGATCTTTGTCGAGCTAGAAGAGCTCCTCCTCCTGCTAGACAAGGGCTGATTCGTGCTGATGCGCCTGGATGAGACATCAGAGTGATGCGCCTAACGGATGATGCACCTGGCATGGGGCGCATAGCAGTTGCTACGCCTGGCTGTAGCTTTAGGATCTTTCTTTTTGTAGTAGTTCTCCTTTGTAAAGCCTTTCTTTAGACATATAATCGACTTTTATATGAAGTAAAAGCCTTCTTTTGATGTCTATATTTTTGTACTGTTCTTTGTTGTGCCAAGTATCTGTTTGAGCTTCCTGGCACATTTGAGTTGGTCGCATGGTTGGGTTGAGCGCATAGGAATTCTGGCCTATAGATGTGCCTGCAATTTTATGCTTCTACAGGCATATGTGTCTTGGACATGCGAACATGGACACTATTGTAAGGTTGTCCACCAAAAAACTGGTAAGAGGCTTACCTGAAATAACCTTCAAAAAAGACATGGTCTATGCCAAATGTGAAAAGAACAATGCATCTAGATCATCTTTCAAATCAATAAACACTGTAAGTACCTCTAGACCCTTGCAATTACTTCATATGGACTTATTTGGACCAAGTAGAGTCGTCAATCTTGGCGGTAAGCTATATGTTTATGTGATAGTTGATGACTATTCACGATATACTTGGGTTTACTTTCTAGCAAATAAGAATAACGTCTTTTCTGAATTTATATCTTTTTATAAAAAGGTGCAAAATGAGAAAGGATTCATGATTACTCGGATACGGCGTGATCATGGAGAAGAATTCGATAACCATGAGTTTAAATCATTTTATGATTCAAATGGGCTATCACATGAATTCTCTTGCCCCAGAACTCCTTAACAGAATGGCGTTGTGGAGAGGAAGAATAGAACTCTTGGCGATATGGCCAGAGTTATGCTTAACCAGTATAATCTTCCAAAGTATTTTTGGACAGAAACTGTTTATACAACATGCCATGTTCTGAATAGAGTTCTGATTAGACCCATCTCTAAAAAGACTCCTTATGAATTATGGTTTAATAGAACTCCTAACATCAGCTATTTTAAGGTCTTTGGTTGCAGATGTTTTATTTTGAATACAAAAGACAACTTAGGAAAAATTGACGAAAAAGCTGATAAGGGCATATTCTTGGGTTATGCGGCAAAAAGTAAAGGATACAAAGTATTCAACAAGAGGTCACTTATTGTTGAAGAGTTAATAAATGTCAAATTCGATAAGTTGAACAATCAACGCATTGATAATAGTGATAATGAAGAATATAAAATTCCCACCAATAGAATATTAGATGATACCCCACTAGATGATAAACCACCAAGTGATACACCATCCACGTCCTATCTGGAAAGTCTGTCAAAACGAATACGGTTTATGCCAGACCATACCGAAGAGCTGGTAATAGGTGATATATCAAGAGGTGTAAGTACTCGCTCCAGCACAAGAGAGTTAGTAATAGCTAATGTTGCATTTATTTCTAAAATAGAACCCAAAAATATTTTAGAAGCTTTTAATGATGAATTTTTTATTTCTGTAATGCAAGAGCAACTTAACCAATTTGAGCAGAATCAAGTTTGGGAACTCGTTCCCAGACCTATTGATCACCCGATCATTGGTACCAAGTGGGCGTTCCAAAATAAATTAGATGAGAATGGTTCAGTCACACGCAATAAAGCATGTCTAGTAGCTCAAGGCTATAATCAAGAAGAAGGCATTGACAATGATAAGACGTATGCTCCAGTTGGTAGACTAGAGTCTATTTGTATGCTTTGTGGTTATGCAAGTTTTTATGGTTTTAAACTCTTTAAAATGGATGTCAAAACTGCTTTTCTAAATGGTTTTATAAAAAAAGAAGTTTTTGTAAAACAACCTCCTGGTTTCGAAAATTTTAAAAATCCTAATCACGTATTCAAGCTTCGTAAGGCTCTCTACGATCTCAAACAAGCACCTTGTGCATGGTATGAGCGCCTGAGTTCCTTCTTGCTTGAACACGATTTTTTAAAAGGGAATGTTAATTCTACTCTTTTTATAAAATCTTTGGATAAGAATATTTTATTAGTGCAAATATACGTAGATAACATAATTTTTGGATTAACTAATGAGATGCTATGTAACGAGTTTGCTAAGTGTATGTAGAGTAAATTCAAAATGAGCATAATGGAAGAACTAACATTCTTTCTCAGGCTACAAATCAAGCAGAGTTCACAAGGGATATTCATCAATCAAGCAGAGTTCACAAGGGATATTCATCAATCAAGCAAAATATACAAAAGATTTGTTAAAGAAATTTGGCATGGATAACGTCAAACCAATTGGCACACCTATGGCAACATCTACAAATCTTGATATAGATGAAAGTGATATATCAACTGACGTACATAAGTATAGAGGTATTATTGGTAGTTTACTATATTTAACTGCTAGTCGACATGATATTATGTTCTCAGTATGCTTATGTGTACGGTATCAGACTTGTCCTAAAGAATCACATGTGAGCACCGTTAAGTGTATCCTACGATACCATAAAGGAACTTTGACGACTGGTCTTTGGTATCCCAAAATTGATTCGTTTGACCTGATAGGATACTCGGACGCAAATTTTACCGGATTAAAGTCGATCGTAAAAGTACCAGTGGCACATGTCATTTTCTAAGTAAGTCCTTAGTCTCCTGGTTTTCTAAGAAATAAATTTATGTTGCATTATCAACAACTGAGACTAAATATATAGCTGCAGGACGTTGTTGTGCACAAATTTTATAGATGAAGCAAACCTTGGAAGACTATCAGCTATCATTTCATCACATCCCTATTTACTACGATAACACTAGTTCCATTAATCTTACGAAGAATCCGATATGTCACTCTAGCACTAAACACATAGAAATTAGACATCATTTTCTTAGAGATCATGTTTTACAAGGAGATATTAACTTAGAATTTGTTGACACTGAACATCAACTAGCTGACATCTTCACTAAGCCCTTGGCTGAAGATTGTTTTAACTTTATATGAAGAAAATTATGAATTTTGGATGTTGAAGTAATATAATTAAATATTATTGGGTAATACTCATGAATTCGTGAAAAATATTTTGTTTATAAGCCGAAAGGGCCCTTCTCTCACACAGGTGTAAATAGCCTGAAGCGATATGGTATACTAGTCTTCGGACTACCGCTAGTTGGGATTCGGTCCCTACAACTAACCCAAAATATTTGATGCAATTTATATGTTATTAATTGATTAATATTAATTATTTATTTCAACACAACTATTTCTAATTAATTTCGTATTTATGTTAAAAACTATCATACTCTTTCCAACATCTGTTCTGATTCCCAAGTGACCGAACTCGGTCCGAGTTCTGGCCGAACTCGAACCGAACTCGGTCTGGGTGAATTCGAACATAAGCTGGACAGCCGAGCCTTCTCTTTATTTAAACCCTCAAACATCATCTTTCTCTTCATCACAGCCTCTAAATACTACCGAAACCCAAACCCTAACTTCCTGGTTCTTCCTCCTCCAAGCCTCTCAAGCCTTAAAATCTTAGAATCGGAGGCCTCTCGAAGTTCTCTTCAACTGTTCATCTTCAATTTTGGTATATTTTCACTATCTCCACTCCTTTCATATTTTCCTATGGCTCCTAAAATTCCTATTTCTTCAAAAAAGAAAAGAAAATTTGATGAAAGTTCGTCCTCTACTCCTCATCGGGCAGCCTCATTTTCTCTTTTTACTCCTTCCAAACACGACGGAGATTTCTTTGATGAATTTATATTTGTGTCTCAAGAGGCATCAAATTAGTGGTTTAATAATTTTCGTAAAAAAAACTTTGTTTGGGTGCTCCTATCAATTTTATATTATTACATTTTTGAATACCATCAGTTGCCAGATTTAATTCAATCTAGTTTCCCTATATATGTCAATGTTATTCGTATGTTTTATTGCAACTTATCGGTCACTAACGGGAAAGTGAAATCAAAAGTTGGTGGAATCAATATTGAGTTTGATGCTGATGATTTAGCTATCATACTTAACATTCCTAATGCTGGGGAAGCATTAGTCTATATCACTTCTGTCCAATTTCCCGAAGGGACAACTTTTTGTTATCCCAATGATTATATCATATTTTTGAATATGGCTAATCAATTAAGTTTAACATAATGACGTCTTTAATATTTATGTAATCACTATCATGTTGCTACTTAAACTTAGCATTGTCCTAATATTCTACATCATATTGCTATGTTTGTATCATAATGCATCATACTACTTTGTTCGTCTAACATGTATTTACAGACACACAGTAAGCATGATCAAACATGATCAAACCAGGATATATGCAATGGAGAATAATTATTAATGGGCCAAAGACGGCATTATACAAGGAATCGAAACGGCTTCAAGTTTGCATAAATATTAGAAGAAAGGCGTCATCAAAGGGCTATTGGTTTTCCTATTTGATCAATGTACTTTTTATATTTATTGAGTCTAGGAATACAATATAAACTGCATCGTACTGACAAATAGGCTATCCAAGAAACGTTTTCAAAATACTCTTTCATTTTAAAAATAAGCCCACTTACAAAGCCCAAACTAGTTCCTAACTGCTTGACCTTTTCAAAAAGTCCAAAACCAATTTGCAAAAACCCTGACAGAACTCTAACAGAATTCGGCCAGAGTTCGGTTAGTGGACGTTGGATTTTGAACTTGGTCCTCCTGCAGTTACGGATCTTTCCGAGATTTTCTCATAGAGTTCTGTCCAAATTCTGACAGAGCTCTACCTTTGGAAAAACTATAAATAGAGAAGGATTTCGATTATTTCAACACACCAATTCACTTTCATATATCTTCTCTATAAGTCTACTACTTCTTCCAAAGTGTTCTGAGCTATTCATTTTTCAAATCCCAAGCCAGTTACAATCCTCTAGTCGATTTGCCATTACGGTACGGTCTAGAAGTTTTAGAGTGATTGTAATCAGAGGCTTGATTGAAGATAGACACTTCACAATTTAAGTTGGTCGAGTACTTCGGATCAAAGCTCGCATTGTAGAAGTTGCAAGAACTTCGGATGGAAACTTGTGGTAATTTTCCATAGTGGATTCAACTGGAAGCTAGAGTTCTTCCAACTGGACTAGTCCTCACAAGAGGAAAACTAATATACATCGTTGTGTTTGCATTTGCTTTCTGATCTCTATTTTTCATTTACTTACTTGTGATATATTCTGTGATCTTGCTACTAACATTTTTAATTAGCTAATTTCTGCTGCCTACTCTATTCCCCCCTCCTCTAGAGATTGCGCTTTACAATTCGTTTCTATAATTGGTATCAGAGAAGGTACTCCTTATAGAGGTATTATTGCTCATACCAATTGCTCCTACAATTGGTATCAGAGCAGGTTATAAAGGTAAAGCAAGGTAACACTACTATTATATTCTTTATTACATAACTTGTAAACCCCCATAATTTATATTTGATTTTTATAATTTAATTATTTTTATGTATTTTATAAGTTATGGATTTATATGCTACTAGATTATTAACAAAATTAAGGTATGTGTGTGTATATATAATATTATATGTGTGCATGTGCGTATTCCTATTAAGTAAGGAATATGATAGAATCTAGGATTTTTTAGAAATTTATTGTGATTTTTTTGAGACTTTTTTTTAGCTTAAAAGATATATATATATATATATATATATACATATATATATATATATATATATATATATATATATATATATATAAGTATTATATAAATTAGTTATTAAATAAAAAAATAATACTAATGATAACAGTGGCCTCGGCCACACACCCAGGAAAGGGAGGGGCGGCCAGGCACTGTATTGTCTAGTGGGTGCAATAAATAAAAAATATATATATAATATGGAATGGAGGGAACCAGCCAAGTGGGCCGGTCCACCTCAGCCCCTCCCAAACGAAATTGCACGCAGCAGCAGCTGCAATGCAGTGGGACCCCGACCCCTTCCTAATACACCCCATGTTGGGCTTAGCAGCAACTGCTACTATGAGTAGGAACCCGAGCCCCTTAGCATCTCCTATTCGAAATAGGCCAGCGGCGGATATATATATTTCCGCTAAAACCAAACCCTAACCCTCTTCAATTTTTTATCTACCCGTCTCCTCCCCAGCCTCGAACCCCAGGCGCACATCCCAGGTTGCTTGCGGCTACCGTGCGTGCATCGAAGCCTCGCCAAGCACGTCGAAATAGATCCCGAAACAGAGATACCCTGTTTCTAAACTCAGCCAGGTACTCAACTTTCCTCGAACTTTACTTCGATTGTACTTAGTAACTTTTCGATCTAGAAAATCCTAGATAAAGCCCTCATGATCCTCTTCAAGATCCCCCAGGTGGATTTTGACATGGCCATCCAACTTGCTCGAAAAATCGAGACGAAGTTGGAGAAAAACCCACTTTTCTGTTTATTAAAAACTGTTTTGAAATGCCAACTTGTCGGCCATTTTTTTTGCCGTCCATTAAACTTTCGTAAAAACTAATTGAACATGTTTGAAGTCAACATAACCACGATGGAAACGTAACTGGTAGATTGGTATTTCGATTTCTGTGTGTATTAAACTGATGTTGAAGTTGGGCGAAAAACTGTTTTCTAAAGTGTTAATTTCAGAAAAATTTCACGATACGACGTACGCCCCGACAAACCGAGCGACGTGGTCGCACGCTATACACATCGAAAGGAGCGTATGGACGTTACCGACATGTGGGAACTGACGAAACTCAGTTTCGTCGCATGTGAGCGACGAAATCAACGCGTATCCGTCGAGATACCCCCGTATCGACGTTTTGCAAACATGCCCATAACTTCGTGTATAGTCGTCGGATCGAGACGAAACTTGCGCCAACAGGTCCGGATCGAAATTCTGGTCCTGCATGCCAAGTTTGGTTCGATTCTGAGAAGGTCGAATCGGAACCCAATTTTTGGCGGGCCCGTGACCCACTCAAACGGGCAATTTTGTACACGACTCCTCGGAATCCAAAACTGGACATACCGTTGAATTCCTCTCCTCAAACTGAAATCGTAGACATGTAGTTTGACGACTTTAGAGACCGTAGACTTTGGCACGCGTTTCGGTGCAAAGCGGGTCCAATGGCGGACATCGTTTTGACCCGAAATTACGATTTTGCCCCTGTTCCAGAATTTGACTTTTGGACAGGTGTTTTCTAGGTATATCTTCTTCACCGAGAACATTTTTGATGTTTGTTTCAGCATTTGGAGTCATCTGTGATTTGTGAGTTTTGGTGCGGACACTTGCTACTCTTGGACTTGCCACTTTGTACCACCAGGCAAGATACCTTGCCACCCTACTCTGTGATTATTATATTTTTATTTTTAGTTGTTATTTTCAGCATTGCTTCGTGATATTTAAACTGTGCGTCCAAGTCACACTTGGGTGCAAGCGACTATATCGGTCGTTCTTCTTGCTTTATTTATTCTCTTGCATTGACTTAGTCTAGTGACCACCCATTGATGTTGAGGTATTGGTATATCTCATACGGCCTTGACACTTGGTGTATCATGTGATGTGTGTCACATATAGGACACATTTCTGCGTAGTTGGCTGGCCACCGATACGTATGGAGCGTGCGACGGATAGGAGTAACTGCCAATAGTATTGCATATTAGAATACTTGGCGGTTACTAGAGGTTCATATCAGTCATAGAGATGATGATACTAGGCATTAGGTGGGGAGAACAATACCTAACATATGGGCTTCTTTACACTTCCATGATTACCTGTGCGCTCCATCGGAGACGCAGGCTCCAGGCGCCCTCTGACGTTTCTCAGAGCGTTATGGACGTAGCCCCTTGCACATGGTGCCCTCTGACGTTTCTCGAGCGTTATGGACGTAGGCCCCTGGTACCCTCTATGGGAACTATGTCGATCCTATTTTCAGCCAGGCCTCATGCGTCGAAGGATTGTATCTCAACTGCATGTTCACAGTAGAATGGTCAGGAACCCGGTTGCATGCATATTTTTTCTCTTATTATATTATCACAGTTTATTATGGCATGGTGTTTTCTTGTATCTTTCTATGTCCTCTGAGGGCCTGATTATCTCTCCAGGTTTAGACGAGTTTCCACAGGAGTACGGAGCGGCATTGGAGCTATCCTACATTGATGATGAGGCAGTGCCTTATGATTCCTAGTCTATTTCTTATCTGAGACAGTTGTAGACATTATTTTACATCTCTTTTTCTTTCTATTTGCGGAGGTCGGACTCCGATCTTGGGAGACTATTTTTCATAGCTGTTTGGAGTGAGTATGTTCACCCGACTATCTTTTGATACTCTTATTCATTTATTTGGACTTCATTATCTTCTGTGTTGAGCTGTAATGAGATTAGATATGTTATTCTGGCCTGTGATTATTTATTTACAGCTTATGTGCATATACGAGGATTCTATATATTGGAGTATTCTTCGTATATGTGCAGCTGGCATATTCACGTACTTGGTCCTATGTATTTTGGGACTGGGGCATTACATGTTTTTGTGGTGGCCCATACATGTCAGATTTAATATTGTTAGGTTACATGACTGTGCCCAACAAGCCTGCATATAGGAATAGGAATATCTCATCCAGAACTACTACTATCCCTTGACTTCCAATCTTTTTGAAACTTCCTTGATTATTCGATTTACTTCATATCTAATCTTTCCTAATATCAACTTATCTTCCTCGTGCCTACAGTATGAATCTACGAAGCGGACGTACTTCTGCCTTAGCCCTCACATCTGGTGAGGAGATTACTTCGGAGGGATAGAATCCTCCCATGACTCCAGCAACACCATACCAGCCAGGACTGTTGCAGCCTACTGCGACACCGATGACGGAGTACCCAGAGGTCGCAGCACCTCCAGGCAGCCAGGCTGGACAGACTACTACCATGCCACCGGGAGGGAATGTACCACTGCCTCCTCCACCACCATTCCCTCAGCAGTTTCCCCCACAGTCGAGACCTCAGATGCCTCCACCACCGACTGATGGGAGCCCTACTACTCAGTTTATGTATGCCATGATGCAGGCTCAGTGGCAGCAGACCGAGTTGATGAGACAGACGATGATGGCAGCTATGGCTAGACCTCCACCACCACCTCCAGTACCAGCACCGGCACCGGCTCTGCATTCCTATGAAGGCTCTATCAAGAATTTCACAGATATGAACCCCAAGGCCTTTAGAGGGACGGAGAAGCCATTAGAGGTGTCACAGTGGCTTATTAGTACTGAGAAGCTACTGAATGCATCCCAGTTGCCAGCTCGAGATTGGATGACAGCAGTGGACTTACTGTTAGAAGATAATGCTCACCACTGGTGGAAGGCGGAAGAAAGACGATTAGGCACTGGGATCACTTGGAAGCAGTTCTATGATGCATTTTATGAGAGATTCTTCCCTATACATGTTCGAGATGGTCTCTATGACCAGTTCCTTCATCTGAAGCAAGGAAATATGACAGTTGACGAGTATGACTCGGAGTTCAATCGCCTGAGTCGATTTGGTGCGGGATTGATTCCGACGGAGCTAGAGAAGGCAAGGAGATTTCACCAGGAGCTTGCACTAGAGCTCAAGTCTTATACGACTACTCAGTCTCGAGTCTCCCATTCAGCTGTCTTGGAAGAAGCTCGTGCTCAGAAGATTCTTCGCAAGGAACAACAGCAGACATCGAGGCGTCATACCCCAGCAGCTACACCAGCCCGAGCTACTAAGAGTGGACCTATCAGGAGGACCACAGGACAGTTCCAGCAGAGGCCCTCACCTTATCAGAAGCCTGTTTGCCATTACTGCGGTAAACAAGGACATATCCAGAACGACTGCAGGACTCGCCTTGGATTATGCTTGAGATGTAGATCTAATCAGCACATGCTCAAAGATTGTCCGAAGCAACATGCAATAGTACAAGCTCGGCAAAATCCGAGGCCCACAGCTCCAGCTCTCCCAGCACCACGGCCCATAGCAGGAGCACCTCGTCCACCATTGCCTCCCCAAGGCACACAGTACAACAAGGCCAGAGCTCAGGGCCCGGGACAGAACTATGGGCAGGCATTCTCACTTGCTGTTGAGGATATAGAGACAGAGGCGGAAGTTATAGCAGGTATGGTTTTAGTTGCATCTTTTCCTGCTATTACATTATTTGATACTGGAGCCACTCATTCATTTATTGCCACTAGTTTTGCTATTAGACACAGCATTCCTATCACACCCTTAGCTAAGAATGTTAAAATCCTCACTGGAGGAGGAGTTGTACCTGTTAGTGGTATTTGTAGACTTTGTCCTGTAGTGATAAATGGCAGAGAGATGATGGCATGACTTCTTGTGTTTCCTATGCCGATATTTGATGTGGTTCTTGGAATGGACTGGTTGAGCCAACATTTTGCTCTCATAGACTGCCATAGGAGCAGTATTATCTTTAGACCACCGAATGCAGTAGAGTTTGAGTTCACCAAAGAAGACGGAGATAGTTATGAGGCACCCACATCGGGGACTCATATGATGATGCATGATACCCCACAGCACCCTATTATCACCGAGTTCGAGGATGTATTCCCGGAGGAGTTGCCAGGACTGCCACCTGACCGAGATATTGAGTTTTCTATTGAGCTTATTCCCGGTGCCGAGCCTATTTCATCTCGAGTATATCGTATGGCCCCCAAGGAGTTGGTAGAGATGAAGACGCAGATTGATGACTTATTAGAGAAGGGATTTATTCATGCCAGTGCGTCACCATGGGGAGCACCCGTTCTTTTTGTGCCTAAGAAAGACGGGACAGTGCACATGTGCATTGACTACAAAGCGTTGAATGCAGTGACGGTGAAGAACAAGTATCCCTTGCCGCGTATAGACGATCTATTTGATCAGCTGAGTGGAGCAAAAGTATTCTCCAAGATTGACTTACGATCGGGCTATCACCAATTGAAGGTTTGGAAGGACGATATTGCCAAGACGGCTTTTCGATCGAGGTATGGACACACGAGTTCTTGGTCATGCCTTTCGGTTTGACCAATATACCCGCAGTCTTCATGAATTTAATGAACAAGATCGTTCACCAGTACTTGGACAAATTTGTAGTAGTCTTTATAGACGATATCTTGATTTACTCCAAAAGTCAAGAGGAGCACAAGCAGCATCTACGGATAGTTTTGGGAACATTGAGGAACGAGAGACTCTTTGCGAAGCTTAGCAAGTGTGATTTCTTTCTCAAAGAGGTAGCATTCCTTGGTCATATTGTTACGGGTGATGGTATATCGGTAGACCCAGAGAAGGTCACAGCAGTCAAATCATGGCCCGCTCCCACAACAGCTTCTGAAGTGAGAAGTTTTCTCGGACTTGCGGGTTACTACCGACGGTTCGTAGAGGATTTCTCTCGAATAGCAAGACCTATGACTCGATTGACTTACAAGGATCAGGAGTTTGTATGGACAGACGAGTGTCAAGCCACTTTTGACGAGTTGAAGAAGCGATTGACCACAGCACCGATCTTGACACTACCATCGGGCCCAGGAGGATTTGTGATCTACAGCGACGCATCGGGGAAGGGATTAGGATGTGTATTGATGCAGCATGGTCGTGTAGTAGCATATGCATCGCGATAGTTGAGAGTGCATGAGAAGAACTATCCGACCCACGATCTAGAGCTCGTAGCGGTTATCTTTGCTTTGAAGCTATGGCGACACTACTTGTACGGCGAGAAGGTTGATATCTATACTGATCATAAGAGCCTCAAGTACGTGTTCACATAAAAGGAGTTGAATATGAGACAACGACGTTGGTTGGAGTTGATGAAGGATTATGAGATTGAGCTTTATTATCATCCGGACAAGGCTAATGTCATGGCAGACGCATTAAGCCGTAAGCCCATGGCACACTTTTTGACTACCCAGAAGGAATTGATTAGAGACTTGGAGCAGCTTGGTATTGAGGTAGTACTGTCGGGAGCAGATGGCGTATTAGCCAACCTTCAAGTGCAATCATCATTGGTAGAGCGCATCAAGGCAGCATTGCCTAATGATGCTAGATTTCGACGGCTGAAGGAGAGGACTAAAGCAGGAGAGCAGACAGGACTGAGGATCCACACTGATGGGACATTGCGATGTGGTGATCGCATTTATGTTCCTAATAGAGATTTACGGCAGGAGCTGATGGCCGAGGCTCAAAGTTCGACTTACTCTATTCATCCCGGAGGGACCAAGATGTAACGCAACTTACGACAGTATTATTGGTGGCATGGAATGAAGCGAGAGATAGCTCATTTCGTTGCCAAGTGCTTGGTATGTCAACAAGTGACGGCGGAGCACCAGAGGACGGCCGGATTATTACAGCCGCTACCCATTCCCGAGTGGAAGTGGGAGCACATTACTATGGATTTCGTCACGGGTTTTCCTCGGAGTCCTAGAGGACGTGATGCAGTATGGGTGATTGTTGATAGACTTACGAAGTCAGCACATTTCTTGCCTTTTAGAGTGGGCCAGTCGACCGAGGTATTGGCGGAGATATATATAGAGCAGATTGTGAGATTGCACGATATGCCTGTTAGTATTGTGTCGGACCATGACTCGAGATTCACCTCGCACTTTTGGAGAAGCATGCAAGAGAGTTTGGGCACCCGATTGAAGTTTAGCACATCGTATCATCCGCAGACAAACGGCCAGTCGGAGCGTACCATTCAGATGCTAGAGGATATGTTGAGAGCGTGTATGCTTGATTTTGGCGGTTCATGGGAGGACCATCTTCATCTTGTAGAATTTTCCTACAATAATAGCTATCAACAAGCATTCAGATGGCTCCGTTTGAGGCATTGTATGGTAGAAAGTGTCGGTCTCCTGTTTGTTGGAGCGACATAGGAGAGCGACAACTATTGGGCCCTGAGTTGGTCTTGAGCACAGTGGAGACAGTGAAGAAAATTCAGGATCACCTGCGAGCAGAGCAGGATCGTCAGAAGCAGTGGGCAGATAATCGTCGTCGACCCTTGGAGTTCAAAAAGGGTGACCATGTGTTCTTGAAGATATCCCCCACTAGAGGCACGATTCGATTCGGAGGACGTGGCAAGTTGAGTCCAAGGTACATCGGCCCTTTCGATGTCTTGGAACGTGTTGGAGAGGTTGCCTACAGATTGGCATTGCCACCGTCGCTAGAGGGAGTGCATGACGTATTTCATGTATGTAATACTCTTATATTATTATTATTATTATTATTATTATTATTATTATTATTATTTTGTTTCAAAAAAAATAATATATATCATAAATGAAGAAGAATGGAGAAAGAGAGGTGTCCCTATGTATTTAATGGGGGGGACACCTCACCCTCCCTCTTTCCCTATAAAAACACAATACCCCCCACACAAAACCACACACACACACACAAAAACCCCAACATCACAACACCCCTCTCCCCCTCTATATAAACACACACCCCCAAGGAAAGAAGAAAGAGAAAGAAAAAAAAAATAAAACAAACAAAAAACACTCACACACACACACCCGACCACCCCCCCAACCGCCACTGCCACCCGCTGCCACTGCCCCCGACCCGCTGCCGCCGCCCCAGCCGTCGCCCGCCGCCCGCCTGACGCCGCCAACCGCCGGCCGCCCCTCCCGGCCACCTCCACCTCATCCTCCACTTCATCCTCTTCTTCATCCTCTCCTTCATTCTCTTCTCCATCAATTCCAAGGAAAGGAAAAACCTAGGTAAACTTCTTCTCCTTTCCCCAATCTTTGTTTTTTTTCAATTCCAATTAGGTTAGAATACTAACAAAGTTGTTATTTTGCTATTGGGTTTAAATTAGGGTTTGTGGAGAAGTCTAGGACATTCCCAACCCAAGGCAAGTCCTCCTCTCCTTCTTCTTCTCTAATCTTTTTCCATCTAGGTTAATATGAACCATTTAAATCACATTAAATTCTGAAAAAAAAATTTGTTAGGATCATACAAAATTTTGTTAAGTTTTGGTAATACTAGGAAGTTGAATTTGTGTAGGTTAGTCTTTTAAAATCTGAATTTCATGTTACATATAAATTTCTTCGTCTCATAATATTCCAGGTTGGAATAAAAGTTAAGGAAATATCCCTAATCATGGTTTAATTAAATTCTGAAATTTTGATAACATTTAACCCAATTTGAGAAATTTTAAAATGTTGCTATTATGATTCTAGTAGATGTTCAATTTTGATAGACATAGGTGAAAGAATTAAAATCTGGCACTGGAACTATTATTGCTGATATATCACGGGTAAGTATGCACAATTAAAGGAAACGATTATGGACCGGAACTATTTGGACTTGAATTTCCATAAACACATAAACATACATCAACATGGGACTCTCCAAAGGTAAGTCTGTCATAAATATTGGAACTGAACAACTGGACCGCACGCCGGGAAGGTAAAAATGCAAGGACCCTACTTCTCTCTACTCACTAAGTATTTATTCAACTTTGTGTGTTCGTATTTAAGAATTAAGTCGCTTTTCTACACTTTCCTATTTCATGCACAAAAGTTAAAATGTTGATATCAAAGAGTTTCGCTTGATTTGATTTTCTCTATACTATCTATATATATATATATATATATATATATATATATTTTCATATTTATATATATCTACATATATATATATATATATACAAACATATATATATATATATATCTCTATACAAATATATATATATACCTGTACATATATAGTTATATATATATATATATATTATAAAGTCTTACATATTAACTAGTATAGTTGAATAAATAATTGCTCTATCTTGACAAACTGCAAAACTATTAGCAAGCAGCGACCCGACTAATTGCCAAAAGAAAGGTAACTATTGCTGGTTCAGGTAAAAATCTCCAGTTCCTTTTGTTCTTTTATTACTTGCGTGGTTCCGGTGTTGATAGTTGCTCCACCGAAGGGGTCGGCGAGCCCATATTTTTCTTTATCATATATATGTTTTCCTGTAAATTTTCGGGGCTCCTAAATACAAAGGAGACTCTGCCGAAATTTTTGAGAAATTTAGAAGATAGACAGATTTCCGACCTTCGGAAATTTTTTTTGAAAATTTCTTATCTAAGGAAGCATTTGGGAGGGGAGAACAACTGAATATCCCTAGATATCCCGTAACATAAATAACAAAAAGCTGATCAGTATTTCGGAAATCTCGTAAATTAGTGCATCTAGTTTCGACTAGGGTGTACTAGCCCAAGGGAGGCTCTACATCTATCTGACAGTAACATCAATAGATGTCTTTTTAGCCCAAGGGAGGCTCGAAAATCACAGTCTGATCCCAGGTCAATGGGATTGTTCACGGGAAATATTTAGAGGATTATTCGGAGTATCGTTCTTAAAACTGCATTTCTTTTCAAATCTTACTCCAGAAAACAACGCGGCCTACTATGGGCGGGCTGTGTCCTTAATTGCTCAAGGAAGCAATTCCTACTAAAAGCTCAAGGGAAGCTCGGAAATCTTATTATTCATGGAGTAGGACGTTGATTTTATTCATGTTTTACTAAAGCAGATATATATATGTATTTATATATATACCTAGCAGTGCAATTTGGCATACCTTGTTTCATTTTTTTTAAACTACATATTCATCTTTTTGTTTAACTTTCACCGTTCTTGGCCGAGGACTTGCTCGTCGTTTTCTAAACGACCTAGTATTTGTTCACTAGGTGAAGGAGAAGAAGACGCCTCCGCCGAAGTATCGCCGCACTACGACGAGGAGTAAACTGTCAGGATTACCCACAGTTATGACCAACAGTATCGTTGTTATTTTGCAAATCTATTTTTGTAATAATCTGTAATAGAATTGTTGGAAAAGTTCCCTGTAATATTGCTACACTATATGTCACTCCCCAATCCTGGAATACGTATTTTAATACGTAAACCGATAAATTATATATACCTTGTATTTATACGATATTTATTATGCAGTATTTCTTCATGTATTTCCCAAAAATATTCGACAAAATATTATTTCCTAATTTATTTTCTGCATTTGGGCCTACAGTTTTGGCTCATTTGGGTAACCTATTCTTTGTTCGCCAATGGTTCATCATGAACCCTTTGGTTCATCATGAACCCATGGGTCCAAGATCTTTATATATAACTCATCTCATTCTCTCTCCTCTCATTTACTTCATCTCATTTATTTCCTCCACCAACCAAGGCAAGTACCAACTTGCTCAAGAGATGGATCCATAATTTTGTCAATGATTTCTTACAAAACTATTTGCCAAAACATGTTCTTCTTCTCAATCTATACTAGTTTAGAACTTGGAAATTTCCATTTTGAAGCTTTGATTTTCGTAGATCTAAGTTTTAATCATTTTTGGATTTTGCATGGTTTGATCTACTTTAGTTGGATTTTATGGATTTTTGATGCTTCCATGTGGAAGAGAGTTCCATTTCACCCAAGATGGAACTTTGGAAATCCGGATTTGGAGTTCGGATGGCCAAGTTGTGACGTTTTGAAGTTTTGGGATCATCCATGGTGTTCTTGCTGTTTGGAGAAGACAGAGAGCAGTGTGCTCCTATTTGGGCGCGCTTCCTGTTGGAAGCGTGTCTTCCCTTGAGTCTGCGTGACTTTTCACGCAGCTCTTCCCTTGAGTCTGCGTGACTTTTCACGCAGCTCTTCCCTTGAGTCTGCGTGACTTTTCACACAGCTCTTCCCTTGAGTCTGCGTGACTTTTCACGCAGATCTTCCCTTTAGTCTGCATGACTTTTCACGCACGCTGCCTTGAGTGAGCCTGCGTGACTTTTCATGCACGCTGCCTTGAGTGAGCCTGCGTAACTTTTCACCCCTTGAGCGTGCGTGCTTTTGTGCGTACGCTTTTGATATTTTATCAGATATTATATGACCATTTTATATCCTTACGCCTTTTTGTCCCGAGCATGATATGAGCACTAATGTGACCCCGGAGAACAAAGAGTTCCTACCTGATACATGTCCCTGAATGTCCCAGTTCTTGTTCATGCTCGACAAATGACTCGTAACTCCACGTGGCGTATTTGCAATGATGCATTACACTAAGGAAGGTAGCACATGTTGACATATTGATTGACATGGATCCTCTTTGGGGTACTCGTACTAAAGTACGACTTTAGGAGGATAATCATGCAGGCCACAGCATGTGAGTCCAAGATTTCACCTAGGGTTAAACTAGGCAACTAAATATACTAGATGCATAGGGAGGGCAGAATCCCGAGATCGTGTTACACCAGCCGCCTTGAGATATTGTCTTGACGCGCCGGCTGGTCTCCACGGATACTGTGTCATCTGCAACGAGTGGATGACTGTATCCGATTAATTCCTGCTATATAATATATGTTTTGGCAAGGTGGCCTTACGAGGGACCTGTGGTCAATAACACCTGTCTACGCGAACCCCTGGGTGGGCTAGCCTTGCTGGAAAGATACGATCTGAGGATTTTCTAAATAACATGATGCGAGGATAACCTCGTCCTACTAGAAACTCGTAGGCTTGATTGGCCGTGAAAACGACTTGCTTGTGTCTTATAACCTTCCGTGAATAACTGAGGGAAGCAGACTGTCATGGTACGTGATCCAACCCATGTTCTTGTTTGATTGTTGGGTTGGTTATCGTACTATAATAGGCTGTGGACCGAAGTTATGAACGGAAGACTTATTCTGGTTATGAAGTGCTACTTCTGTGAATGACTGAGGAACATGGTCTATCATGGTACATGATCCAACCCATGTTCTTGTTTGATTGTTGGGTTGGTTATTGTGCTGCGATAGGCTATCGACCGAAGTCACGATCAGGAGATTTTATTGTTTATGCCTTTTAAATTATGTGAAAGTTATAGAGTACGACACGTTCCGACTCCATGCGGCTCCTTTTGTCCTTGTTTGGTTGTAAGGGTGCCATATGGGTTCGAGGATGTTGCGCTACCCTATAATAGTAGCATAAGTATTACTATTATCAATCATTCTATTAACTAGGTTTTTAATCTTAACTCTTGTGCCCCTTTGGCGGTACTTGCTATTCGGGGCTGACCCCGCTGGTTTTGTTTGGCCAGATCTCGTAGCAGAGCCGGAGGACACGATCTTCCTTTCTGACATCCATGGTGCATACTAGGAGCATGGAGGTTCGGGGACTCGAGTGGGTTTCTTCTCTACCACTCCTGCTTATACATTTGCGGCATTTAGCCACCGGCACCTGTTAGCCGGATTACTTGATATTTTGTGTCAGTACATAATTGTAATTAAACAGACTACAGCTGTGTATAATTTTGTACTTCTGACTCTCTGAGATAGCTAAATTATAAAGCTAGACTCTCATGACCATTTTGATGAAGCGTCGGGGACGCCTTACTGCTTTATCTTTAATGATCATTTAATTGCTGATGTGACTTGATTGATTGAGACATAGAACTCTGTGGGACCATAGGAGACTTGATTGTAGCACGTACCCCCTAGTCTCTCGACAGCCACGATCGCCGTATGACGTTACGTACCTCATATGGAGTAGCTGGCCTAGTCCGTCTCCATATTTCGGTACTGGGGCGTGACAAGGTTTTAGTGGAGGCCCATGCAGGTCTGTTTTTCAGACTTGTGGGGTATTACGAATTATTAGGAGTCTCAATCAAAACTTGTTCCCCTTGAAATTCTGTTTCAAATTCTCTGTCCTTGCCTTGATCTCTAACCTGACTTGCATCCTCGAAATCTTCCTCGTTCGGACTTGATAATCTTATATCTTTCTCTATAGGGGTGCTTCATTCTCAGTAGCGGGTGAGGCCCATGAGGAAGAGCAGCAAGAGCATGGTTCGACTGGGCAGCAACAGGGGAGAGAACCTTCCCCAGGGCAGGCACAAGCAGAAGTGGAACCAGAGGCAATACAGCCGCAGGTTATTGAAACTCCTGCAGCACCAGCAGCGACGGTAGTACCAGATGCCGTAGCACTCCTGGAGATCATCCGGGGGTTTCTTGTCACTAACCAACAGCAACAGACTCGGCAGCAGGAGCAGAACGTGTTGTTGAACCAAGGGATTCAGTTAGCTCTTAAGAGGAGTGTCGGGGCTGACTCGGGAGCATCAGGAAGATTTCGTCGCTTGAACCCGAGGTATTTTGATGGCACGGAGGATGCCATCACTGCAGATGCCTGGATTCAAGACATCGAAGCCATTCTTGTGGCAGCCAAGGTTCCAGATGATGAGAAGGTTGATCAGGTCAAATTGGTACTTCAGGATCTTGCCCGCGACTGGTGTGCATCAGAAGAAGTTGGTACAAGACGCCCTGTTCGTTGGACCACCTTCAGTGACAAATTCAAGGCCAAGTATTTTGGCGTAGTAGCTCGATATGAGCTCCAGCAGAAGTTTATCAGTCTCAAGCAAGCAGACAAGACCGTAGATGGATATGCAGCAGAGTTCTGCAGATTGTGCCATTTCATACCAGCAATGGTGGCAACGGAGCCAGAGAAAGCTATGAGGTTCCAGCAGGGACTTCATTTGGAACTATTATAGCTTGTGGAAGGACACGACTACCAGACGTTTGACGCTGTTTTGACGGCCGCTCGGAGGCACGAGCTTACCCAGCAGAGGTTGGCATCGAGGACAGGAGGTCAGAAGAGATCTCATTCCCAGGTTGGAGGAGGAGCAATGTAGCGAACATCGGTACCAGCACCCGGTGTACGTATTCATGATGCAGGAGCGCCGCGGAGGACGGCCGTGTCAACTAATACAGCACCAGTTCGGCATCAGCAGCCGAGGAACCAACAACAGCGTCAGGGAGCACCCCAGGGCTGTACATTCTGTAGGAAGGCAGGGCACACGAGAGAGGTGTGCCGGTCAGCGAATGGCTTATGCTTGAGGTGTGGTAGTTCAGACCACCGTATCTCCACTTGTCCTGTGATGCAGAGGCCAGGAGGGCCAGCTCAGCAGTTTCCAGCATTGCCAGCTCCGGTGGCAACCCCGAGTGGAGGGCCAGTATTAGCAGTAAGGCCCCTAGCCCAGCGTCTACTAACGCAGGCACAGATGTTCAGCCAGGCACAGGAAGCCGAAGGCCCTCAGAGGCAGCAACAGCATGGTCGAGGAAGGCCGCAACAAGGGGCTCCGTGGGGCCAGGCTCTCACATTGTCCTTAGGAGAGGCTCTAGCGTCTAGCGATGTGGTGGCAGGTAAAATTCTCGTCACCTCATTTCCCGCTGTAGCATTATTTGATTCAGGCGCTACTCATTCATTCATCTCTGCACAATATGCTACACGAATTGGATTAGAGTTTGAGACATTGCCGGAGAGGATGGATATACTCACCGGCAATGGGCTCGTAGAAGTTAGCAGAGTACGCTTTTCATGTCCGATGGAGGTGTGTGGGCATTTACTGCCCGCATCATTGATTGAATTCCCTATGGGGAATTTTGATGTCGTTCTTGGCATGGACTGGTTGAGAGACAGTCATGCGATAATTGATTGTAGAGGAGATAGGGTCATATTCAGCGTTCCTAGGATGGAGCAGTTCATCTTTACTCGAACCTTGAAGAATCAGGCCGGAGGCGTCATCTCAGCAGCAGTGTCAGAGCCAGGATAGATTCCGAGAGTGGTCGAAGATTTTCTCGACGTCTTTCCTGATGAGCTCCCAGGGATACCTCCAGTCAGAGAGGTAGAATTTAGCATTGAGTTGAACCCTGGAACGAGGCCTATTGCAGACAGAGTTTACAGAATGTCGCCGTCAGAACAGGATAAGTTGTATCAACATGAAGAAGAGTTGAAGTCTAAGGGATTCATCTGAGACAGTAAATCGCCCTGGGCCGCGCCAGTGATTCTAGTTCCCAAAAAGGATGGGTCGACGAGGATGTGCATCGACTACCGCAAGCTGAATGCAGTAACAGTGAAGAATAAGTACCCACTACCAAGGATTGATGACCTGTTTGACCAGTTGAGCAAGGCCAGCGTCTTTTCCAAGATCGATCTTCGGTCAGGATACTATCAAGTAAGAGTCCGGGAGCAAGACATATCGAAGACAGCATTCAGATCTAGATATGGGCATTATGAGTTTTTAGTAATGCCCTTTGGACTAACCAACGCCCCCGCAGTATTCATGGATTTAATGAACCGCATCTTTCTGCCGTATTTGGATAAATTTGTGGTGGTGTTCATAGATGACATTCTTGTCTATTCCAGCAGTAAAGAGGAGCATGAGAAACATCTTAGGACTATCTTACAGATATTGAGGGAGCATCAACTTTATGCGAAGCTCGACAAGTGTGAATTCTGGTTAGATCACATTTCGTTCCTGGGGCATGTAATTTCTGGGGCAGGAGTGTCAGTAGATCCGAAGAAGATTGAGGCCGTAGAGCATTGGCCAGCCCCGAGAACGGTTGCAGAAGTACGAAGTTTCTTAGGATTAGCTGATTACTACAGAAGGTTCGTGGCGGACTTTGCCAAGATCTCTGCGCCCTTAACGCGTTTGACGAACAAGGAGGTAGAGTTTATTTGGTCAGCTAGCTGTCAGACATCATTTGAAGAATTGAAGAAGAGATTGATCTCAGTCCCGATCTTGACGCTTCCAGTAGGAGCGGGAGGCTTTACAGTATATTGTGATGCATCAGGGAAGGGCCTTGGATGTGTATTGATGCAGCATGGAAAGGTGATAGCATATGCGTCTCGACAGCTTCGAGACCATGAGAAGAATTACCCGACTCACGATTTGGAGTTAGCAGCTGTGGTGTTTTCACTCAAGTTGTGGAGGCATTATTTATACGGAGATCGGGTAGAGATCTATACTGATCATAAGAGTTTGAAATACGTATTCACGCAGCGAGATTTGAACATGAGGCAAAGAAGATGGTTAGAACTACTGAAGGATTTTGACTTAGATCTTCAGTATCATCCAGGCAAGGCGAATATAGTTGCAGATGCACTGAGTAGGAGAGACAGTGCCTTTATCTTGACCTCGCAGAAGCATATTTTAGAAGACCTTCAGAGTATGGGAATCGAAGTAGTTTTGCCAAGGGATATAGGAAGAATGACCAGTATGCAGATTCAGTCAACCTTAGTAGAGAGGATAAGGGCAGCACAAGCAGGAGATCCACAAATTCAGAAGTTACGGTCGGAGTGTGAATCAGGCCGTAGGAAGGAGTTAGTGATTCATGAAGATGGTACGCTCAGGTTTGGAAACAGACTCTGTGTACCGAGTGGAGACCTTCGGCAAGAAGTTATGTCCGAAGCTCATAGTTCTATTTACTCCATTCATCCAGGAGGAACGAAGATGTATCGAGATATCAGGCAGTACTTTTGGTGGAATGGCATGAAAAGAGAGATAGCGAGATTTGTATCCAAGTGTCTGATATGTTAGCAGGTGAAAGCCGAGCAGTAGAGACCAGCAGGGTTGCTACAGCCGCTTCCTATCCCAGAATGGAAATGGGAGCACTTCACGATGGATTTTGTGACCGGTTTACCTAGATCCCAGACTGGTAAGAATGCAGTCTGGGTAATAGTAGATCGACTCACGAAGGTCGCTCATTTCCTTCCCTTCCGAGTTGGACAGACTACTAAGCAGTTAGCAGAAATATACATGAAGCAGATAGTAAGGCAGCACGGTGTTCCAGTTAGTATAGTATCAGATCGGGATACGCGGTTTACTTTCCATTTTTGGCAGAGCTTACACCAAAGTTTGGGAACCAAGTTAAGATTCAGTACTGCTTATCATCCACAAACCGACGGGCAATCAGAAAGAACCATCCAGACGTTAGAAGATATGCTACGGGCGTGTACCTTGGATTTTGGCAGATCTTGGGAGGACCACCTTCATTTAGTAGAGTTCTCCTATAACAACAGCTATCAGGCTAGCATTCAGATGGCCCCCTTCGAAGCATTGTACGGAAGGAAGTGCAGGTCCCCTTTGGCATGGGACGACGTCGGAGAATAGAAGTTGTTGGGACCAGAGATGATCACGCAGACTGTGGAGATAGTTAAGTTGGTCAGAGAACGCCTTCGAGTTGCGCAGGACCGACATCGTCATTGGGTAGATCAGCATCGTAGGCCTCTAGAGTTCAGAGTTGGCGACCAAGTGTTTCTGCGGATTTCGCCTACTCGGGGTATCATCAGATTTGGAACCCGAGGGAAGCTTAGTCCAAGATACGTTGGTCCTTTTAAGATTCTCGCTCGGGTAGGCGATGTGGCTTATCGACTTGCCCTTCCGCCTTCGTTAACTGGTATACATGATGTGTTTCATGTGTCCCAATAACGTGGGTATGTCCCAGATCCGAGTCATGTCCTCGACCATTCTGAGTTAGTCGTTGGTACCGACCTAACTTACGAGGAACAACCCGTGTCTATTTTAGACCAGCGAGAGAAGGTACTCAAGAATTAGACGATAAGCCTTGTCCGTGTTTCTTGGAACCA
Organism: Iris pallida; assembly: GCA_029216955.1. Taxonomy (NCBI): domain Eukaryota; kingdom Viridiplantae; phylum Streptophyta; class Magnoliopsida; order Asparagales; family Iridaceae; genus Iris; species Iris pallida. Next base: position 25,261,618 of record JANAVB010008400.1, on the reverse strand, counting down.
TCACTCTTCGGAAGAGTCAACCTGGGAGCGCGAGGACGAGATCAGATCTCGGTATCCGCATTTGTTTGACTAATAAGGTATATTTTTGCACCTTATTGACACGATTCCATGCTTATCTGCACCTGCTTGTTTTGCACTTTGTGATGTATGATAATAACTGCTATGATAGTTAACTTGTATATGATTGTGCCTTGCTTGCCCTGATTTCACTATCCTGTCTTGGATGAAATTTCGAGGACGGAATTTTTCGAAGAAGGGTAGAGATGTCACTCCCCAATCCTGGAATACGTATTTTAATACGTAAACCGATAAATTATATATACCTTGTATTTATACGATATTTATTATGCAGTATTTCTTCATGCATTTCCCAAAAATATTCGACAAAATATTATTTCCTAATTTATTTTCTGCATTTGGGCCTACAGTTTTAGCTCATTTGGGTAACCTATTCTTGGTTTGCCAATGGTTCATCATGAACCCTTTGGTTCATCATGAACCCATGGGTCCAAGATCTTTATATATAACTCATCTCATTCTCTCTCCTCTCATTTACTTCATCTCATTTATTTCCTCCACCAACCAAGGCAAGTACCAACTTGCTCAAAAGATGGATCCATAATTTTGTCAATAATTTCTTACAAAACTATTTGCCAAAACATGTTCTTCTCCTCAATCTGTACTAGTTTAGAACTTGAAAATTTCCATTTTGAAGCTTTGATTTTCGTAGATCTAAGTTTTAATCATTTTTGGATTTTGCATGGTTTGATCTACTTTAGTTGGATTTTATGGGTTTTTGATGCTTCCATGTGGAAGAGAGTTCCATTTCACCCAAGATGGAACTTTGGAAATCCGGATTTGGAGTTCGGATGGCCAAGTTGTGACGTTTTGAAGTTTTGGGATCATCCATGGTGTTCTTGCTGTTTGGAGAAGACAGAGAGCAGTGTGCTCCTGTTTGGGCGCGCTTCCTGTTGGAAGCGTGTCTTCCCTTGAGTCTGCGTGACTTTTTACGCAGCTCTTCCCTTGAGTCTGCATGACTTTTCACGCAGCTCTTCCCTTGAGTCTGCGTGACTTTTCACGCAGCTCTTCCCTTGAGTCTGCATGACTTTTCACGCACGCTGCCTTGAGTGAGCCTGCGTGACTTTTCACCCCTTGAGCGTGCGTGCTTTTGTGCGTACGCTTTTGATATTTTATCAGATATTATATGACCATTTTATATCCTTACGCCTTTTTGTCCCGAGCATGATATGAGCACTAATGTGACCCCGGAGAACAAAGAGTTTCTACCTGATACATGTCCCTGAATGTCCCAGTTCTTGTTCATGCTCGACAAATGACTCGTAACTCCACATGGCGTATTTGCAATGATGTATTACACTAAGGAGGGTAGCACATGTTGACATACTGATTGACATGGATCCTCTTTGGGGTACTCGTACTAAAGTACGCCTTTAGGAGGATAATCATGTAGGCCATAGCATGTGAGTCCAAGATTTCACCTAGGGTTAAACTAGGCAACTAAATATACTAGATGCATGGGGAGGACAGAATCCCGAGATCGTGTTACACCAGCCGCCTTGAGATATTGTCTTGACGCGCCGGCTGGTCTCCACGGATACTGTGTCATCTGCAACGAGTGGATGACTGTATCCGATTAATTCCTGCTATATAATATATGTTTTGGCAAGGTGGCCTTACGAGGGACCTGTGCTCAATAACACCTGTCTACGCGAACCCCTGGGTGGGCTAGCCTTGCTGGAAAGATACGATCTGAGGATTTTCTAAATAACATAATGCGAGGATAACCTCGTCCTACTAGAAACTCGTAGGCTTGATTGGCCGTGAAAACGACTTGCTTGTGTCCTATTACCTTCCGTGAATAACTGAGGGAAGCGGACTGTCATGGTACGTGATCCAATCCATGTTCTTGTTTGATTGTTGGGTTGGTTATCGTACTATGATAGGCTGTGGACCGAAGTTATGAACGGAAGACTTATCCTGGTTGTGAAGTGCTACTTCTGTGAATGACTGAGGAACATGGTCTATCATGGTACATGATCCAACCCATGTTCTTGTTTGATTGTTGGGTTGGTTATTGTGCTGCGATAGGCTATCGACCAAAGTCACGATCAGGAGATTTTATTGTTTATGCCTTTTAAATTATGTGAAAGTTATAGAGTATGACACGTCCCGACTCCATGCGGCACCTTTTGTCCTTGTTTGGTTGTAAGGGTGCCATATGGGTTCGAGGATATTGCGCTACCATATAATAGTAGCATAAGTATTACTATTATCAATCATTCTATTAACTAGGTTTTTAATCTTAACTCTTGTGCCCCTTTGGCGGTACTTGCTATTCGGGGCTGACCCCGCTGGTTTTGTTTGGCCAGATCTCGTAGCAGAGCCGGAGGACACGATCTTCCTCCCTGACATCCATGGTGCATACTAGGAACATGGCGGTTCGGGGACTCTTGTGGGTTTCTTCTCCACCACTCCCGCTTATACATTTGCGGCGTTTAGCCACCGGCACCTGTTAGCCGGATTACTTAATATTTTGTGTCAGTACATAATTGTAATTAAACAGACTGCAGTTGTGTATAATTTTGTACTTCTGACTCTCTGAGATAGCTAAATTATAAAGCTAGACTCTCATGACCATTTTGATGAAGCGTCGGGGACGCCTTACTACTTTATCTTTAATGATCATTTAATTGCTGATGTGACTTGATTGATTGAGACATAGAACTCTGTGGGACCATAGGAGACTTGATTGTAGCATGTACCCCCTAGTCTCTCGACAGCCACGATCGCCGTATGACGTCACGTACCTCATATGGAGTAGCTGGCCTAGTCCGTCTCCGTATTTCGGTACTGGGACGTGACACTATATTTTAATACAATGAAACTCCTTGTATTTTCCATTCTGCTGATGATTACGGGCAACAATCGCGAATTTTGGCACGTATCTTGGGGATGTGTTTTGACGTCACCCGTCCATCCGGGAAGCGGGACGTGACACGTCTTTTAAGTGGTGGCCCATGCAGGTCAGCAAGAATGGAAAATCTAGATAGGACATAGGTTCGGATAAAACGTAGGTTCTAGAATCGTAGGGAGCACTACGAGTCCCAATCACATTCTAGGAATCCCTGAGAAGGAAGTATCAATAGTTAATAGATGATTACCTCTTTTCTAACCAACTGTTTAATCCTAGTAAATGGATAGTGACTCAAGAAATTCTTGATGTAGATCATGCCCCGATTCGCATCCTTCGCGAGACTGAATAATGACAGCCATAGCATGGACGAGTATTATGCATTTGTGAAAAAGATGTGGAAAGTAGCACCGAAGGGAATGATAGAAGCTTATGGAGTACACTACGAGATGAAATACCCAGTGGTGACAGATATCGTAGATAAAAGAAAGATATATTATAATATGGTACATTATTATGTACTAATCAAGGCAGAACCCTCCGAAGGTCCGGAGAATGAACGTAACGGTACACTAGAAGAATGGAAGCAAGCATATCCAGAGGCGAGGATCGTTAACATAAGACGTATGTGGATTTAGACCCCCTAGAATGATGATGATGTATAAATATAGATATGTAAATATTAGATCCTGAATTATGTAAGGGATATGTGTGTAGTGAGATATGTAAAATAAGTATTAGAATTTCCCAATATGTAGGAGGAATATGAATGTATTTAGTAGAAATGTAATATAAGAATGTATATAGTAGGAACATGTTGTATAAATAAATCTGCTTTTCCTATATTTTATTCTGGTAAATATTTTCTTAAGAATATTATGAATGTAGGTATGGATCTATTTATGCCAAGTTTGGAATGGGATGGGAGTGATTACACTTTATACTTATACCAGCGCTATGCCAGACTAATGTGGAACGCACCTGACTGGTACGACATCCATGTCTACCAAGTATTCTATGCAGTCATACGTCCCATTATCAGGGACATTGAAGACGGAGCCGAAGTATATTATGAAAATACAACTTACTGCCTGCATGTCCGAGACCCAAACCGTATTTACATCGAACTATATGGATATGAGGGTACATTAGATGACTTTGAAAGACTCCATCCAGAAGTTGACATCCTTACTGAGGAAAGAATCCTCATCGAGGCCATAGAATAAGAAAAACCTAACCAATATATGTACAGTGAAGAAGGAATCCTTTTTGTCTGCTGTATAGTAGTTTGAAATCGGCAGATATGTATACAAGGAGGGATAGTTAGAGATAGATACTATGTCTCATTTTGGGGAGGTGGAGTGACGCAAGTAGATTAGATGAAAAGAATGTAAACAAATGTGAAGTTGAGAGTAGGAACCACATTTTGTAATACTCTCATTTTAATGAAATATATATGGCTCTGCTGTACACCTTGTTATGAATGAACAATTGTGAGTCAAATATTTCCTGAGGAATTGTGTCTTTTATTTCAGGATATGGACAATCATGCTCAATCAAACAATCCACCACCTCAAACATCAACTGAGCCAACCGTAGCTGACATGTTCCGATTGTTCCAGCAATTATTGGAATCCAATAGTCAACAGGCCAATGCTGCCCATGCAACAAATACCACGATACTAGAACAAATGCAGAATTCAAACAACACCAAGGATAAAACCCTAAAAGAGTTCAGGGATCTTAGGCCGCCCAAGTTTAAAGGGACTAAAAATGCGATGGAAGCAAGTCAATGGCTGAGGACCATTGAAGGCTTAATGAAGGCAGCCAAAGTTAAACCTGAGGACATGGTACCAGCAATCCGCATCCAGCTGGAAGACATAGCTGGATACTGGTGGAGTGCCGAGTACCCCGAAGATTCTGACGAGGACATGTCATGGGCAGAATTCAAGAAGAAATTTAAAGACAGATTCTATCCCAAATCAGCACGGATAGAATTGGAACGACAATTCAACTATCAAAAACAAGGGAGACGTACCGTTGATGAGTACGTTACGGAATTTTCCAGACTTAGTCGATTTGCTCCCAACATGATAGCAGATGAAGAAACAAAGATATCCAGGTTCGTAGAAGGACTTGGGACCCAACTGAAAAGTAGGGTCGCCTCTTATAGGTGCCGAACATTTTCAGAGGCAACAGAAGCTGCTCGAGATCAAGAAAGGATACTAAAAGAAGAACAACCTTTCCGGTCTCCACAACCTAAGAGGGCTTTTGAGGAGGGGGCATCCTCCAATAAGAATCATTGGCAGGGACCGCCTAAGCATCCTCAGAATGGCAACCCAGACAGATCCATAGTCTGTAATTTCTGCCATAAACCAGGCCATAAGATAAATGTATGTAGAAAGAGATTGGGGCTCTGTTTGAAATATGGGGCAGGTAATCATCCAACCAATCAGTGCCCTCAAATGCCTGCAACTGGGGCAATCACACAAAGCTTCAATCAAGTATATCGACCTCCAGTTCAAGGAAACCATCCTCGACCTATGATGCAGGCACCAATATCACAAGCAGGTATGGTTTATGGAAATCAGCAAAGGCCGCCCTATGCACCTCAGGCATATCAATTTCAACAAGCACAGCGGGCGGCTCAAGCCCAAAATAATAACAAAAGAAGGAATAAGCAAGGACAAGCATTTGTGATGGGAGCCGAAGATGCTAATATTCCTGGGAAAGTAATTTCAGGTACTATTTTAATTTCTGCATATCCAGCATCAGTATTATTTGATTCCGGGACTACCTATTCATTTATAGCATCTTCTTTTATATCACAACGTGAAATAGAGTCACAACCTCTGCCTAAATCACTGAAGGTCCTCACCGGTAATGGAGTAGTAGAAGTCAGTCGGATATGTAGTAGATGTCCCATAAAATTGGGTGGAGGAGCTTTTCGTACCCGGTTGCTCGTTTTCCCAACAAGCAACTATGATATAATATTGGGTATGGATTGGCTAACTGCAACATTAGCCAACATAGATTGCGGTCTGGGGAAAGTTTCCTTTCAACTCCCTGACGGAGAATTTTGTGAATTTGTAAGGAACCAGAATGAATTCAATGCAGAAGAATTAGAAAAATTTGAATTACCAGTACTGCTGCAAGAAGTGGTAGAACAACCATTTCCAAGAGTAGTAGAAGAATTTAAGGACGTATTCCCAGAAGAATTGCCAGGGCTACCCCCAGATAGAGCTATAGAATTCTCTATAGATTTAATACCTAGAGCTGCACCCATAGCCAAAAAGATATACCCAATGAACAAGGAGGAGCTGGCTGAGTTAAACAAACAAATAAAGGAATTATTATCCAAAGGATTTATTCAGTCTAGCGCTTCGCCATGGGGTGCACCAGTATTGTTTGTGAAAAAGAAGGATGGTACCCTACGCCTAGTGATTGATTATAGGGCCTTGAATGAGGTTACCATCAAAAATAAATATCCCTTACCTAGGATCGATCAATTGTTTGATCAGTTAGGAGAGGCAAGGATATTTTCAAAAATTGATTTGAGGTCCGGATATCATCAAGTGAAGGTAAAAAGGGAAGATATTCCAAAGACTGCATTTAGAACTCGGTATGGGCATTACGAATTCCTAGTTATTCATTGATGATATTCTTATATACTCCAAAAGTGAAGAGGAGCATGAAAAACACTTGAGGATAGTACTGCAAACTCTGCGGGAAGAACAATTATATGCCAAACTTAGTAAATATGAATTTTGGTTGGATCAAATACCATTTCTAGGGCATATTGTCAGTGGAGAAGGCATCTCGGTAGATCCGAAGAAGGTAGAAGCAGTTAAGTCTTGGCCGACACCCAAGTCCATAGCAGAAATCAGAAGTTTCTTAGGATTGGCTGGTTATTACCGAAGATTCGTAGAGAATTTTTCCAGAATTGCAGAACCTTTAACCCGCCTCACTCGGAAGGAAGAAAAGTTTAACTGGACAGAGAAATGTCAGGCAGCATTTGATGAATTAAAGAAAAGATTAATTTCAGCCCCAATAATGGCATTACCATCTGGTTCGGGTGGATATGAGATATATAGTGATGCATCAGGAAAGGGTCTAGGATGTGTACTGATGCAGCACGGAAGAGTCATAGCATATGCATCCAGACAATTAAAGACACATGAAAGAAATTATCGAACTCATGATCTCGAACTCGCAGCAGTGGTGTTTGCACTCAAGTTATGGAGACATTATTTATACGGAGAAAGAATCAAAATCTACACCGATCACAAGAGCCTAAAGTATGTCTTCACACAAAAGGAGATCAATATGAGACAAAGAAGATGGTTGGAGCTATTGAAAGACTTTGATATGGAATTAACATATCACCCAGGCAAGGCTAATAAGGTAGCTGATGCCTTAAGTAGAAGACCTGAAGCTTTCTTTCTGAATACACCCAAGGAAATCCTTGAGGATTTGAGGAAAATAGGAATTAAAGTAATATGCCCGATAACTGATGGGATATGGCAAAACTTACAAATATAATCCTCCTTAATAGATAGAATTAAGGAAGCCCAACAAAATAATTCAAAACTTCAAAAAATCTGGAAACAAACAGAAGCAGGACTCCAGACCGGGGTAAGGAAGCATCCGGACGGATCGCTCAGATTCGGAGATCGGTTATGTGTGTCCAGTAGAGATTTAAGAACGGAGGTCATGACAGAAGCCCATAACTCACAATATTCTATTCATCCGGGCAGCACTAAAATGTATAAAGATTTGAAACAGACATTTTGGTGGCACGGGATGAAGAGAGAAATCGCCAGATTCGTATCCAGATGTCTCGTCTGTCAACAAGTGAAAGCAGAGCATCAAAGAACAGCAGGACTTCTTCAGCCGTTGCCCATACCAGAATGGAAGTGGGAGCATCTCATAATGGATTTTGTGACAGGACTGCCTAGGACCCAAAGGGGTAATAATGCTATTTGGGTCATTGTGGATAGACTTACGAAGTTCGCTCGTTTTCTTCCTTTTCGAGTTGGACAGTCAACAGAGGTACTGGCAGAAATGTACATGAAACAGATTGTCAGTCAGCATGGAGTACCAGTGAGTATAGTATCGGATAGAGATACCCGGTTTACCTCGCACTTCTGGAAAAGCTTGCAAGAAAATCTTGGCACTTAATTAAAATTTAGCTCCGTCTACCACCCCAAAACAGACGGCCAGTCTGAAAGAACCATTCAGACACTAGAAGACATGCTGAGAGCTTGTACTTTAGATTTTGGAGGAGCATGGGATGATCATCTACATCTGGTGGAATTTTCATATAACAACAGTTATCACGATAGTATCAAAATGGCCCCTTTTGAAGCACTATATGGTAGAAAATACAGATCGCCGGTATGTTGGACCGACGTAGAAGAAAGACAATTATTGGGGCCAGAACTGGTGACACAAACCGTAGACATAGTCAAGACAATAAGAAGTCACCTGCAAGCAGCCCAGGATAGATAAAAGATGTGGGCTGATAAGCATCGAAGAATACTGGAATTTCAACCTGGAGATCACGTTTTTCTGAAAATTTCACCAACCAAGGGAACCATCAGATTCAGGACCAGAGGAAAACTGAGTCCGAGATACATTGGACCCTTCGACATAATGGAGAAAGTAGGGAATGTATCATATCGGCTTGCTTTACCCCCAACACTAGAGGGAGTTCACAATGTATTCCATGTTTCCCAATTACGAAGATATGTGTCGGATCCGAGCCATATAATCGACCATTCAGAAATCACCGTTGGGCCTACACTACGGATAGAACAGAAACCCGTTGGGATCTTGGATCGAAGAGAGAAGGTACTCCGCAATCGGATCATTCCATTAGTACGAGTCGCATGGAGCAGGGATTCGCCTGGAAATTCAACTTGGGAGAAGGAAGAAGATATGCGGAAACAATATCCGTATCTATTTCCTAAGTCAGGTCAGTAATCATACCGCTACCTTAGTTATTTCAAATTCCGAGGACGGAATTTTTCTAAGGGGAGTAGATTTGTAATACTCTTATATTATTATTATTATTATTATTATTATTATTATTATTATTATTATTATTATTATTATTATTATTATTATTATTATTATTTTGTTTCAAAAAATAATAATATATATATCATAAATGAAGAAGAATGGAGAAAGAGAGGTGTCCCCATGTATTTAATGGGGGGGACACCTCACCCTCCCTCTTTCCTATAAAAACACAACAACCCCCACACAAAACCATACACACACACAAAAACCCCAACATCACAGCACCCCTCTCCCCCTCTATATAAACACACACACCCAAGGAAAGAAGAAAGAGAAAGAAAAAAAACAAACAAACAAAAAACACTCACACACACACACCCGACCCCCCCCCCAACCGCCACTACCACCCGCTGCCACTGCCCCCGACCCGCTGCTGCCGCCCCAGCCGTCGCCCGCCGCCCGCCTGACGCCGCCGACCGCCGGCCGCCCCTCCCGGCCACCTCCACCTCATCCTCCACTTCATCCTCTTCTTCATCCTCTCCTTCATTCTCTACTCCATCAATTCCAAGGAAAGGAAAAACCTAGGTAAACTTCTTCTCCTTTCCCCAATCTTTGTTTTTTTTCAATTCCAATTAGGTTAGAATACTAACAAAGTTGATATTTTGCTATTGGGTTCAAATTAGGGTTTGTGGAGAAGTCTAGGACATTCCCTACCCAAGGCAAGTCCTCCTCTCCTTCTTCTTCTCTAATCTTTTTCCATCTAGGTTAATATGAACCATTTAAATCACATTAAATTCTGAAAATTTTTTTTGTTAGGATCATACAAAATTTTGTTAAGTTTTGGGAATACTAGGAAGTTGAATTTGTGTAGGTTAGTCTTTTAAAATCTGAATTTCATGTTACATATAAATTTCTTCGTCTCATAATATTCCAGGTTGGAATAAAAGTTAAGGAAATATCCCTAATCATGGTTTAATTAAATTCTGAAATTTTGATAACATTTAACCCAATTTGAGAAATTTTAAAATGTTGCTATTATGATTCTAGTAGATGTTCAATTTTGATAGACATAGGTGAAAGAATTAAAATCTGGCACTGGAACTATTATTGCTGACATATCACGGGTAAGTATGCACAATTAAAGGAAACGATTATGGACCGGAACTATTTGGACTTGAATTTCCATAAACACATAAACATACATGAACATGGGACTCTCCAATGGTAAGTCTGTCATAAATATTGGAACTGAACAACTGGACCGCACGCCGGGAAGGTAAAAATGCAAGGACCCTGCTTCTCTCTACTCACTAAGTATTTATTCAATTTTGTGTGTTCATATTTAAGAATTAAGTCGCTTTTCTACACTTTCCTATTTCATGCACAAAAGTTAAAATGTTGATATCAAAGAGTTTCGCTTGATTTGATTTTCTCTATACTATCTACATATATATATATATATATATATATATATATATATATATATATATATATTTCATATTTGTATATATCTACATATATATATATACAAACATATATATATATATATCTATACAAATATATATATATACCTGTACATATATAGTTATATATATATATATATATATTATAAAGTCTTACATATTAACTAGTATAGTTGAATAAATAATTGCTCTATCTTGACAAACTGCAAAACTATTAGCAAGCAGCGACCCGACTAATTGCCAAAAGAAAGGTAACTATTGCTGGTTCAGGTAAAAATCTCCAGTTCCTTTTGTTCTTTTATTACTTGCGTGGTTCCGGTGTTGAGAGTTGCTCCACCGAAGGGGTCGGCGAGCCCAATTATTACTTGCGTGGTTCCGGTGTTGAGAGTTGCTCCACCGAAGGGGTCGGCGAGCCCAATTATTACTTGCGTGGTTTCGGTGTTGAGAGTTGCTCCACCGAAGGGGTCAGCGAGCCCATATTTTTCTTTATCATATATATGTTTTCCTATAAATTTTTGGGGCTCCTAAATACAAAGGAGACTCTGCCGAAATTTTTGAGAAATTTAGAAGATAGACAGATTTCCGACCTTCGGAAATTTTTCTTGAAAATTTCTTATCTAAGGAAGCATTTGGGAGGGGAGAACAACTGAATATCCCTAGATATCCCGTAACTTAAATAACAAAAAGCTGATCAGTATTTCGGAAATCTCGTAAATTAGTGCATCTAGTTTCGACTAGGGTGTACTAGCCCAAGGGAGGCTCTACATCTATCTGACAGTAACATCAATAGATGTCTTTTTAGCCCAAGGGAGGCTCGAAAATCACAGCCTGATCCCAGGTCAATGGGATTGTTCACGGGAAATATTTAGAGGATTATTCGGAGTATTGTTCTCAAAACTGCATTTCTTTTCAAATCTTACTCCAAAAACAACGCGGCCTACTATGGGTGGGCTGTGTCCTTAATTGCTCAAGGAAGCAATTCCTACTAAAAACTCAAGGGAAGCTCGAAAATCTTATTATTCATAGAGTAGGACGTTGATTTCATTCATGTTTTACTAAAGCAGATATATATATATTTATATATATACCTAGCAGTGCAATTTGGCATACCTTGTTTCATTTTTTTTTAAACTACATATTCATCTTTTTGTTTAACTTTCACCGTTCTTGGCCGAGGACTTGCTCGTCATTTTCTAAACGACCTAGTATTTGTTCACTAGGTGAAGGAGAAGAAGACGCCTCCGCCGAAGTATCGCCGCACTACGACGAGGAGTAAACTGTCGGGATTACCCACAGTTATGACCAGCAGTATCGTTGTTATTTTGCAAATCTATTTTTGTAATAATCTTTAATAGAATTGTTGGAAAAGTTCCATGTAATATTGCTACACTATATTTTAATACCATGAAACTCCTTGTATTTTCCATTCTTCTGATGATTACGGGCGACAATCGCGAATTTCGGCGCGTAGCCTGGGGATGTGTTATAACGTCACCCGTCCATCCGGGAAGCGGGACGTGACAATGTATCTCAGTTGAGGAGGTACGTGGCGGACAGCAATCATGTGCTTGATCACTCCGAGATCACAGTAGGACCGAGTTTGTCATACGAAGAGCAACCAGTAGGTATCCTCGATCGCCGAGTGAAGGTGTTGCAGAATCAATTTATTATATTGGTTCGCGTGGCATGGAAGCATCACTCGCCAGGGGAGTCTACTTGGGAGCGCGAGGACGACATCCAAAATCGCTACCCGTAGTTGTTCGAAAACGAAGGTATGTCTTGTATTTTAAGTACTATTATAGTTCCTTGCATTGCATTTGATCCCCCGACCTTAGTCTAATTTCGAGGACGAAATTTTCTTTAAGTTGGGTAGGATGTAAACCCCCATAATTTATATTTGATTTTTATAATTTAATTATTTTTATGTATTTTATAAGTTATGGATTTATATGCTACTAGATTATTAACAAAATTAAGGTATGTGTGTATATATAATATTATATGTGTGCATGTGCGTATTCCTATTAAGTAAGGAATATGATAGAATCTAGGATATTTTAGAAATTTATTGTGATTTTTTTGAGACTTTTTTTAGCTTAAAAGATATATATATATATATATATATATATATATATATATATATATATATATATATATATATATATATATATATATATATATATATATATATATATATAACATATATAAAATATATATATATATATATATATATATATATATATATATATATATATATATTTATATTTATATTTATATATATATATATATATATATATATAAGTATTATATAAAAAAAAATATATATAAGTATTATATAAATTAGTTATTAAAAAAATAATAATAATACTAATGATAACAGTGGCCTCAGCTACACACCCAGGAAAGGGAGGGGCGGCCAGGCACTGTATTGTTAGTGGGTGCAATAAATAAAAAAATAAAATTATATAATATGGAATGGCGGGAACCAGCCACATGGGCCGGTCCACCTCAGCCCCTCCCAAACGAAATTGCACGCAGCAGCAGCTGCAATGCAGTGGGACCCCGACCCCTTCCGAATACACCCCATGTTGGGCTTAGCAGCAACTGCTACTAAGAGTAGGAACCCGAGCCCCTAAGCATCTCCTATTCGAAATAGGCCAGCGGCGGATATATATATTTTTGCTCAAACCAAACCCTAACCCTCTTCAATATTTCATCTACCCATCTCCACCCCAGCCTCGAACCCCAGGCGCACATCCCAGGTTGCTTGCGGCCACCGTGCGTGCATCGAAGCCTCGCCAAGCACGTCGAAATAGATCCCGAAACAGAGATACCCTATTTCTAAACTCAGCCAGGTACTCAACTTTCCTCGAACTTTACTTCGATTGTACTTGGTAACTTTTCGATCTAGAAAATCCTAGATAAAGCCCTTATGATCCTCTTCAAGATCCCCCAGGTGGATTTTTACATGGCCATCCAACTTGCTCGAAAAATCGAGACGAAGTTGGAGAAAAACCCACTTTTCTGTTTATTAAAAACTGTTTTGAAATGCCAACTTGTCGGCCATTTTTTTTGCCGTCCATTAAAGTTTCATAAAAACTAATTGAACACATTTGAAGTCAACATAACCACGATGGAAACGTAACTGGTAGATTGGTATTTTGATTTCTGTGTGTGCATTAAACTGATGTTGAAGTTGGGCGAAAAACTGTTTTCTAAAGTGTTAATTTCAGAAAAATTTCACGATACGACGTACGCCCCGACAAACCGGGCGACGTGGTCGCGCGCTATACGCATCGAAAGGCGCGTATGGACGTTACCGACATGTGGGAACTGACGGAGCTCAGTTTCGTCGCGTGTGAGCGACGAAATCAACGCGTATCCGTCGAGATACCCCCGTATCGACGTTTTGCAAACTTGCCCATAACTTCGTGTATAGTCGTCGGATCAAGAAGAAACTTGTGCCAACAGGTCCGGATCAAAATTTTGGTCCTGTATGCCAAGTTTGGTTCGATTCTGAGAAGGTCGAATCGGAACCCAATTTTTGGCGGGCCCGCGACCCATTCAAACGGGCGATTTTGTACACGGCTCCTCGGAATCCAAAACTGGACATACCGTTGAGTTCCTCTCCTCAAACTGAAATCGTAGACATGTAGTTTGACGACTTTAGAGACCGTAGACTTTGGCACGCGTTTCGGTGCAAAGCGGGTCCAACGGCGGACATCGTTTTGACCCGAAATTACGATTTTGCCCCTGTTCCAGAATTTGACTTTTGGACAGGCGTTTCCTAGGTATATCTTATTCACCGAGATCATTTTTGATATTTGTTTCAGCGTTTGGAGTCATATGTGATTTGTGAGTTTTGGTGCTGACACTTGCTACTCTTGGACTTGCCACTTTGTACCACCAGGCAAGATACCTTGCCACCCTACTCTGTGATTATTATATTCTTATTTTTAGTTGTTTTTTTTAGCATTGCTTCGTGATATTTAAACTGTGCTTCCAAGTCACACTTGGGTGCAAGCGACTATATCGGTCGTTCTTCTTGCTTTATTTATTCTCTTGCATTGACTTAGTCTAGTGACCACCCATTGATGTTGAGGTATTGGTATATCTCATACGGCCTTGACACTTGTTGTATCACGTGATGTGTGTCACATATAGGACACGTTTCCACGTAGTTGGCTGGCTACCGATACGTATGGAGCGTACGACGGATAGGAGTAACTGCCAATAGTATTGCATATTAGAAGACTTGGCGGTTACTAGAGGTTCATATCAGTCATGGAGATGATGATACTAGGCATTGGTTGGGGAGAACAATACCTGACGTATGGGCTTCTTTACACTTCCATGATTACCTGTGCGCTCCACCGGAGACGCAGGCTCCAGGCGCCCTCTGACGTTTCCCAGAGCGTTATGGACGTAGTCCCTTGCACATGGTGCCCTCTAACGCTTCCCGAGCGTTATAGACGTAGGCCCCTGGTACCCTCTATGGGAACTATACCGATCCTATTTTCAGCCAGGGCTCTTGCGTCGAAGGATTGTATCTCAACTGCATGTTCACAGTAGAATGGTCAGGAACCCGGTTGCATGCATATTTTTTTCTCTTATTATATTATCACAGTTTATTATGGCATGGTGTTTTCTTGTATCTTGCTATGTCCCCTGAGGACCTGGTTATCTCTCCAGGTTTAGACGAGTTTCCACAAGAGTACGGAGCGGCATTGGAGCTATCCTACATTGATGATGAGGCAGTGCCTTATGATTTCTAGTCTATTTCTTATCTGAGACAGTTGTAGACATTATTTTACATCTCCTTTTCTTTCTATTTGCGGAGGTCAGACTCCGATCTTGGGAGACTATTTTTTATAGCTGTTTGGAGTGAGTATGTTCACCCGGCTATCTTTTGATACTCTTATTCATTTATTTGGACTTCATTATCTTCTGTGTTGAGCTGTGATAATATTAGATATGTTATTCTGGCCTGTGATTATTTATTTACAGCTTATGTGCATATGCGAGGATTCTATATATTAGAGTATTCTTCGTATATGTGCAGCTGGCATGTTCACTTACTTGGTCCTATGTATTTTGGGACTGGGGCGTTACATAACTACTGTTACATAGATCACTATATCACATATGGCAATTATGCACTTCACAACTAAGAGCAATCCACAAATAGACTCTCATTATTTGATGGAACAAACTATAGTTATTGTAAGACACGAATAAGCTTCTACCTGAAGTCTCTAGATTTTGACTTATGGTCAATTGTTGTCAATGGCTACAAAAAGCCTACTATCACTTCTATTCTCACATCCTCTATAATCAACAAGCCTTATTATAGTTACACAGAGGAAGAGAAGAAGTTAGCTAGCCTTGATGCAAAAGCTATGCATATCTGTCACTATGCTGTAGACATAAAAGTATTTAATCTTATTAATACTTGCACAACATCTCATAAATTTTGGAAAGTTCTTGAAGATACTTATGATTGCAGGTATGAAAGAAAAGCTAGCAACTCCAGAGAGAAGAATAGTCTTCATAATGATGCAAATATATGCATGATGGAATTGGGATTTAAGGTACAACACAATCCCTTATACGAAGAAGAGCTTGTATGTGACAATTGTAAGAAGATAGGCCACATCCAAGAAGATTGTACTACTGTTAGAAAGGAGAGTCACTACGAAAGATCAAATGAAGGAAGATCATCGTCTCACAAGTACACTAGCACGAGCATATGGTGTGAAAGTGAAGCAAGAGATTCTAAAGAAGATGAGAGACCTCATCAAGCTACAAATTTATGCTCAATGGCATTATCTAACGAGGTACAAAATAATTCTTTTTATGAAGAGAGTGAATTTTCTCATGATGAGTTATCTGATGCTTTCAGTGATCTGTTAGAAGAACACAAGAAAGTATTAGATAAATAGAAGCAAGCTAGAAAGGATATTCTATCCTATAAGCGTGAGAATGAAAAGCTTACTTGCTTATTGAATGATGCTAGAAATACTTCTTCTTCTGATAAATCTACTGAGATTTCCATACTTCAGTTTAAATTGTGTGAGGCACTTAATTGCATTGAGAAAAACACTCAAGAAAATGCTAAACTTAAGGAGGAATTAGAAGCAGAAAAGAAGAAGTATTCTATTGCTTCATGTAGAATTGATGCTCTATCTGCTAAATGTGATAAGATTTGTGCTAACTCTAAAAAGTTAGAGATTAGACTGGAAAAGTAGGTAGTACAACCTACGACTCAGTCTAACACAAGACACGTGACACATCACAAAATTACACACGACAAATCATCTAGAAAGCAGGCAAGCAAAGCTAAAGCTTCACACAACCATGCTTTCTATTACAAGTATCCACGCACATCATATCACACTACTGCATGTTCTCATACTGCCACTCATAGCACTAATATTAATACTTTATGTCATTATTGTGGTATGAATGGACACGTTTCTAATTATTGTCAGATTAGAAAACTAGTTGATATAAACTTATGCAAATAGGTTCCCAAAGCTAACAAATGTGGATCCAAGTATTGGATACCAAAGTCTTCACCTAATATTTTAGGTGGAGCTACTTATGCTGACTATTGAACCATAGAGCGTGTTGGTGATTGCAAAGCTACAAAGGCCATCTTCCAAGCAATTGCACCAACACAAGTATGGTCATAGAACCACTTTGGTAACATGCTTCCTAAATTATTTTTAATATCTAGCATGTTCTTATTGATTTCTTACTCTTGGCTCTCATTGATATCTTTTAATTGTTCGAATCGATGTGAGCCATAATCCTAGCATGACTAGCTGTTTAGCTTAAATGATTAGTTCACACTATATAATATTTTATTTTCTATTAGTGTGACACATTTGTCTATGTATGCTCTTTACTTTTAATCTTTATTCTTGAAGCATGCATAGGAGCTTACTTTTTTTGAGTTAATATGTTTTTGACTCTCTGTCTTTAATATTTTTTAATGGTCACTTCTTATCGATTTGTCTTTAACATGTCGTATTTACTTTGAATGGTATTATGTAAGTATGTATGTTTAGCACGAGTCTTCTATTTACTTGAAAAATATATACATATACTTTTATGTTAATCTTGTGCTTGCATAATATACTTCACTATTGATTATCATACTTTATTTTGATTACCTAGTTATGAATCAATTACATCTTTGTCTAATATATGAGTTGAGTTCAAGTTCTATATTATTTTTAAAAAAAGTAGTTTCAAACTTATGCTTATCTCATACTTAAGCTATTGATTTTTTTTAACATATTTATGTTCTTATCTTTATTAGCTTCTTCCTCAAAGGCTTTTTTTCTTGGCTTTTTGGTAGATGTTTTGGATACATTATATTTTTAATATCTTGATCTTGATAAACCATTATTTGGGTATTTATTTCTTTTATATTTAGGGATTCTAGATTTTGATGTTGTTCGATGATACTGCATATATTCCTTTGAATCTAAGTTCTTAAGAGTAGAGATCATTTTGGGAACAAGCCGAAAGGGTCCTTCTGTCATACAGGTGTAAATAGCCTGAAGCGACACGGTATACTAGTCTTCGGACTACCGATAGCTGGGAACCGCCCCTACAGCTAACCCGAAGTGATCAATACTTTATAGACTTAATATTTATTAAGGTCTACTTGCAACTATTTTGATCATTTCAACACACCAATTCACTTTCATATCTCTTCTCTATAAGACTACTACTTCATCAAAAGTGTTTTGAGCTATTCATTTTTCAAATCCCAAGCCAGTTACAATCCTCTAATCGATTTGCCAGTGCGGTACGGTCTAGAAGTTTCAAAGTGATTATAATCAGAGGCTTGACTGAAGATAGACACTTCACAATTGAAGTTAGTCGAGTACTTCGGATCAAAGCTCGCGTTGTAGAAGTTGCAAGAACTTCGGATGAAAACTTCTGGTAATTTTCCATAGTGGATTCAACTAGAAGCTAAACTTCTTCCGAATGGACTAGTCCTCACAAGAGGAAAACCAGTACACATCGCCATGTTTGCGTTTGCTTTCTGATCTCTACTTTTCAATTACTTACTTGTGATATATTTTGTGATCTTGCTACTAACATTTTTAATTAGCTAATTTTCGCTACCTACTCTATTCACCCCCCCCCCTCTAGAGTATTGTGCTTTACAATTCGTTCCTATACTTTTGATTCATTTCGTGGCTCGTTATGTGAACCAAATCCTCGACCGAAAGGCACTCTTTGCCCTAGGCATTTGAACAACTACTTCTATGATCTTCATAGAATGGTATTCTCCACCATCATTCCAAAGAATACCACCACTGATGAGATTTCCTATTTAGAGCTTTCAACTATCTATCATCTCCCCACTTTTACGTTCCCTTCAGTCTACCCAAGACTATTATCGCCGCTTGTCACGCCCTAGAACCAGAATACTAGAGAGCAGGGGATAGACACAGCTAGCTACGTACATTGAAGTATAATCCACCTCGATATACGGTCACGGCTGTCTAGATGCATGAGGGTTTATCTACAAGCTAACAGTCTCTTATGGTCATGAACAAGCCTAGTGTGTCAATCTCAACAAGCAAGTAATTGTTACAAGATGTAAGATCTTCAGACATACAAAGTAAGGCATCCCAAATATTACATATTCAGATGATCATGAAGCTAGTCATACAAAATACGAAGACTAGAAAGAGTTTAAGTCATGCATGATCAACCCTATGATTTGTCAATCATGTAACTGCCCGTAGGCAGACATAAATTAAAGTTTCAACACGAGCTAACACTTGCTCGGTGGCTAAACGCCTCAAAAGAATAATTTACAATAAAATGGGAGAGCAAAATAAGAAACCCACTCGTTGCCAGGATTACGTTTGGTGTTTACCATCTGGCTAGAAGGCAGGTAGATCCTCGGGTGCTACTCCGAAATTTGGCCATACAAAACCAGCTGGGTCAGAACCCAGAAGAGCAAGTGCCACAAGGGAGGCTTCACTTAGGAACTAAACCAGCATATTAGATCACAAGACATAAATAATAACAAGAAAACTAGAGTTAGGAAATAGGGGATAAACGATAAGATAACTAAGAAACTATTCCGGTAACCAAGTTACAACCCGTAAACCAAACAAGGACCTGAGTTGTAACACTTCACCTGAACAGAGCTTAGACTCTAACCATTTATCGACAAGAGTAAAGCATAAACAGTAATGCACTAAATTAATCATAACTAGCACTGCCTAGACAAGACTAGACTAGATTATATTCATAATTTATGGCCAAGCAATGAGTACGGCTTGATACTTTAACTAACTAGGGTTGTTACAAGCCTATCTACTAGCAAGATGCAATAAGATGTTCCAACAGTCACAAGCCCTACAGACTATTCATGTTATCCTAACGCAGGTTGAGAGAGTTGATTAGGTGACTTGGAGGTGCAACACATGACAGTGTGCTGGAAATGCGCCGTACTCAACGGCAGGCTACAAGTCCACTTAAGGCGCTCAAATAACAGGAATGCATGTGACTGGAAAATCTCTTTATGAGCTACTTGATCAATCTAGTCATTATGGCCTAGTCAGATTCACTATGAATTCCTGACCGTGGTAATCAGGAATCCATGTCTTAGACATGATGCAAGACGAGACATGTAGCTTGTACAGGCACAATCATCCACGGTGTCAAGATAAGAGTTACTTAGCGAGTTGAGATAGCCGTCGCAACAACATTCAAGGCTTATATGTCATGTTAGGTTACTTATCATGTCAAGAGTGCGTCACAACGGACCACTATCAAGAATTATCATGTCAAGGTAGATCACATTATCATGTTCATGTCAAGTTCTGATTCATAGCCTAGGATTATCATGCTCAAGTCCAAGTCACTAGTTCAATGCCAACTAGTGGTTAAGTCGGGTCGTTGCAA
The DNA here is from genome assembly GCA_029216955.1 of Iris pallida. Lineage (NCBI taxonomy): Eukaryota > Viridiplantae > Streptophyta > Magnoliopsida > Asparagales > Iridaceae > Iris > Iris pallida. Next base: position 25,241,254 of record JANAVB010008400.1, on the reverse strand, counting down.
TTTAGGCCAAGTATAGAAAACATACAAAGAAGATCGAGAGCACCCAAGTGTAACTGAAACCATAAGTCACATATGAATCCTGATTAAAGTGAGACATGAAGATTCTTGAAGCCAAGACAAAGATCTACAATTTTCATATTTAGAGTTTTTCAAGATTTTAGCCACAAAATAGCTTAAACGGGCAAAAACAGTCAATTGGAGTGATTTGCGTACTGGTACACGAGCAAAACTGTCCACAGCGCACGTTACGCGGCAGAAAATCGCCCACGGTGCGTGACGCACAAGTTGCATTGCGTGAGAGAGCAAAACCGCCCACGGCGCACGTTGTGTGCAAGCACGACGCACGTTGCGTTACGCGGCAGCGCGACACGCAAGTTGCGCTGCACGTGCGGACAAAACCGCCCACAGCGCACGTTGCGCACAAGCACGGCGCACGTTGTACGGCAAAAAATTGCGTGCGGCGCACAAGTTGCGCTGCGCATGCGAGCAAAATCGCCCATGGGACACGTTGCGCACAAGCACGACGTACGTTGCGCAGCAGCACGACGCGCGATGCGCAAGTTGCGCTGCGTGAACGAGCAAAAATGCCTACGGCGCACGTTGCGCGCAAGCACAACGCACGTTGCGCGCAAGCACAACGCATGTTGTGCGGCAGAAAATTGAACGCGGCGTGCGGCGCTCAAGTTGCGCTGCGCACGCGAGCAAAACCGCCCAGGGCGCACGTTGCACGGAAGCACGGCGCACGTTGCGCGGTAGAAAATTACGCACGATGTGCATGTTGCGCTGCGCGCCCAAGCAAAAATGCCCATGACGCACGTTGCGTGCAAGCACGGCGCATGGTGCGCAAGTTGCGCACGGCACTGTTCATCGTCCCGACAGCACCAAAAGGTGTGGAGAACCCATGACCACGAAAATGGCATAACTTCTTCGTCCGAAGTCAAAATCAAGCGGTTAAAAAGCCAAAATTGGGTAGAATTGAATTTTCTACATGGAACCGTTAGTTCTCGAAAATAACCAAGTTTCGGAGATCAAAACCAAGGAAAACCGAAAAAGTTACAAACTTAGATCTACAAGAATCCATTCACTAAACCCAAAAATGTCACGTTCTAAAAAGGCTTAGAATCTAGTAAGGAAGAGAATGGAACAATAAAACTTGAGACCCATCATGAAGCAAGTTGCACTTGCCTAGGGCTTGGTAGATGGGAGGAGTAAATGAAGAAGATGAAGAAGTAAATGTAAATAACGGAGGAGAGAGAAGGAGTTGGTTTTTATGTATACAAAATCTCTCCATCTCAAACGAAAACAAACCAAGCTAAGCCAAGTCAAATTAAACCGAACCAAATTAAAAAACTAAGTCAAGATTAAACCAAGACTAGGCTAAGCATAATAAGTCTAATTACGGTCCACCTGACAAATGTCAAAAATCTGTATATGTATACTGAAAATACGTACAACGAAAAACGAGAGTGACGCCGCTATGGAACGGTGTCGCAAGAAATCGCGACGTCTTCTTTATGTAATGTATCTCCCGTGCATATTTCAGTACTTTAAGGTTGGACTTAAAGATTGTCCTAAGGATGCTGCTCCTGCTTATCATTATGAGCATCGTCGTTCTGCTCCTGCTCCTACTATTCAGGCTCCACCTCCTCCAGTTGACCCGTTAGATGCTGATACCCATCCTACTCATCCTCCTGGTGGCGTTACCCTTGAGTTACTTCAAGCTCTTATGATGGATCAGTTTTGATCCATGGATTTTCATACCACCCTCCAGCTTTACGCCATATCCAACTCTGTTTGGGATATGTCATACAGTCTTACTCACAACCCTAGTGGTCCCATCCCTATGGTTCCTGATCCTACCAGATTTGGCTACCGCATTGATGATCCATAGGCTCAGCGATACTTTGACCCTGCTGCTGCCCGATATGATCCCAACCGTTCTGCTAAAACCGGTCCTTCCAGAGCTACTGATGATAATGATGATGAGGATGATGATTGAGGATATGTTTCCTCATGATAGTTCACCACTAGTTATGTTCTTTATTTTTTTGTGACTATGTATTAGTGATAATTGCTTCCTTCAAGCATTATCAGTTCTATTATTAGTGATGTATGAACTCTATCTATTTCAGTTTATGTACTATGCATTCTCTTATTTATATTCTGCTCTATTTTGTGCTGGGTCCTACTATCAATTTACTTAAGTCATTTTGTTTATTTGACAAATCGGGGGAGTAATATGATAGATACTTAAAATTGCCTTAATATGTTGCTTACAAATATTTTATGACTAAAAATCTGTTTGGAGATTTCTAGACTTCTACAGATATTTAGCCGACATGTTTTGTTATGCGGGAGTAACAAGACTTGACCGTACATTACAGGGAGCAACTATATTGTACCAATATTGACGGCCAAAGCTACTACCGTACCTTTAGTACCACATCAAGTCTACTTCTAAATCGAGCTGAACATATTCTTACGTATCAATTGTAGTTCTGTCAAATTATCAAAATGGGGGAGATTGTTGGCCCATTAAGCCATGGTAAAACCAACTTCGATAATTAGCTTAAAACTCCAAACTTGATATGAAAAGAAACCGAAGATCGCAAATTTCATCTCCACTGAATTTTTCATATTTATTTTGTATTTTTCTTTTATTGAGTCTAGATTATATTGTGAGTCGGGATCATTGGCATTTAGAAGTTCTATCCTAAAACCAATCCTTGATCCATTTTCTAACCTAAATCAAACCCACATCCAAAAGCCTAAACCAAATCAGGTTGACCAGGATCCCTCGTAATCGAACTCGGCCAGAGTTCTGCCCGAACTCAGACCGAACTCGGTCCCCTGGGATTTCTCCTGGTCAGCAGCTTTTCCTATTCTTTTGGATTACCAACGTTCAAAATTATGAACGTTAGCCTATCGAGTTCTTCCCGAACATTGTCTCAAAATTCCTATAAAAAGAGAAGAAATTCCCATTTCTATTCGCTCATTCAATCTTTATCTTCTCTATCTATTCCTAAGCTTTCTATTCTATTTACAAAGCTTCAATCTTAAAATTTCTAAGACAACTTCGATCCTTCTAGTGCCGGTGGTTTCCGATTAGGAGTATTCGAGTTGTACAAAGCTTGGCGTATAAAAGCTTTTCTCAGAAAGGTGGTATTGTAGTTTGATCATGGACTTTGGATAAAAATACGACGGTGTTGAAGTTGGCATGTTCTTCGGAGTAGAGCACGCGGTGTAATCTCTATTCAAAATAGTAGATTATAGCGAGCAAGAGTTCTTACGAATTGGACTAGTCCTCTCAGAGGAAAACCAGAATAAACCTGTTGTGTCTGCGTATTGCTTTCTTGCCTCTACTATTTACTGCTTTACTTGCATTTAAGTTTGTTTAATCATTCGCTTCACCTGCTTAGAATTTTTAATTGGTAATTATTTTCCGCCGTACTATATTCACCCCCTCTAGAGGTGCCATCGATCCTACATACATACTTGATTCTTGACACGGTCAGTACACGCGTTAGTGCCATATGGATTTTAGTCATAATGCCATGTTTTATTTTACCGTGGGTTGTGATTTATTGTCGTGACAAATCCATATGTAGTAGTCGGGTGGGAAAGTACGTACTAAGTAGATATGTGATCAACCCCGTATACCGTGCTTTATTTCATGCAATCTAGACAATATAGACCGTGTTTTATTTCCTGCAATGTAGAGGGTATAGACCGTGTTTTATTTCATGCAATGTAGATCGTGTAGACCGTGTGGTGTAGTGGACCAACATGATTACATATTGAATAGTGTACTTCAAATCACATAGTTGGTTAAGTTTTCTTGTTCCATGATTCACTTGTCTTAATAGTTTATAATTAATTGTTCCACCATATTTTTTCGTGTCATATTTTATAATTTATTTCTTTCATCATGTATGTCATGCCTTTTCACTATTTTTATAGTCGTTATCATATATTTGGAACTGCATGCTTGGATTGTACTCATTCCATTCCTGACTGGAAACCAATATTTTATAGATTCGTTGCAGCTACTATTTAGCATCGGATTCTTGGGGAGATACGGGTGTATATGTTGAGGTCAACCTAGAAGCTAGTTAGAATGTTTTAAAATATTGTATTAGATCTTGTGAGGTGTTATATTTTTCTTCAAATATAAAACTTTTGAATATTATAAATTTAATTTAGTTATTGTGAATGAACAGAAAGTTATTATTTTATGTGATTTTTAGCATTATGACTTGACAGCGTTTTACTAACGACACTGCGACGTAGGCTAGCTTGGATACACACTCGCATCCGAAAAAAATTGGGTGCGAATCGTGACAAGTTTTTTTTGGTGGCCCATGCAGGTCAGGTTTTACATATTATGCGAACTCATGATAGTACTTAAGTTAGTCGTACTATTGCGAGCCTGCGACTAGGAAGTGCTCATTCACGTTAGGAATGATTTGAAATTAGGAGAATGACTAGGAGTCCCTTCTTCAATTTAATTGTTGGGTTGTTAAGGTTGCTAAGTAGGCCTTACGGTTTAGCCAAGGAATCATTGAATTCTAAACCCTATTAGATGACTTCACAAAAAGATATACTACTGTGTTTCAATAGGATGGTACGATCTAAAGTAGGTAGACCATTCTCTTGGTAAGTTAGGCCTTCCTAGAATTCATGCTCTAACCTTGATAAATTGTCCAAATTTTCTTTTATGCTCCCTTTAGATATCATCGTCATATCGTAAGTACGCATTACCTAATTCCTTTCGCCAAAAGTAATTATTTCCCTAAGAGTCTACATTTCCATCTATTGAGTTTTGAGCCTAACCTGATTCAATTATCCACATATTTATTCTAAGTCATCTTCGTTCATTTTTCAATCTCTTATTCTCAAAATTGATACTTTCACTTCAAGGACAGATACTCACACTTTTTCCATCACGATCAATTTGTTTGAATTTCTAAAAAAAACTCCTTTGAAATTCTTAGGGATATAGTCGGAATAATTTTGATGACTTATAATGGCAAGACCGAAGCGCACTGTCGCCATTTATTTGAATCATCGAGACTGCGGGTTCACAGCAGCCAACAGCGCACTACCATGGCATGACGCCTAAGTTGTAGTAAATTCAAATAAAGTGTAATTTATCGAATGTTATTAAAACTATGTCCTATTTGCCCTATTGTGACCTTTGAGTTGTATGTTAATATTGGTCGAGCTAATAGAATATTTGATACAATATCATATTTGAGTCATGAAATCAAGGGTTTACTGCAGCCAGATGTACACTGGCGAGGCATAGATTCTCGGTGAAACAACTTCAGATATGCATACAGTTTTCGAATACCATAAAAGCTATATCTTTTATTGGCATATGACTATTGATTTTCATGATCCGCAAAATCTTGCACTCTCACTCCAAACTAATTTAATTTCTTATTATCGTATTATAAATAAAGCTTGTAGTTCTTCCTTTCTTATCTTCTATTCGTCGAGTCGTTATTTGGTTCCTCCTCGTTTAAAACCTATCACTAGATTTTAATTCCATATTCCATTAGATTCATAATCGCACCTAGATTATGATTCTATGATCATGCCTACATAATTGATCGTGCTAAAATGATTTCGATTTGGATCATCCTTACGACTTTTGATTACAACTAGACTATTCTGATTATATTCCGATCGAGTCAATTCGCATATTTTTAGATTTTGACTCTGTAATCGTGCCTAAGTAATTTTTAATCAAGTTAATCGTGTCAAACAAACTTAAATTTTGATCGTTCCTAAACGACCTTGATCGTGACTAAACTATTTACCTATAGTCATAGTCATGCCTATATTCAAAATCTATTATTGCTAACATTTAGATTTTTCCACTAACCATGACTATTTTGATCATGTTCATGCTCATGCCAACTTTTAAATTTTAATTCTGCTTGGATGATTTGCATGATTAGCCTTGATCGTGGCTGCATCTTAGTTGTATCTAAGTGATTTTAATCATGTTTAGACTTTATCTAAATTTTGATCGTTAACCATGCCTATATTATTTCAACGGCAGTTAATCGTATCTAACGACTTTTTCTTGTTTAATTAATCCTACTTCGATTATATCCATGACCATTGTGACCAGACCCTTTTGACATACTTTAATCGTGCCACGTGTTACATTTCTTTAAAGTTCGATTCTAATCAAGTTTATTTATTTTAGTTTAATTTTAAATAATTTTCTAGTTAGATAAATAAATTATATTTTTTTACTATATTATAGATATTTTGGAAAGAGGGATAATTGCCAAACCTATTTGAAAGATATCTTATATCTATTCTAAGGATTATTTGATTGTTTAGAATTTATAAAATGTGTTTTCCGAGTATTATTTTTAAAAGTATTATTGTTACAAGGTATTACTTTTGGATTTAGTCAAATGAATTTAAAAGGTGTGAATAATATCCAATATTATTTTAAATCAGTATTGGTTGATTTAGATTTAGTCCCACCTAAATTAGGAATTCTCCACTTCTATATAAAGGAGAGTTCCCTTTGTTTTCTCACAACATATTCTCAACCCCAATACAGCAATTGCTAACCCTAATCCTAACCCAGAAATTTTTTACTTTTCCCTCTTTTTACCTATTTGAATCAATATTTTCTTAGCCTAAAAATTTTCTACCTTTTTATTGAACAACCAAGCCCGTCTATCCTAGTAGTCCTTAAATCCGAAGACGAATTTATTTCTAAGGTGGATAAATTTGTAACCCATCTTTCCGGATTTTTGAAATTTTTATTTATTCTATTTGAGTTTTAAATATTTTTCTAATTAGATAATAAATTTTAGTTTCTTAACTTATATTATAGATATCTTGAAAGGAAGAGATTTATTAAAAATTTAGCTAGAAATTTATAGAAGTATTGTTCAAATTATTTTGATGATATAAAATAATTATCTATATTATTATTGTTGTAGGACTAGATTGGAAAATATACGATTTAAACTATTGATAACATAGAATAATATTTTAAATTATTATTACAATTGTTTATAGTATCACAATTAGATTAAATTGTATTTAAATTGTATGTGATTTAAATTAAATATGTGAAGATTTATCTATTATGATTTATATTATTGAGTATTATTCCAAATATCATTTTAAGGTATTATTTTAAAATCTTATTGTTATCAAGTATTAAATTTGGTTTTGGCTAAATATATTTTAAGTGTTATTAATAATATCTAGTATTAATTTTCATTATTGATTGATTTGATTAATTTAGAGTTTATCGAAATAAGATTTGGTTGATTAAATTAATTGGTTATAGAATAACTAATAAATGACTATTATCATAATTCCGCTTTAATCGTCAAAGCAAATATTACGTTCGTACTTTATATAGGCAATCTATTTTTCTCTTCCTATATGATATGGATAGACATGCTCCAACCACTTTATATCGTCCATATCTTCTCCTCATCAGAGTATCATACATATACAATTTCATGGAGATGAACCCAATCATTATTCCACCTCCCGATTCCACCATCGACCGTCGACCAACCTACCAACAGCGCCACCACCAACCTGCCACCGCCAGCATCAAAGTTGACACCCCATAATCCCACCAACGCCACAGACGACACCACCAACTCTGTCAGCAGCAACAATCACAAATTTGTGTCCACATCCAAAATCTGTGCCGTGTTCGTTCGTGTCAGCCGAGTGTCCAACCCCGGATGTCATAATTTTATTTTCCAAGTGTCCATAATACGTCCAATATACCTCTTCTCTGTGTCGGACACTGCAACTTCTTTGTGTCCGACACCCCACCATTTCCAAACAAGAAAGAACAGAAGAAGGCAGAAGAAATCAAGCAAATACCCAACCAATCACCCGCGACTTCCTCCAGCCGAGCCCTCCACGCCGCTCCCGGCATCGACCACGAGGGGCCGTGACCTCCTCCTCCTCTGCGGAGCCCCTTCTCTACTATGCCATAAATCCCAACAGCCGTCCCGTGCGCCTCGAACTCCACTTCCCGCAAGCGGATCTAACCGCACCACGCGAGCACCGCCGTGGCCGGTCAGCCATCGAGCGTCCCGCTCGACGATGAATGCCGCATGTGGCCAGCAAGCCAGCCCAGCTGATCTCCTCTCCTCCGCTCCCGGTTGTCGCAACCGCTCGGCGTGACCACCACCGGATCTCGTGGACGCCAACGTTGTCCACAGCGCCTGGATGTTCTGTCGAGCATGGCCGGAGCTTTCCCCATGTAAGCTCCTCTCCTCCTCTCGTTTTCCCTTCCTTCTCACTCTCTCCCTTCCTTTCCTTTTTTTACTTTCCTTTTTAAGAGAGTAGTGAGTTCACAGTAACAACAGGAGGATTTCATTGATTTTATTAGTATTTGATATTTTATTGTGTTTATTTTAGAAAACAGTTGTGTTTATTAATTTGACATGTTGGGTTATAAGTTTGGATAGGATTTGGGCTAAAAGCCCATTTGCTCTATAAATAGTAATTTTCAAAATTATATTGCAATAATAATATTATAATAAATTATTATTTTGGGCTTTAAATAAGTATTAGATTATTATGGGCTTTAGATTGTTTTTGCTAAATTAGCATTTACTTCTATATTTAAAGGCTTATATATATTGGGTTGTGTATATTATGAGTATATAGCTTGGGTTATTCGAATTAAATGGGCTTATGGTTATTTTGACCAATTTACTATGGATATGGGGCTTTCATTATAAGTATTATTTCTTTAGATAATAGGCTTTGGCCCAAATTTTACAAATATATTCTTAGACATATAATAATTTTTATTTAGGCATTGGGTTAAAAGAAAAATATAACTTTATTAGTAAGTATTATTGTTATTTATATACACATATTATTTCCCAAAAAAATTTATAATTGTAAAAAATATAGTATTGGGCTGGGCTTTGTGTTGTAAAAAGAATAAGGTTTAGTATAAGTATTTTGGGCTAAAAAAATGCTAGTAATTTTATATGTATATAGATACTTTTCAAAATAGTTTTGTAAACCTATAGGAATATCTATAACAATGGGCTTTTTGGTTTATGAGATTATATTATTAGGCCTTATATATGTACATTTTTTATTTCTATTGGGCTTTATATATATTTAATATATTATTGGGTTATCTAAAAGTTTTGTAGATACATTTTGTATCTTACCTATAATCATATGGGCTTTGGGCTTTTGGGGCTTTCATGTAAATACTATGTTTCTAAATAGTATATATAATATTTTCTAAAACAATTTTTCTAAGATGTATATCTTGACTAAGGAATTTCCTATCCTAATTAAATTCCCCTGCCTTTTAGATTAATCTTAATCGTAACTAATCATTCTTCATATGATCTTTGCGATTTTGGACTTCTGCATATCCATCCAAGCTAATCGGGCTGTCCTGGACCCGCGGGGTTATCGGTTTCACCAGCTAAGGACCCAGGCGAGTACGGTTCATATTTTGTTTCCAGTATTGTTAATTACTATAATTACATGATTAGTGATACATACTTGATTCTTGACACGATCAGTACACAGGTTAGTGTCATATGGATTTTAGTCATAATGCCATGTTTTATTTTACCGTGTGTCGTGATTTATAGTCGTGACAAATCCATGTGTAGTAGTCGGATGGGAAAGTACGTACTAAGTAGGTATGTGATCAACCCCGTACACCGTGCTTTATTTCATGTAATCTAGACAGTGTAGACCGTGTTTTATTTCATGCAATGTAGACAATGTAGTCCGTGTTTATTTTATGCAATGTAGACCATATAGACCGTGCGGTGTAGTGGACCAACATGAACACATATTGAACAGTGAACTTCAAATCACATAGTTGGTTAAGTTTTCTTGTTCCATGATTCACTTGTCTTAATAGTTTATGATTAACTGTTCCACCATTTTTTCCGTGTCATGTTTTATAGTTTATTTCTTTCATCATGTATGTCATGACTTTTTACTATTTTTATAGTCGTTATCTTATTTTTGGAACTGCATGCTTGGATTGTACTCATTCCATTCCTGACTGCAAACCAATATTTTACAGATTAGTCGCGGCTACTATTTAGCATCGGATTCTTGGAGAGATACAGGTGTATATGCTGAGGTCAACCTAGAAGCTAGTTAGAATGTTTAAAAATATTGTATTAGATCTTGTGAGGTTTATATTTTTCTTCAAATATAAAATTTGTGAATATTGTAAATTTAATTTAGTTATTTTGAATGAGCAGAAAGTTATTATTTTATGTGATTTTGAGCATTGTGACTAGACAACGTTCTACCGTCGACACTGCGGCGTAGGCTGGCTTGGACACGCACTCGCATCCGGAAGAAAAAAAAACAAGTGCAGGTTGTGACAAGTTTTACAACCAAACAAGGATAAGAGGTGGCACATTATTCCGCGACGAGATACTGTTCTATGCCACGACCAGGTGTAAAATATAGGATCACAGATGCATGTGTGCAAATACCAGATACCATATACGGAAACATGTAACAAATACGTATATTAGGATCGGGGAGTGACATCTCTACCCTCCTTAGAAAAATTCGTCCTCAAAATTTTAGCCAATACAAGATAGAGAAATCAAGGCAAGCAAGACACTAATTACAGGTCTAATTACACATGCAACACTATTGATTTCTAGCAGGAAATTAGAGAACAATCATCCACCATAGCGGGGGCAATTCAAGCATGGAAATAGGTTACAGAAGCATAAGAATAAACATGTCTTCTGAGTCGAGCAAGTGCGGATACCGAGATCTAATCTCGTCCTCGAACTCCCATATCGACTCTCTCGGTGAGTGATGGCCCCAAGCGACATAGACAAGACTTATAGTTTGGTTCTTAAGCACCTTCTCTCGTCGATCCAAAATGGATACGGGTTGCTTCTCGTAAGTCAGGTCGGTACCAATGACCAGCTCAGAATGATCGAGGACATGACTCAGATTCGGGACATACCTACACAACTGAGAAACATGAAATACATCATCTACATCACGTAGCGAAGGCGGAAAGACAAGACGATAAGCAACACCGCCTACCTGGGTGTGAACATCAAACGGACCAACGTATCTCGGACTAAACTTTTCTCGGGATCAAAATATAATGATACCCCGAGTAGGCAAAATCTGTAAAAATACTTTTTTTCGTCGATACCAAATTCTAGAGGCCTACGATGTTGATCTACCCATTGACGGTGTCGGTCCTGCACAAATCGTAGTCGTTCTCTGATCAACTTGACTATCTCCACTGTCTGCATGATCATCTCTGGTCCCAATAATTTTTGTTCTCCCGCGTCGTCCCATGCTAGAGGAGATCTGCACTTTCTTCCATATAATGCCTCAAACGGAGACATCTGAATACTTGCATGATAACTATTATTGTAGAAGAACTCTACCAAATGAAGATGATCTTCCTAAGATCCACCAAAGTCTAAGGTACAAGTTCGCAACATATCTTCCAATGTCTGAATGGTTCTCTCTGACTGCCCATCTGTCTGCGGATGGTAAGCTGTATAAACCTCAACTTGGTACCCAAACTTCGATGCAAACTCTGCCAAAAGTAAAAGGTGAACCGTGTGTCTCGATCTGATACTATACTAACTGGAACACCATACTGCATTACTATATGCTTCATATATATTTATGCCAACTGCTCTGTAGATTGTCCCACTCTGAAAGAAAGAAAATGAGCAACCTTCATGAGCCGATCCACTATCACCCAAACTGCATTCCGACCAGTCGGAGATCTAGGTAAACCGGTCACAAAATCCATCGCTATGTACTCCCACTTCCACTTCGGGATAGAAAGCGGTTGTAACAATCCTGCTGGCCTCTGCTTCTCTGCCTTCACTTACTGACATACCAAACATCTGGAAACAAACCTCACTATCTCCCTCTTCATGCCATTCCACCAAAAGGGTCAATTTATATCCTGATACATCTTTGTTCCTCCAGGATGAATGAAGTAAGAAGAACTATGAGCCTCTGACATAACTTTATATCGAAGGTCTTTACTTGGTACACAAAGACTGTTTTCAAATCTAAGTGTACCATCTTCAAGGATTACAAACTCCTTCCTGAGACTTGACTCACATTCTGATCGAAGCTTATGGATCTGCAGGTCCTCTGCCTGTGCTGCTCTGATTCTCTCCACAAAAGTAGACTGAATCTGCTGGCCATAATTCCTATATCATGCGGCAAGACCACGTCAATTCCTATCTCCTGAAGATCTTCTAGAATATACCTCTGCGAGGTCAAGGTGAATGCACCATCTCTCCTGCTCAAGGCATCTGCTACCACATTCGCCTTACCTGGATGATACTGAAGATTCATATCGAAATCCTTCAGTAACTCCAACCATCTTCTCTGTCTCATGTTCAGGTCCCTCTGGGTGAATACATACTTTAAGCTCATATAATCAATGTAAATCTCTATCTGATCCTCATATAAGTAATGCCTCCATAACTTAAGCAAAAATACTACTGTTGCTAACTCCAAATCATTGGTCGGATAGTTCTTCTCATGATCCTGAAGCTTTCGGGATGCATATGCTATCACCCTTCCATGCTGCATCAATACACACCCGAGTCCTTTTTCGGATGCTTCATAATATACTGTAAATCCTCCCGATTCGACTGGAAGGATCAAGATCGGGGCTGAAATTAATCTCTTCTTCAATTCTTCAAATGATGCCTGACACTCTGCTGACCAAACAAACTCTATATCTTTACGCATCAAAGGTGCTGAAATCCTGGCAAAGTCTGCCACAAACCTCCTGTAGTAACCTGCAAGTCCCAGAAAACTACGCACATATGCTACTGTCTTCGGAACTAGCCAATTCTCTACTGCCTCAACCTTTTTCGGATCTACTGACACTCCTGCTCCAGAAATGATATGTCCCAGGAATGAAAAGGTCTGTAAAACTGTCCGAAGATGTTTCTCATTCTCAAACTTACTACTGGAATAGACGAAGATGCCATCTATGAATACTACTACAAACTTATCCAAATATTACATAAAAATGCGATTCATCAAGTCCATTAACACTGTTGGGGCATTAGTTAATCCAAATGGCATCACTAGAAACTTATAATACCCATATCGTGATCTAAATGTTGTCTTGGGTATGTCCTGCTCCTGGACTCTCACCTGAGGATACCCAGATCGAAGGTTAATCTTCGAGAAGACTCTGGCTCTACTCAGTTGATCAAACAAATCATCAATCTTTGGAAGCGGGTACTTGTTCTTCACTGTCACTGCATTCAACTGCCTATAATCAATACACATCCATGTCGTCGCCAAATATATGATATCTTTCTGCGATATGTGGATGTCGCCAAATATAGAGAATTTTTTGCGGGACTGCTATTTGATTTTTCTCTTGTAAATTTGTATGAATTTTGCGACATACTAAAAAAATGTCGCCAATACATACACAAAATTAGTTCTTGGAGACATAAAAGACCATGTCGCTAAAACATGTTGCTAAAAACGCAATTTCTTGTAGTGATCTATCATTGCATGACTGTCTCTCAACTAGTTCAAGCCTAGGACTACATCGAAGTTGTCCATAGGGAACTCAATCAAAGATACGGGCAATAAATGCCCACACACAACAACCGGACATGCTAAGCACACTATGCTAACTCCTACGAGCCTATTACCAATGAGTATATTCATCCTCTATAGCAATGCCTTGAACTCCAATCCAATGTGTCGCAAATCGTACAGATACAAAAGAATAGGTATCCCCTAAATTGAATAATGCTACTGCATGAAAAGAGGTAACAGAAATAGTAACTGCAACCACGTCGCATGATGCTAGTGCCTCCTCCAGAGACAAAGTGAACGCCTGACCCTGGACATGCTGAGCTCCATGCTGCTGTCCTCCTTGACCCTAATGCTGATGAGGCTCTGCTTGCCTCCCTGATTCTGCGCTTGGCGAAACATCTGAGCCTGCGTCGGCAGATGCTGGGCTAATGGCCACACTGCTAATGCTGGTCTTCTGATCTGTGCTGCCCCTGGAGCTGGCAATGCTAGAAATTGCTGAACTAGCCCTCCTGGCCTCTGGGCTACCACACCTCATGTATAATCCATTAGCTGCCCAACACACATCCCTAGTATGCACTCCCTTACCACAGCAAATACATCCCATGGGCGTCCCCTGGCACTGGTACTGGTTTCTCGGCTACTGATGCCGAACTGGCGTTGTTAACATAGGTATCGTTGGCATCCGCGGTGCTCCTTGATCATGAATACGAATGCTCGGTGCTGGTGTAGACGTTCGATGCATTGCTCCTCAGCCCCTACTCTGGACATGAGACCTCTTTTGGCCCCCAGTCCTCGTTGCCAACCATTGTTGGAAAAGCTCGTGCCTCCAAGCTGCCGTTAAAACTGAATCGAAAGTCTGGTAGTCGTGCCCCTCTACCAGCAGTAGAATCTCCAAATAAAGTCCCTACTGGAATCTCATAGCCTTTTTCGGCTCCGTAGCCACCATCGTCGGTGCAAACCGACTCAGCCTGCAAAATTTTGCTGCATATCCATCCATCGTCTTACCAGCCTGCTTGAGAATGATAAACCTCAACTGAAGCTTACAACGCGCTACCACGCCAAAGTACTTGGCCTTGAACCTGGTACTGAAGCTATCCTAAGGAACAAGATGCCTCATTCCAACCTCTTCTGATACCCACCAGTCACGGGCGAGATCCTGAAGAAATAATCTGACTTGGTCAACCTTCTCTTCTGCTAGAATGTTTGCTACTGCCAAAATGGCCTCAATATCCTGAAGCCAAGCATCCGTCATAATGGCATCCTCTGTGTCATCAAAGTACCTCAGTTAAGTCGACAAAACCTCTTCGACGCTCCCGAGTCAGTCATGACACTCCTCTCAAGGGCTAACTGTGTAATGCCCCGCTCCGCACGAGGCATTTGGTTGGCTTATTGGATGGGATCAGAATATTGGACCGTGACTTATGTTGGGAATCGGGAGAGTTGAGACTGATGTAGTCTCTCTTAGCTGGCTAGATGGAATGGATATTGGAACGTGGCTCGCTGGTGGAGCTACGCTTAGTGGAATTTTGGGTGAGTGGAACTGTCCTTCCTCCTCTTACTCCTTCATGCTTAATAAATAAAGTATTGAAATGCTATGAATTGTCCCTAAATGTCCCATGTTTTAGTTGCTGAATAATAGAGATGCTTGTGCTGAGAATTATTGCAATATACAAAAATTAAACTGTTAATGTGATTCGCTGCCTGAGAATGAATTGATAACATTGCCCCTTATGCTTAACACTGCTGGAACAAGTAGACACTTGAATAATGAGATGCCTTATGAATGATAGAATAAGAAATGAACTGGCTATGCTATCGAATCAATGAACTGAATGAAACACTAGAATCATGTACTCTCTGTATATCTGTTGCAAGAATATGAAATGATGGTAATGATGAAATGAACAAGTCATTGAATATGACTAATGATGCACTGTTGCCTTTACTTTCCTTAATATATTTTACCATGCGATTATGTTCACAATCGAGTCGGACACGCATTCGCATGGTCATGGACAACTTGTATACAAGGTTTGAGTAATAATTTCCTCGAACGGTTCCTAGGGCCCTGGGGACCGATTCGGCCTAGGAGGAAATAATGATGAGTGCTATGGGAGCACGGATAAGGCGGGGTGGCATAGAGGCTCGCCACCTACTATGCTGACCGCATTATCTTAAAATGAAATGAAATGAGAAGAGTCCATATGGTTTAACAACACCAGTGACCATGTAGTCAGGATGCATGCTAATGAATGTTTTGTGCAGACAGAGTAAGTATATCAGATAACCTGTATTTGATGCAGGTACGAGGAGTCGGCTATAGGTAAGAAATCACATAACTGTGATATTGTATAAGTTGGTTTAACTTGCCTGCTTAACATGTTCCATTTAGTATGCTAGAAAGATTCCTTGCTATAATCATTGCTCAAACACAACATACATACTAAGTGATGCTTGAAGTGAGAACTGTTATAACATGTTTAAAATGTTAATGTTAACGATGCCTCAATGATGCCTTTTCATGATAACACCTAGTATGCCTTAATGATGCCTTTGCATGATAACACCAAGAATGATAAATGATATGTCCACATGAATGCTACAAAGTATATGTTTACATGCTTCACTCTGATTATTGCCCATGAACTGTAAACTGATGCTAGGCCCCAAATAGAAAGATCACTCTAATAAATGCATGCTTAAATGATCACCTTAAATGTTGGTTTATGCGAGTGGGTTGGATTCTGCTCGCCAGTACATAGATGATGTGCTGACCCACGTTTTGTGGGCAGGTGCTCGTGTTTGGAATGTTCTACACACGAAGATTGGCTTGATTGGTCCCGCGGCATCGAAGATTTGTTGGGCATACAGAAGCTCTCCTTGCACAAGATGATGTCTTCTGTTTATAAAGGGCATAATGTATGGAACATTGTAATCAGTTGTACCAGTGAGATTGTAAGCCAAGTCGGTATATCGAGTTGTAATCCATTGTATCTAAATATCAAATGTAAGCTGTATAGCATTGTTCAGTTGGTTTCCAATGTAGAGTGAGATGTGCTGTAATCATTGTACTTCAATACAAGTCTTGTACTCTTCTTCAATTATCAGTGAAGAGAATAAAGTTCTACATATCTCTGTGTGGCTTCAAGTTACTCTTTTTCTCCGCTGCTATAAAGAAGTGATGTACTTCTATTCAATAAGAGAGATTGTCCTCATTAAATTCAATTTATCTGCTTCTGCCGCTGCGATGTATTCCTATTTGAAGAATAATCGATTATGTACCATCTTTGCCTTGTACAAGTGCAATACCAGACTTGTACGGCATCACGCCCAAGCGAGGACGATCGATTCCAAGAGATAAAATATGTGAATAAATGACTCTATGAATCGGGGCGTGACAAATTGGTATCAGAGCACGGCTTTACGTCCTTGGTCTCTTCTTTGGTTCGTTTCAAATCAAAGTTGCATCGATGATTGACCAAAGTTGCTTCCGCGATCACTCAACGTTGCTTCCGCGATTAAATCAAAGATTGCTTCCGCGATTATGTTGTTGTTGTTCTGTAATCATCCTATGTTGTTCGTATCTGAAAGATCATTGACCCTCTTCGCTGCTCACTGGATGTTCCATACAATAAGTCTATATACATTGTGTTGCCCCTAAATGAATGATTATTGTTGGTTTGGACACAAATAACCCAACAATGACTCGATGCCATAGTATGCTATATTGTGAATGCTTTTTGGAATGTGGGAATATAGAAAAATGGCTATGTATGCTGCAACAAGTTGAGAATTGCATGTGATGTTGGAAAAGAGTTGGGAATGAAATAATTGATGGATGAGTTCAACAGAATTAGTGAATTGACTCATGTGTGCTGGCTACTGCTTTTGAGACCCTAAGAATGTTGCCTTGTGATATTGAGACCCCGAGATGTTGGTTAAGTATTGTGATCATTATAGATCATGAATGTCCGAAATAGATTGAGTTGGTATTGTTTAAGGATGGCTTCGTTTCTGAGTGGTATATTGCCTCTACCACCTCAGAACGAGATGTATGTTGACCCTTTCCATAGAATAGCAATGAGACTATCTGTGAGTACTGGGTAGTGCCGAGACGTAGCTGGGAGTCATGTATTGTTGCTAGATGACTCGAGTGTCCCCTGACGGTGATGCTATGTTGGGTAGCAAGATTCTAGAAATTGTAACCGGTTGGCTTGGTTAGAAATTGTTTAGTCGAGTGATGACTCGAGCTAGTAAGACAGTTAGTATGCTACGGGTAAATGATTTGGCTAGAGAATGTTGTGGCTTAGAACATTGGAATGTCGATTTCGATTGGTTGGATGCAAATCAAATGTGGCTAATATAAAGTTGGATGCGTAGCTGAAAGTTTAAAAATATTGTCGGTGAATCAAAGGGATATTAGAAATATGTGCCTTGATCCTAAAGTGTAATAGATGTCAATCCATCTTGATCACCAAAGAATAGTCATTGCATAGATGCATGATGCTGAAGAATTGAATTGTACTAGAAAAATAACTAGTGACTCAGAATACTGTTGTTGCCTAGAGGATGGTTAAGTGATACATAAATTATCGGATTGAATGGGATGAACTACTTGACCATTACTGCATGAGATTAAGAATGCCGTAAGATAGTTTGATGATTGAGAAACAAATAGAAACGAGAAATTACAAACATGTTGGATAATGTCGGTATAGGTGATTGTTGGTTGGGATATAGATTGTTGGCTTATGACTTAGTGGTGTGACTTCGTCATACAGACCGAATAGTATGATTCTATAGTCCTGTTGAGACTAACGGAATCGATGACCCTTGAATAGTTAGCCTTGGCTTATGGGTTTGTGTGAGTATAAAGGAATTTGAATAGAAATGTGGATCATTGGGAATTTACTTGATGGATTATTAGAACGATGAGAATCGTATGTCGGGTTGGAATTGACCGTAATGTTGATAGATCGATCTTAGTCGATTGTTGGGTAAGTCTAGAATGAACCTCTGTGGGAATTATTTCCTTGAGGAAGACCCTGAATAGATAGACTTGACCCTAGCGACCAGTTGATGATTTACCAATTGCTGGCTTAGCCCAATTGGCGATTCATTATCCAGACTGAATTGATACCCATAGGTTTGGGTAGAGTTCCTTAGAACTGTCGGTTGCTTGTTGGCCCTAAGAAGCAGAAACTAGTATAACCCTAGTAGCCGTCCACTCTAGGGGAGTCACCTGAATGATTAGGTATAGCTGTCGGTATAGCTAACCATTGAGACTGGACCAAATAATAGAATGACCTTGTGGCATTGAACGAGAGATGGTGATGAGTATGATCTAAGAATGATAAGTTGTAAGTATATGCTCCAATATGAACCTTAGAGATGTTTGACCCTTGAGGATTATGTGTCGGCCTATAGCGGGAAATGGAATCGTGGGATGAGACTTGATTTGTATGTATCGAATAGTGAATTATTATATGAGATGGAATTGACTGCTCATGACAGAAATGTTGGATAAGTATCTATAGTCAGATAGCTGGGTTAACCTTGACTGTTGCATAGATTTATACCCTGACTCGGATAATCGATAGTTGGTGATGTTGGATGGTGCCTTTTAGAAAAGATAAATTGCCTCGGTGAAAAATGTTGTTGGATTTGGGAAGGAAAATGATTGTTGTTGTGAACCCTTGATATGATTGGCTCTAAGTTAGACCCTTGATCGAATGTTAGAAATGTTATGCTTGGATGGAGATTGTCCCTGATGTTAAGTGGTGGCCTGGAAAATAGTGATTGTGGCAAAGTGAATAAAGCAATAAGTCAATTGAAAGGATGCTAAGTTGGATTTAGAAAAGAGAGTTATATTGTGGCTGATCGAATCGCACTAACATGGAAGTTGGCTGAAGTACATATGTTTTGGGGACGCCTAAAATATGTGTATGGATCCAGCAGAAGTGATTGGTTGTGACTGAGATAACATTATGGGAAGAATTTATCGCACTAGCACGGACTTTGGCTGAAATGCATATGTTTTGGGAACGCCTAAAATATGTGTATGGATCCAAACGAAGTGATATGTTGCGACTGAGATAGAAATATAAGAAAAATGTTGGCGGATCAAGGAGAAGTTACAAGTAATTGAAAAAGAGATAGACAGATCGAATCGTTGATGGATTTAAATGGTACAGTCGGATAGATATTTTGAAATGACCGAGTGGGCTGAAATGAATATTGATTTGAAGCTGAATGAGTAAACTCATGGTGATTAAGTGAATCTTGTAGAAGACTTGTTTTCTTAAGTTTCGAGGACGAAACTTTTTCTGAGTGGTATATTATGTAATGCCCCGCTCCGCACGAGGCATTTGGTTGGCTTATTGGATGGGATCAGAATATTGGACCGTGACTTATGTTGGGAATCGGGAGAGTTGAGACTGATGTAGTCTCTCTTAGCTGGCTAGATGGAATGGATATTGGAACGTGGCTCGCTGGTGGAGCTACGCTTAGTGGAATTTTGGGTGAGTGGAACTGTCCTTCCTCCTCTTACTCCTTCATGCTTAATAAATAAAGTATTGAAATGCTATGAATTGTCCCTAAATGTCCCATGTTTTAGTTGCTGAATAATAGAGATGCTTGTGCTGAGAATTATTGCAATTTACAAACATTAAACTGTTAATGTGATTCGCTGCCTGAGAATGAATTGATAACATTGCCCCTTATGCTTAACACTGCTGGAACAAGTAGACACTTGAATAATGAGATGCCTTATGAATGATAGAATAAGAAATGAACTGGCTATGCTATCGAATCAATGAACTGAATGAAACACTAGAATCATGTACTCTCTGTATATCTGTTGCAAGAATATGAAATGATGGTAATGATGAAATGAACAAGTCATTGAATATGACTAATGATGCACTGTTGCCTTTACTTTCCTTAATATATTTTACCATGCGATTATGTTCACAATCGAGTCGGACACGCATTCGCATGGTCATGGACAACTTGTATACAAGGTTTGAGTAATAATTTCCTCGAACGGTTCCTAGGGCCCTGGGGACCGATTCGGCCTAGGAGGAAATAATGATGAGTGCTATGGGAGCACGGATAAGGCGGGGTGGCATAGAGGCTCGCCACCTACTATGCTGACCGCATTATCTTAAAATGAAATGAAATGAGAAGAGTCCATATGGTTTAACCACACCAGTGACCATGTAGTCAGGATGCATGCTAATGAATGTTTTGTGCAGACAGAGTAAGTATATCAGATAACCTGTATTTGATGCAGGTACGAGGAGTCGGCTATAGGTAAGAAATCACATAACTGTGATATTGTATAAGTTGGTTTAACTTGCCTGCTTAACATGTTCCATTTAGTATGCTAGAAAGATGCCTTGCTATAATCATTGCTCAAACACAACATACATACTAAGTGATGCTTGAAGTGAGAACTGTTATAACATGTTTAAAATGTTAATGTTAACGATGCCTCAATGATGCCTTTTCATGATAACACCTAGTATGCCTTAATGATGCCTTTGCATGATAACACCAAGAATGATAAATGATATGTCCACATGAATGCTACAAAGTATATGTTTACATGCTTCACTCTGATTATTGCCCATGAACTGTAAACTGATGCTAGGCCCCAAATAGAAAGATCACTCTAATAAATGCATGCTTAAATGATCACCTTAAATGTTGGTTTATGCGAGTGGGTTGGATTCTGCTCGCCAGTACATAGATGATGTGCTGACCCACGTTTTGTGGGCAGGTGCTCGTGTTTGGAATGTTCTACACACGAAGATTGGCTTGATTGGTCCCGCGGCATCGAAGATTTGTTGGGCATACAGAAGCTCTCCTTGCACAAGATGATGTCTTCTGTTTATAAAGGGCATAATGTATGGAACATTGTAATCAGTTGTACCAGTGAGATTGTAAGCCAAGTCGGTATATCGAGTTGTAATCCATTGTATCTAAATATCAAATGTAAGCTGTATAGCATTGTTCAGTTGGTTTCCAATGTAGAGTGAGATGTGCTGTAATCATTGTACTTCAATACAAGTCTTGTACTCTTCTTCAATTATCAGTGAAGAGAATAAAGTTCTACATATCTCTGTGTGGCTTCAAGTTACTCTTTTTCTCCGCTGCTATAAAGAAGTGATGTACTTCTATTCAATAAGAGAGATTGTCCTCATTAAATTCAATTTATCTGCTTCTGCCGCTGCGATGTATTCCTATTTGAAGAATAATCGATTATGTACCATCTTTGCCTTGTACAAGTGCAATACCAGACTTGTACGGCATCACGCCCAAGCGAGGACGATCGATTCCAAGAGATAAAATATGTGAATAAATGACTCTATGAATCGGGGCGTGACAAACTGTAACCCTTGATTCAGTAGCACAATCTGTTCCTACTGTTGGGTTTGTAGTTGCTGATGGACTACCACCTGACGCTGCTGAGATGCTGTTGAGTGACCAGAAATCCCCGAATAACCTCTAAGTGTGCTGCAGCATCGGGTACTGCTGCCGCTGCCGGTACCGCTGGGGGTGTAGGAGTTTCTGGAACCTGTTGTTCCATTGGCTCTGACATAATCTCTACCCGAATCTGACCTGGATGAGGCATTCCTTCCTGTTGCTGCTTTGTCGAGCCAATGCTCTATTGGACGTTCTTCCACGTTGGCTTCGCCGGCTACTAAGAAGGATGCACCCCTATAAGGAAAGGTATATGATATAAAATCATAGGACGAGGAAGATTCGAGAATGCAATTCAAATTAACAATCAAGGTGGGGAAAGTGAAGACGAGGCAAGAGATCAAAGGGAACAAGTTTTGATTGAGACTCCTATAATAATAACACCCCACAAGTCTAAAAATTAGACCTACATATGCCACCACTAAAACTTTGTCATGCTCGAGTACCAAAATACGAGGACGGACATGGCCAGCTAAACCGTATAAGGTATGAGGATGTCACACAGCGGTCATGGCTGTCAAGAGACAAGGGGGTGTATACTACAATCAAGTCGCCTAGGGTCATACATTACTTCTATGTATCAATCAATCTAAAAAAAATAGTAATTAATGAATATATAGGATAAAGCAGTAAGGCGTCCCCGATGATTCATCAAAAAGATTATAAGGAGCTAGCTTTATAAGTCAGCTAGCCCAGAGAGTCATAAGTACATAATCATATTCAGCTGCAGTCTGATTTAATTATAATTATACATGGAACTAAATATCTAGAATAATCGACCAAACAGGTGTCGGTGGCTAAATGCTAGAACAAAATTGATGATACTAGAGTGGTGGAGAAAAAATCCACTCGATTCCTCCGACGGCTATGCTCGTAGGATGCACCATTATCGTCAGGGAAGAAGACTGGATCCTCAGGTTCTGCTATGAGATCTGGCTAAACAAAACCGGCAGGGTCAGTCCTGAATAGCAAGTACCATAAGGGAGCACATAAGAGAGAGACAAAGGACCGGGGTTGTAAACGAAAACATGAGTTAGAGAAAATATGGTAATAAACGATAAGATAACTAAAGGACTATTCCAGTAACCAAGTTATATCCCGTAAACCAAACAAGGACCGGGGTTGTAACCCTTCAACTGAACAGAACTTAGTCTCTAGCCAATTATCGATAAAGTAAAGTATAACAGTAACGTGCTGAGATAACCATGTACTGGTCTTGCCTAGTCAAGACTAGACTAGACTCCAACCATCAATCACGGCCAAGTAATGAGTACGGCTTGATACTTTAACTAACTAGGGTTATCATAAGCCTAATTACTAACAAGATGCATCGAGATGTTCCAACAGCCGCAAGCCCTGCAGTCTTAATCCAGGTTATCCGGTTGCAAGTTGAGAGAGTTGGATTAGGTGACTTGGGGGTACAACACATGACAGTATGCTGGAAATGTGTCATACTCATCGGCAGGCTACAAGTCTAATTAGAGCGTCCAGATAACGGGACTGTCTGTAGCTGGGAAATCTCTTCATTGACTACTTGATCAATTTAGTCATTATCCTAGTCAGATTCAGTATGAATCCCTGACCATGGTAACCAGGAATCCATGTCCCGGACATGATACAAGACGAGACATGTAGCTTATACAAGCATAACCATCCATAGTGTCAAGACAAGAGTTACTTAGCGAGTCAAGATAGCCGTCGCAACAGCATATCAAGATTTATCATGTTAGGTTACTTATCAAGATTACTTGTCAGGAGTGCGCCACAACGGACCACCATTAAGAATTATCATGTCAAGTTACTTGTTAAGAGTGCACCACGATCGGTCACTATCAAGAGTTATCATGTAAAGTTACATTGTTATGTCGTGTTCATGTAAGTGCACCCCGACGGGCCACTATCAAGAAGTTGTTAGAGAGTGTACGTGCCATACCAAGATCGTGTTTAAAGCTCAGAGTACATGTGCAACATGGAAAATAACCTAATAGGACTTAGTCAAGTAAAGAGTACAAACAAAGTCACAATTTACACTAAGGACCATGGGGACAAATACGAACATTTGCAAGAGATGGCACAAGGGTCAATGGGGGGTCATAAAGAGCATGCACCCAAAATGCATGTGCAGAGAGTGGCACGTGCCCAAGGCTATGCGCCCACCTGTATGTGCTTAGGACTAAACACATCACGTAGGGCATATGTTATAGAAGGAATGCACAATAGAGTGCATACGCCCATGGCCTATGCGCCCACAAGCATGCACTTATAGTCTATGCGCCCACATGAGGAAGGCAGGGTGCATGGTCTATGCGCCCGCATGAGTGAGGCAGGGGGCAGGGGAAGCTAAGTCAGGAGCCATCTATACTGGCTATGTGAGCGCATAATAAGGGCTATGCGCCCACAGCAAAGGGACACTATGCCTTAGCACATACTTGAAGTTATGTACATAAGCAAGTAAAAAGTCATGGGCACATAATAAAGCCATGCGTCCACCCTAAGGAAGGCAGGGAGCTTGGGCGCATATATAGGGCTATGCTCCCAAGGCTAAAGTCCCTGTGGGCGCATAAAATGACATGCGTCCACACTGTTCTTCTTCTCCAACCCAAGAATAAGAACCATGGAACCCATGAACTTTTAAGGTCCATAAATCACTCAAAATAAATCAAAATTTAGGTTTTCAAAGGTCCATTTTTAGTGAAATCAAATTCTCTACAACATAGAACAATCAAAACTTAAAAACAAAGAAGTTTGAGAGATCAAATCCAAGAAAACCAAAATTTGAGAAAACTTAGATCTACAAGTTTTAATCCACCGAAACCAAAAGTGCTAAGTACTAAAGAGTCTTAGAAGCTTGTAGGGAAGACAATAGAACAATAAAAATGGAGTTTCTCTATGAAGCAAGTTGCACTTGCCTAAGGTGGTTGGAGAGAATTAATGGAGGAAGAAGAAGTAAATGAAAGTAAATAAAAGTAAAGGAGGAGAGAGAAAAAAGGGTTCGTTTATATAAAGGGGGGTTTATCATGATGAACCACTTGGCCAAAACCAAGCCAAAATAAACCAAGCTGAGCTAAACCAAGACCAAACCAAGCTAGACAAGTCAAAATACGGGTCGGATATCCGTACACATATACTGAAAATACGTATAACAGAAAACGGGAGTGACAACTCTATCCACCTTAAAAGAATTATGTCCTCAGAATTTAATCAAAAGACTAGAGATGTCGGGGCAAGCTATACTAATCACGAGCAATCTAGGACTAGCAGTAAATCAAGCAATCATTCATACAGGCAGGGATTTAAAAGTATAAGGCATAAGGAAGACATTATACCTTATGAGTCAAACAGGTGTGGATATCGCGATCGGATATCATCCTCATGCTCCCACGTTGACTCACCCAAAGAGTGATGACCCCAAGCAACACGGACTAGACTAATAGTCTTGTTCTTGAGTATCTTCTCCCTCCGATCCAATATGGATACGGGTCTTTCCTCATACAAAAGGTTGGTACCAACAACCATTTCCGAATGATCAAGGACATGACTCAGATTCGATATATATCGTCGCAATTGGGATACATGGAAGACATCATGTACCTCACGTAACGACGATAGAAGTGCAAGACGATAGGACACATCACCTACTTGCTATAGAATGTTGAACGGCCCTATATACCTAGGACTAAGCTTTCTCCGTATGCCAAAATGAATGACGCCATGGGTAGGCGAGATCCTAAGGAATATATGGTCGCCGATAGAAAATTTGAGGGAACGTCGATGAAAATCGGCCCAATGATGCTGGCGATCTTGCGCAACTCGAAGATAATTCCTAACTTGTCTGACCACCTCGATAGTCTGCATAATCATCTCTGGACCAAGCATCTGCCTTTCGCCGATATCATCCCATGCTAACGGGGATCTGTACTTTCTGTCGTACATGGCCTCAAAGGGTGCCATCTGGATACTGGCCTGGAAACTATTGTTATAAGAGAACTCCACAAGATGCAGGTGATCTTCCTACGAACCACCAAAGTCGAGCATAAGAGATCGTAACATATCTTCAAGAGTCTGGATCGTGCGTTCTGACTAACCATTTGTCTTTGGATGATAATCTAAACTGAACTTGAGACAAATCCCTAAGCTCCCTTGAAGACTCCGCCAAAAGTGCGATATAAATCTCGAATCTCTGTCGAATACAATACTGACTGGTACTCCATGCAACCTGATTATCTTCCTGAGGTACATCTCTGCAAGCTGATCCGTCGACTGGCCAATCCTGAAAGGAAGAAAATGAGCTACCTTGGTGATTATGTCAACTATAACCCAGACAGCATTTCTTCTAGCTGGGGATGTAAATAACCCAGTTACAAAATCTATAGTGATATGCTCACACTTCCACTCTAGAATCGATAAATATTGAAGAAGTCCAGCTGGTCTCTGATGTTCAGCTTTAACTTGCTGACAAACCAAACAACGAGAGACGAACTGGACTATCTCCCTCTTCATACCATTCCACCAAAAATGCTGACGGATATCACGATACATCTTCGTACCGTGTGGGATGAATCGAATATTGTGAACTGTGAGCCTCTGCTATGATCTCTTGCCTGATATCACCACTGGGTACACAAAGACGCCTTCCATATCAAAGTGTACTGTCCTCATGATGAATACATAACTCTGCTCTCCGTCCTGCTACACATTCTGTCCTAAGCCGCTGAATCTTAGAAACTGCTGACTGTGCTAACTTAATCCTCTCAACTATACGGACTGAACTTATATACTGGCCATCAATGCCACATTAGAAGGAAGAAGAACTTTAATACCCATCTTCTGAAGATCTGCTAATAACTGTGGCTGTGCTGTTAGAAAATAAACTCTGGCTCTTCTGCTCAATGCATCTACAACAACGTTGGCCTTCCCAGTATGATACTGCAGGTGGATATCGTAATCCATAAGTAGCTCTAGCCATCTTTTCTGACACATATTAAGATCCTTCTGGGTAAACACATACTTAAGACTCTTGTATTCGGTGAAAATCTCCACCCGATCTCCATATAAATAATGCCTCCAAAGCTTAAGTGCGAAAACCACCGCTGCTAGCTCCAAGTCATGGGCTGGATAATTTCTCTCATGATCACGAAGCTGACGTAATGCATAAGCTACTACCTTACCATGCTGCATCAAGATGCATCTCAATCCTTTGCCGGAAGCGTCACAATAAACTAAAAATCCTTCAGTCCCATCTGGAAGCGTGAAAGTGGGTGCCGTCATCAATTCTTGCTTCAACTTCTCAAATAAACTCTGACACTGTATTGTCCAAGCAAACTACACATCCTTGCGGGTCAACCGCGTCAGTGGTGCTGAAATCCGAGCAAAGTCTGATACAAATCGTCGGTAATAGCCAGCCAATCCTAGGAAACTCTGAACTTCTGCGACGGTACTGGAAACTGGCCATGTCTCTATAGCTACTATCTTCTGGAGATCCACTTCCACTCTACCTCTAGTGATGATGTGACCCAAGTACGAGATACGAGCCAGTCAAAACTCGTACTTACTGAACTTTGCGTATAACTAGTGCTCCCTGAGAATCTGAAGAACTACACGAAGATGCTGCTCATGCTCTGCCTTATTCTTGCTATAGACTAAGATGTCGTCTATAAACACTATCACGAACTGGTCCAAATAAGGCATAAAGATACGATTCATGAGGTCCATGAATACGGCTGGCGCATTGGTTGCTCCAAAGGGCATAACAAGGAACTCCCAATGTCCATATCTGGATCTGAACGCTGTCTTCGGGATGTCTTTCTCTCTGACTCTGATCTGATGGTACCCTGACCGTAAGTCAATCTTCGAGAATACTGTCGCTCCTCTGAGTTGATCAAATAAATCATCTATCCTTGGTAGAGGATATCTGTTCTTGATTGTTACAGAGTTCAAGGTACGATAATCAACATAATCTTGACGTACCGTCCTTTTTTCACAAGAAGTATCGGGGCTTCCCAAGCTGATCCACTAGCATGAATGAATTCCTTGGTTCTAAGTTCTTCAATCATCTTGTATAAGATCTCTAACTCTGAAGGTGTCATCCTGTAGACTCCCCCTGACACTGGTGCCGTCCTTGGAAGCAAATCAATGGTGAACTCTATCTCTCTCTCTCTCTTGGGGCATGCCTAGAAGCTCTTTGAGAAATATATCAGAAAACTCTTCTACTACTCTGGAAAACTGAACTGCTACTGCCATCTGCAATACTGGTGGAGAGGGTTCTACTTCGTCTCTAGAAAATAAAAACTCCGGTTCGTCGAGAATACCAAAATAATCCTGTCCATATGGCAGTCTATTCTTGCATATTGATCCTTCAACCAATCCATTTCTAGGACCACATCATAGTCGACCATCAAAAATTCTATCAATCTAGCGGGGAACTCTCTACCGCTAACTATGATTCGACATGAGGAATAGACTCTATCTACTCCCACAAGACCGTTACCAGTAAGTATATTAAGCCTTACTGATAATGACTCGAGCTCCACTCCTATCCGTGTTGTGAATCGTATAGACATAAATGAATACGATGCACCCGAATTAAATAATACGGATGCGGGAAAAGAATTGACAAGAATGGTACCTGACACCACCACACCTGATGCCAATTTTTTTGCTACAGTCAGAGCCATAGCCTGACCTTGTCCTCTTGGTGCTGGTCCCCTCGGCTGGAAACCTCTCTGCCGGCTCTGAATCTGAGCTTGGGCATACAGCTGAGCCTGAGACGGCAATGGCCTCGGAGGCTGGTACTGCTGCTGCACTGGTGCTGGACCCCTAACCGATAGACTGGTTAGGTTTGATGACGATGAACTGGCTCTATTCAGACAGGACCCTATCTTATTGTCCGGTGCCCCACAAGCCAATCACAATCCATGTGCTCGACGGCACTCTGATACTAAATGTCCTTGCTTTCCATAATGAGAGCAACCCATTGCGGAAGACTGCTTCTGCTTTTGTTGCTGAGGATACGTTGGTGTCGAGTGCTAAACCGACGAGACTGTGGTCGTCCTCCTAGGAGCTCCAATTGTCAAAGCCCTAGCTGTCGGGGCTGGTACTGATGACTGGGACATCTGTACATAAGTCCTCTTCCGTCCTCCGCTTCTATCTACAATCCTCTGTGAAGTATATTCATGCCTCTTCGCTGCTCGTAAGACGGCATCAAATGTCTGGTGCTCAAACTACTCCACCGAAATAATGATCTCTAGGTGGAGTCCCTGCTGGAATCGCTGGGCTCGATCCAATTCGGTTGCCACCAAGGTAGGAGCAAATCGACTAAGTCTAGAAAACTCGGCCGCATATCCATCGACCGTCCTGTCCATCTGCTTAAGATTGGTGAATCTCGCTTACAGATCATACCGAGCTACTGCATCGAAGTACTTGGTCTGGAACTTATTGCTGAATACTGCCCATAAAATAGGCGTTGGTAATCCAACTGCTAGCATCGCCGACCAGCTGCGGGCTAAGTCTAATAACTGTAGGCGCACAACGGCCACCTTCTCTTCCTCAGGAATCTTGCTGCCTCCAGGATAACTTCTATATCCTGAAGCTATGCATCAGCAGCAATAGCATCTTCACTACCGTCAAAGAAGGAAGGTTTCAGACGCTTGAAGCTATTGGCCGCGTTGTTCCCTTGGTAACCAACTCTGCCTATGGCATCTTGTACTGTCTGGTACAGGGCATCGCCCCGACGATCTTGTGATGCAAGCAATTCTCTGATAAGACCCACCAAGGTTCCATTGTCAGGCTCTGCAGGCTGCGCTGGCTGAACTGGTGGCTCTTGAGCCCCGATTGGCATGACTCTGGAGGCTACCCCTGAATGCTAGGCTTGGTCTCCAGGTTGCTGCTGGTTCGTTGGAGGTGCTCCGCCTTGCTGATCGGTAGGACCAGGAACAATGTCATTGAAGAAACGACATGGGCAATAATAAGGAAAGACTATGATAGATCGAGGATATAAGCATGTGATCAGGTCAAAATTTCGGAAAGATTAGAAGACACGAGTGGAGATCAAAGGCGAGTGTTGATTGAGACATCTATTCCGTGAAATCCTCACATATCTTGATTTACAAGACCTGCATGGGCCACCACTTAAATCATGTCACGCCCTAGAACCAGAATACTGGAGAGCGGGGGACAGACACAGCCATCTACGTACATTGAAGTGAATCCCACCTCGCAATACGGTCACGGCTGTCTAGATGTATGAGGGTTTAACTACAAGCCAACAGTCTCTTATGGTCAAGAACAAGCCTAGTGTCTCAATCTCAAGCATGCAAGTAAATGTAACAAGATGGTAGATCATCAGACATACAAAGTAAGGCATCCCATGTTACATATGCAGATGATCATGAAGCTAGTCATACAAAATGCGAAGACTAGCAAAAGTTTAAGTCATACATGATCAACCCTAGGATTTGTCAATCATGTTACAGCCCTTAGGCAGACAGGAATATAAATTTAACATGAGTTAACACTTGCTCGGCGGCTAAATGCCTCAAAAGAATAATTTATAATAGAGTGGGAGAGCAAAATAAAACCCACTCGTTGTTAGGGTTACGTCTAGTGTTCACCATCTGGCTGGAAGGCTGGAAGATCCTCGGGAGCTACTCTGAAATCTGGCCATACAAAACCAGCTGGGTCAGACCCCGGAAAGAGAAAGTACCACAAGGGAGGCTTCACTTAAGAACTAAAACCATCATATTAGCACATGATACATAAAGGATAACGAAAACATGAGTTAGAGAAAACATGGTGATAAACGATAAGATAACTAAAGGACTATTCCAGTAACCAAGTTATAACTCGTAAACCAAATAAGGACCGGGGTTGTAACCCTTCACCTGAACAGAACTTAGTCTCTAACCAATTATCGATAAATTAAAGTATAACAGTAACGTGCTGAGATAACCATGTACTGGTCTTGCCTAGGCAAGACTAGACTAGACTCCATCCATCAATCACGGCCAAGTAATGAGTACGGCTTGATACTTTAACTAACTAGGGTTATCACAAGCCTAATTACTAACAAGATGCATCGAAATATTCCAACAGCCACAAGTCCTACAGTCTTAATCCAGGTTATCCGGTCGTAAGTTGAGAGAGTTGGATTATGTGACTTGGGGGTGCAACACATGACAGTGTACTAGAAATGTGCCCTACTCGACGGCAGGCTACAAGTCCAATTAGAGCACCCATATAACGGGACTGCCTGTAGCTGGGAAATCTCTTCATGGACTACTTGATTAATCTAGTCATTATCCTAGTCAGATTTAGTATGAATCCCTGACCGTGGTAACCAGGAATCCATGTCCTAGATATGATACAAGACGAAACATGTAGCTTATACAGGCACAACCATCCACGGTGTCAAGACAAGAGTTACTTAGCTAGTCAAGATAGCCGTCACAACAGCATATCAAGATTTATCATGTTAGGTTACTTATCAAGATTACTTGTCAGGAGTGCGCCACAACGGACCACCATTAAGAATTATTTTGTCAAGTTACTTGTCAAGAGTGCACCACGATGAGTCACTATCAAGAGTTATCATGTAAAGTTACATTGTCATGTCGTGTTCATGTAAGTGCACCCCGGCGGGCCACTATCAAAAAGTTGTTAGAGAGTGTACGTGCCGTACCAAGATCGTGTTTAAAGCTCAAAGTACATATGCAACATGGAAAATAACCTAATAGGACTTAGTCAAGTAAGGAGTATAAACAAAGTCACAATTTACACTAAGGACCATGGGGACAAATACGGACATTTACAAGAGATGGCACAAGGGTCAATGGGGGGTCATGAAGAACATGCACCCAAAATGTATGTGCTGAGAGTAGCATGCGCCCAAGGCTATACGTCTAAGGGATATTCCTTACCAAGCGAAAAAAGAGGGTTAATGATATCACCGAAACAAGTAAACATGCAAGTAATAGACTCATCTTGTTTCATTTTAAAAGATTTATATTCTTGTATGAGTCTACTAATCTTTGATTCCTTTGCTTGTGATGTTCCCTTGTGAGTGATTTATAGCAATTTCCAAATTTCATTTGAAGTCTTGCAAGTAGAAATTCTATTGAATTCATTGCTATCGAGAGCACAGTAAAGAGCGTTCATAGCCTTAGCATCTCAACTAGCAAGCTTCTTGACATTCTCAGTGAGTTTATCCCTAAGGGTGTCAGAAGAAACATCCTTAATAACTTCGGAAGGAGTAGGAAGACCATTTATCACACAATACCATAAATCAAAATCTATGGACTTCAGATAAATGCTCATCCTAATTTTCTAATAGTTATAGTTGGTTCCATCAAATAGAGGAGGTCTATTTGTGGAGTGTCCCTTATTGTGGAATGTATTGATACTAGGGTTAGTGGCCATGGATCACTCTTAGGGTGTAAATCCAAATCAAGAGAACAAATCTCTGATACCAATTGTAGAACCCTAGGGGGTTGAATAGGGAAATAAAAAATTACTTAACACAAGAAGCTATTTTACTAAAGTAAATGAGAGAGAGAGAGAATCAAACACTCGATGTATCCTGGTCTCCTCCCTAGAGGCAATCCAATCCCGGAACTCTCTCTAGCTTAAATCCACTATTGAGTAAATAGCTACACACGAGTTTGGATCCGAAGAACTCGCCAACTTCTTACACACGAGTTTTCTTACGAAGGCTCGTCAACTTCAAAAGGAAAAGAAAGGAAGCTGTTGATCTTCTACAACACTTGAAGATCGAAAATTATAACTCTTGAATACTCTAGCACTTTTGGATTGGATGACAATTAAAAGCTTGGGTAGAGTAGTAATGCTGGAGCTTTTTGTTGTTGAGAAATTTATGGCTTGAGTGGATCACCTTCAATGAGAAGAAGGAATCCATTTATATAGAAAACCAAGAAAGAATAGCATTTAATGCTCCTGAATATAATACGGACGACATGCCGTCGGTATGGACCGGCATACCGTCGGCATACCGTCGGCATACCGTTCGGAACAGTAACGATAATAAATCTAGCCGTTGGGAGCATTTAATGCTAGTATCTTGTCCATTCAAAAATCAAATCTGACGAAGTCGGTATACCGTCGGTGTAAAGCGGTATGCTGTCGGTATACCGAGTTTTGTCACAGAACATTTTCTGGCTCACAAAATAGTACACCGCCGGTGTACTATAGTATGCCGTCGGTATGTTGAGTTTCGTCACAGAACATTTTGTGGCTCACAAAACGGTATACCGCCGGTGTACTGTAGTATGTCGTTGGTATGCCGAGTTTCGTCACAGAATATTTTGTGGCTCATAAAATGGTATACCGCCGGTATACTGTAGTATGCCATCGGTATGCCGAATTTCGTTACAGAATATATTTCTGGTTCAGAAATGGTATACCGTCGGTATACAGCGTATACCGTTGGTATGTCGTTCCTTTAGACATTGATTTTTGACTTAAAAATAGAAAGAGATTTATGTTTGTCATCCAACCTTAGGTGTTATACAGAAAGACCTAGACCTTGTACAGACTCAAAATCTTGAATCTTTTGAGAGCTGTCTTTGAGGTACGCTAGTCTTTTCTTCAGTCTTCTTCTAAGGACTTCCATAAGGCTTTGATGACTCGGCTTGAATGGACAGATCTTTTTGTAGGAGAGCTTGAGGGATTATCTGTTAGCTGAAATATAGAGAAAACTAAACCATGAAGATGCTGTTAATGTTATCAAAATAAATATGCCAACATGGTTGATCAATGGAGTATGGGCTACAAAATCTCTATATTCTAGCTTAACATATCTTCCTACACTAGCACATATTTAGTACCACCCAGTTATACTTCATTAATGGATTATAACAACATGGGGTGATAGGCTGTGAGGCATAATACCCAACTTATAAAAATTAACTAATATAGTGGTTGAGGAATATAACATGTATATCTAGTAAGAGTTGTTTTCCTACGCTCTCTATCCAACACGAAAAAAGGTAAGATTTATAGTGGAAAGGAATCAGGCAGAAGGAAATCAAGGTAGTCGGATTGAGAATTCGAAATTTGAAATCAATGGAGGAGGTCAAGTATGTGAATAAGATTCTAGACTATAATCCTATATGCAGGCTCACATCCGTACAGTAACACAACCGAAGTGATAAACTCGACCTGCATGGGACACCACAAAAATATGTAACGCTCCAGTCCCAAAATACGTAGGACTAGAAACGTAATCATGCCAGCTGCATACATACGAAATATACTCTAATATATTGAACCATCGTATGTTTACATAAGCTATAAAGTGTAGAAAACCACGACATAATCTCATCCACAAATAAAGAAGAAAGAATTTATAATAACTTTTGAATTATTGTTTACACAAGTCGATGGGAGGAGACAAATCCACTACCAACAAAGAGAGAAATACAAAATTAAGGAACTTGTCGAGTGATGCGAAGATGATTCAAGTGCAATCATCCTCGTTGGAAGAGAGCAAGTCATGGCCTTAGCTAGAGCACCTGTGCAACATCATAAAAGCACACCTGGAGAAATCACGAGGTCCTTAAAGGGACATAACAAGACACATAATATCATGCCATAAACTGAATATATTAGCTCAACCGAAAATCAGATAAAGGTCCTTAACCATTCTATGTGAAAATGCACTTTGAAGATAACGTTCCACACAGGGGCTTTCCGAAACTAGAGGCACGTCGCGTTAGTGTCTCAACCGAGGCACTAGTGGCATCTAGAGAAAAGTAAATAAGTACACGGCACACTAGCTCTCGGGTGAGTCACTAACGGCATCTAAAGAAAAATAAATGCATGGCCCACTAGCACTCAACTGAGTCAGTAAGGATATTTAGAGGAAAGTAAATGCACGGCCCGCTAGCACTCGACTGAGTCACTAAGGGCATCTAGAGGAAAGTAAATGAGTGAAAGCCCCTACGCCAAATAGCTGTCTTCTCTCTTCCCATGCACTACTCCTGCTGTATCCACATCACAATATGCATCCTACCAAGGACAGTCTTTTAACTCTAGGTCAATGCAACAAAAAAACCAAAGTATTTGTAAAATATAACAAACCATAATATACCTCTACATACAGTTTTGAAGAACAAATTTATATTGCAAAAAATAAGAAATAAATAAATGCATGTAATATGGTGAGCTAAAACACATAAACAACAGATGACAAGGTATCTTGCCTGAGGTTTGTGCGAGATGTAGCAAACTCCAACAGTAAGAATCGTCGGCACGAAAGTCAAAATCCACAGACAGCTCCGGATGTTGAAATAAACATCACAAACGCGTTTGGTATAAATGATATATCTGGGAAACACCTGTCCAAATGTCCAATTCTGGAACAGGGGCAAAATCATAATTTTGGGTCAAAACGATGTCCGTCGTTGGACCTATTTTGTACCGAAATGCGTGCCAAAACCTGTAGGACCGATTGTATGAATGATTGTAAAGCGCAATACTCTATAGGGGGTAAATAGAGTAGGCAGCAGAAATTAGCTAATTAAAACATGTTAGCAGCAAGATCACAGAATATATCACAAGTAAGTAAATAAAAAGTAGAGAGTAGAGAGAAAACGCAAACACATGGATGTATACTGGTTTCCCTCTTGTGAGGACTAGTCCAGTCGGAAGAACTCTAGCTTCTAGTTGAATTCACTATGGAAAATCACCACAAGTTTTCATCCGAAGTTCTTGCAACTTCTACAACGCGAGCTTTGATCCGAAGTACTCGACCAACTTCAATTGTGAAAAGTCTTTCTTCAATCAAGCATCTGATTAAAATTACTCTAAAACTTCTAGACCATACTGCACTGGCAAATCGACTAGAGGATTGTAACTGGCATAGGATTTGAAAATGAATAGCTCAAAATACTTTGGAAGAAGTAGTAGGCTTATAGAGAAGAGATATGAAAGTGAATTGGTGTATGAGTAAATTGAAATGATCGAAATCCTTCTCTATTTATAGTTTTTCCAAAGGCAGAATTCTGACAGAATTCAGACAGAATTCGGGCAGAACTCTATGAAAAAATCTCGTTGGGATCCGTAACTGCAGGAAGACCAAGTTCAAAAAGCAACGTTCACTAACCGAACTCTGCCCGAATTCGGGCCGAGTTCTGCTAGGGTTCTGTTAGGGTTTTTGCAAATTGGTTTTTGGGCTTTTTGAAAAATTCAAGCAGTTAGGAAGTAGTTTGGGCTTTTGTAAGTGGGCTTGTTTTTGAAATAAAAGGGTATTTTGAAAACGTTTCTTGGGTAGCCTATTTGCCAGTACGATACAGTTTACACCGTATTCCTAGACGCAATAAATATGAAAAATTATATTGATAAAATAGGATAACCAAGAGCCCTTTGATGACGCCTTTCAAATATTTGAGCAGACTTGAAGACGCCTTTTTCACTTGACGGCAATCGTCCAAAGATAAATAGAGAAATCTTCTTGTATAACCAAGAACCCCCGATGCGAGGCCCCGGATAGGTCGTTAGGCGGTTCAGAGAAATCTTCTTGTATAACGCCGTCTTTGGCCCATCAATAATTCTCCATTACATATGTCCTGGTTTGTTCATGTTAGATCATGCTTACAGCATGTCTACAAATACATGTTAGGAAAACAAAACATTATGATGTATTATGATACAAATATAGAAATGTAATATAGAACATTAGGACAATGCTAATATTAGGACAATGCTAAGTTTAAGTAGCAACATGATAGTGATTACATGAATAGTGATGTCATTATGGTAAACTTAATTTATTAGCCATATTCAAAAACATGATATAATCATTGGGCTAACAATCTTCCCCCTTTTTGATTATGGCAAATCCTTTAAGTTTAATATATATACAATAGATGCATGTATCACTAATAAACACATAATACTGGAATATTGTGTGCTGACTTAAACTTATTTCTCCCCCTTTGACATGATCAAAAATAAGCTTCCCCGTAACTAGAGCTAAAATGAACTCATGCATAAGTAAAAGAGGAAAGCAAAAATAATCATGATCAAGGATTAGGAGAACAGTGTAACGACAAGTGAAGAAAATTGCATAACTATAGTAGAAAAACTTGTCAAAAATAGTTGGTTGAACTTAAAAATATTGAAATCAATCAATACATAGTTTACCAACTAAAAATCCAAAAATGACATTCAAAACTCATTTTGTTCATCAAATTATGTTTTGAAATAGACAAAAAAAAATATATCAATATAGTAGGAATCAATCATTGGTCATAAATAAATCATGAGGAATAGAAATACGCAGATCAAGTATATAAAAGAATTAAAAATATAATGAGACTTTTAACAATGATCACAAAAAAAATATGATTCATAATTTGCCCATACAAATTAGTAAATCAATTCCATAAAGAGTATAATCATCGAAAAGAAATCAAAATACGTATACTAGAATCTATGCAAAATCTATACCAAAGTTCATGTATTTGAATTCAATTACCTTAGCATGATATATATCCATTAGATAAACATGAAGGTAATGAAGACAAAAAAAACTTGAGAAGGAGAAATTCAGTCAACTTGAATGCTCTCCCACAAAGTATGATCAGTCTAAATATAGATAATCATGAACTTTGAGATAAAATCTCAATAAGAAATGCCAAATCAGTTTAAACTCAAAAGGATTATCAATGAAGATAATTAAATATATTTGGCAAAATAAATTTTAGAAACTCAAAAATGAAATGAGGGAATTAAATAAATAATAATAATCATATATTCTCTCATAAACTCAATACAAATCCAAATATCATGACGAACTAAACAAGATATTTAAATAAGAGAATATATTCCATGATAAACTTGGTATACCACATATTAAGGGCATAAAATAATTGAAACAATTAATTTTCTCCCCCTTAAAATATGCGTATATAGTTCAAAAATAATTTATATGCATAAAATAGATAAACTAAATAATCACAAGATCTAAGGGATATCCAAGATATGCATCTTTTCTTTCTTTTGGTCAAATGCATATAAAATTCCAAACTCAAAATAAATATCATCTTTAGGCAAGAAAACTAAATATCCAATAAACGGTTAAAGATGAAGAAGGTATGTGTTCAAAAAAATATAACACAAATCATTTCATGTAAGTAAAAGATTTTTGAAAGCTGTCTTTAATAATAATATTTAAGTAACGGATAGATTCAATAAATCAAAAAGACTTTTCAAAAATGTGTAATTTATTATGAAAAACTGTCTTAGTAAATGTTCGAATGCATCCATTTAGTCCTCAGACTGAAAACTGGCGATTCGAATCATAAAAAAAGAATCCACAAATCATAAATAAATATATTTGAACAAATAAACATAACTAGATAAATGTCCAAAGAAAAATGTATTCTAGATATATGGCATGTCAAAAGAATAATTGATTTGAAACAATTAACCGCTCCACCTTTACATGGCTATATCCAAAAATAATAATGTTGAAAAAAATTTAAAATAAAATTCAGAGACATATTTTTGAAGGTAGGAAACTAATTAAAAAATATTAGGTCTTCTTATCAAAGTTCATTTCTTCCCTTTTAAACCCTTAGTATGGTGTCCACCTGACCACCGTGAGGTTAAAGAAAAGAAACGCTTTGAGAGAGAGACATTCAATATGCATGACTTCTCCCCTGTAAAGAGTTACTGTTGTAGACAGTAAGTAACTTAAATAAGAAGATAATAATACAAAGCTCAAAATTATTGAATATTACACAAGTTAAAGACGAAATCATATGACCATAATATTCAATGAGTAGTCACAAGATTATTAAGTCTGAATATCGAATAGAGTGACAAAAAAATTAATATATCAAACATTCACCTATGAAGATCAATATATGTTACCTTTTATAAAATTAAATCATTAAATAATATTATCCATCAAATCTAAAATCTATCAGATAAGAAATTGCAACTACATCTCAATAAATCTTTAGTTTATAAAGCGTTGATCAATCTTGGGTTAGCTGTAGAGGTACTGTCCCAGCTAACGGAAGTTCACCGAGGAACACTTAAGTACCGCTTCGTTTCGACCGTAGTCGTGGTGACAGATAGACCCTTTGTAGGCTTGTACCCAAAATAAATCTCTTCTTTAATAACCGAGGATTTAAGAAGAATTAGTACAATATAAAAAAATTATATTCTATAGACTTAAAAAAATTTAGAACAATGTAGCATACGGTATAAGATGTATGAATTACATTTATCCATATGTGCTACAAAATTATTGGGTAACAATAAAATATAAAACATTTGTAAATCAAAATGTGGGACCTAGATACGCTGATGTATTTTGGAACCTAGGGGACTGGAGTACCTTGGATCCAGAACTAGATAATAGTTGCATTTAGACCTTAATAAATCTTAAGCATATAAAGTATTGATCACTTTGAGTTAGCTGTAGGGGCCGGTTCCCAGCTAGCGGTAGTCCGAAGACTAGTACACCGTGTCGCTTCAGGCTATTTACACCTGTATGACAGAAGGACCCTTTCGGCTTGTTCCCAAAATCATCTCTACTCATAAGAACTTAGATTCAAAAGAATATATGCAATATCATCGAACATCGTCAAAATCCAGAATCCCTAAAAGTAAATACCCAAGGAATAGTTTATCAAGATCAAGATATTAATAATGTCATAAATCCAAAATATCAACCAAAAAGCCAAGAAAAAGAGGCTTTGAGGAAGAAGCTAATAAAGATAAGAACATAAATTTGTTTTAAAAAAAATTGATAGCTTAAGTATGAGATAAGCACAAGTTTAAAAAC
The DNA here is from genome assembly GCA_029216955.1 of Iris pallida. Taxonomy (NCBI): domain Eukaryota; kingdom Viridiplantae; phylum Streptophyta; class Magnoliopsida; order Asparagales; family Iridaceae; genus Iris; species Iris pallida. Next base: position 25,201,356 of record JANAVB010008400.1, on the reverse strand, counting down.
TATTTAAAATAATTAGAACTTGAACTTAACTCATATATCCCCATAAAGATATTTATACAAAAATATAAGAAACATATGAGCAATATATAAATGAAAATGAATTATGTATCCTTAATAAGCATAAAAAAAATATCACAAGATCAAAAACATGCATAAATATGCTTTGTCAGACAAAGATGTAATTGATTCATAAGAAGTTAATCACAATAAAATTTGAGAATCAATAGTGAATATATTATGCAAGCACAAGGTTAACATAAAAGTATATGTATATACTTTTCAAGAAAACAGGAGACTTGTGCTAAACATACATACTCATAAAATACCAATCAAAGTAAATATGACATGTTAAAGACAAATCGGTAAGAAGTGACCATTAAAAATATTAAAGGCGAAGAGTCAAAAACATATTAACTAAAAAAAAAGCTCCTATGCATGCTTCAAGAATAAAGATTAAGAATAAAGAGCATACATAGACAAATGTGTCACACTAGTAAAATACTATATAGTGTGAACTAAACATTTAAGCTAAACAGCTAGTCAAGCTAGGATTATGTCTCATATAGATTTAAATAATAGACAATTTAAAAGATATCAATGAACGCTAATAGTAAGAAGTCAATAAAAACATGCTAGATATTAAAAACTATTTAGAAAGCTTGTTACCGAAGTGGTTCTAGTGACCACACTTCTGTTGGTGCAATTGCATGGAAGATGACATTTGTTGCTTTGTAATCACCAACATGTTCTATGGTTCTATTTGATATGAGAAGCTTCACCTGCAATATTAGATGAAGACTTTGGTATCCAATACTTGGATCCATATTTGTTAGCTTTGGGAACCCATTTGCACAAGTTCATATCAACAAGTTTTCTAATCTGACAATGACTAGAAATATGTCTATTCATACCACAATAATGACAGAAAGAATAAACATTTGTACTATGTGCAGTAGTATGAGAGCGTGCAGTAGTGTGATATGATGTACGTGGATACTTGTAATAGAAAGCATGGTTATGTGAAGCTTTAGCTTTGCTTGCTTCCTTTCTAGATGATCTGTCGTGTGTGACTTTGTGATGTGCTAAGTGTCTTGTGTTAGACTGAGTCATAGGTTGTACTACCTACTTTCCCAGTCTAATCTCTAACTTTTTAGAGTTAGCACAGATCTTATCATATTTAGCATTAAGAGCATCAATTCTATATGAAGCAATAGAATACTTCTTTTCTGATTCTAGTTCCTCCTTAAGTTTAGCATTTTCTTGAGTGCTTTTCTCAATGCAATCAAGTGCCTCATGCAATCTAAACTTTAGTGTGGAAATCTCAGTAGAATTATCAGAAGTAGAAGTATTTCTTGCATCATTCAATAAGGAAGTAAGCTTCTCATTCTCACACTTATAGGATAGAATATCCTTTCTAGCTTGCTTATATTTATCTAATACTTTCTTGTGTTCTTCTAATAGATCATTGAAAGCATCAGATAACTCATCATAAGAAAATTCATTCTCTTCAAGAAGGGGATTATTCTGTACCTCGTTAGATAATGCCATTGAGCATAAAGTTGCAGCTTTATGAGGTCTCTCTTCTTCTTCTTCTTCTTCAGAATCTCTTGCTTTGCTTTCACACCATATGCTCGTGCTAGTGTACTTGTGAGATGATGATCTTCCTTTATTTGACTGTTCGTAGTAACTCTCCTTTCTTGTAGTAGTACAATCTTCTTGGATGTGGCCTATCTTCTTGCAGTTGTCACATACAAGCTCTTCTTCGTATAAAGGATTGTATTGTACCTTAAATCCCAATTTCGTCATGTACATATTTGCATCATTATGAAGACTATCCTTCTCTCTGGAGTTGTTAGCTTTGCTTTCATACCTGCACTCATAAGTAGCTTCAAGAACTTTTTAAATTTTATGAGATGTTGTGCTAGTATTAATAAGATTGAATACATTTGTGTCTACAGCACAATAAAAATATGCATAGCTTTTGCATCAAGGCTAGCTAACTTCTTCTCTTCCTCCGTGTAACTATAATAAGCCTTATTGATTATAGAGGATGTGAGAATAGAAGTAATAGTAGGCTTTTTGTAGCCATTGATCACAATTGACCATAAGTCAAAATCTAGAGACTTCGAGTAGAAGCTCATTCGTGTCTTCCAATAACTATAGTTTTTTCCATCAAATAGTGGGAGTCTATTTGAGGATTGCTCTTCAGTTGTGAAGTACATATTTGCCATATGTGATATTGTGATCTATGTAACAGCTGTAATAAATATGAATATAATAGCAATGTTACCTCGCTTTACCTGTATAACCCGCTTTGATACCAATAGTAGGAGCAATTGGTATAAGCAGCAATATCTATATAATAAGCACCCGCTCTGATACCAATTGTAGGAACAATTGGGATCATAATATAATACCTCTAGTTGCAGTACTGGCTCTGATACCCATTGTAGGACAATTGGTATGATAACAATACCTATATAAAGAGAACCCGCTTTGATACCAATTGTAGAAATAATTGGGACAGAATATAATACCTCTAGATGCAGCACTGGCTCTGATACCAATTGTAGGACCAATTGGTATGAGCAGCAATATCTATATACCAAGCATCCGCTCTCTAGTTGTAGCACTGGCTCTGATACCAATTGTAGGACCGATTGTAGGAATGAGTTATAAAGCGCAATACTCTAGAGGGGGTGAATAGAATAGGCATCAAAAATTAGCTAACTAAAACATGTTAGCAGCAAGATCACAGAATATATCACAAGTAAGTAAATAAAAAGTAGAGAGTAGAGAGCAAACGCAAACACAAGGATGTATACTGGTTTCCCCCTTATGAGGACTAGTCCAGTCGGAAGAACTCTAGCTTTCAGTTGAATCCACTATAGAAAATTACAACAAGTTTTCATCCGAAGTTCTTGCAACTTCTACAACGCGAGCTTTGATCCAAAGTACTCGACCAACTTCAATTGTGAAGAGTCTTTCTTCAATCAAGCATTTGATTACAATCACTCTGAATCTTCTAGACCGTACCGCACTGGCAAATCGACTAGAGGATTGTAACTGGCTTGGAATTTGAAAATGAATAGCTCAGAACACTTTGGAAGAAGTAGTAGGCTTATAGAGAAGAGATATGAAAGTGAATTGGTGTATGAGTGAATTGAAATGATCGAAATCCTTCTCTATTTATAGCTTTTCCAAAGGCAGAATTCTGACAGAATTCGGACAGAATTCGGGCAGAATTCTATGAAAAAATCTCGTTGGGATCCGTAACTACAGGAAGACCAAGTTCAAAAAGCAACGTTCACTAACCGAACTCTAGCCAAACTCTGGCCGGATTCGGGCCGAGTTCTGCTAGGGTTCTGTTAGGGTTTTTGCAAATTGGTTTTTGGGCTTTTTGAAAAATTCAAGCAGTTAGGAAGTAGTTCGGGCTTTTGTAAGTGGACTTGTTTTCGAAATGAAAGGGTATTTTGAAAACGTTTCTTGGGTAGCCTATTTACCAGTACGATACAGTTTACACCGTATTCCTAGATAAATATGAAAAATTATATTAATAAAATAGGAAAACCAAGAGCCCTTTGATGATGCCTTTCAAATATTTGAGCAGACTTGAAGACGCCTTTTTCACTTGACGGCAATCGTCCAAAGATAAACAAAGAAATCTTCTTATATAACCAAGAACCCCCGATGCGAGGCCCCGGATAGGTCGTTAGGCAGTTCAAAGAAATCTTTTTGCATAATGCCGTCTTTGGCCCATCAATAATTCTCCATTACATATGTTCTGGTTTGTTCATGTTTGATCATGCTTACAGCATGTCTATAAATACATGTTAGGCAAACAAAATATTATGATGTATTATGATACAAACATAGCAATGTAATATAGAACATTAGGACAATGCTAATATTAGGACAATGCAAAGTTTAAGTAGCAACATGATAGTGATTACATGAATAGTGATGTCATTATGGTAAACTTAATTGATTAGCCATATTCAAAAACATGATATAATCATTGGGCTAATAAAACCTACGGTCTCTAAAGTCATCAAACCACATTTCTATAGATCCGGTTTGAGGAGACGAACCAAACCGTATGTCCAAAGTTGGATTCCAGCGGACCGTGCACAATTTCGCCCGTTGGAGTGGGTTACGGGCCCGCCAATTAGTCGTTCGGGTCGACCTTCTCAGAATCGGACCAAACTTGGCATACAGGACCAGCAAAATGATACAGTTCTGATGGCACAAGTTTCATGTCGATCCGACGAACGTGCATAAAGTAATTGGGAAATTTACAAAGAGGTCGATACGGTAAATTTTGACGGATATGCATCAAATTCGTCGTGCACACGCAACCAATTTAAATTTTGTCAAAGCCCACACGTCCTCGAAGTCGATACGCACCTTTTAATTCTTTTATTTCACGACCACGTCGCCCGGTTTGGCGGGACGCACGTCATATCGGGGTGTTTTTCTAAAAATTTATAGTTTTCGAAAACTATTTTTCACAAACTTTAGGATACAGTAAATAAAAATTAATCTATCAGAGAGGTTTTATAGGCCTATAGGTGGTCTACAGATTTTGTTTAATAAGTTATCCAAAATTCCTACTTGGTTGATCAAAATCTATCTCTAAACAGAGGTATCTGGGTCACTTATCTGCCATATTTTCGGACAGTTTTCCTTCGACTTCGAGTCGATTCCTGGGACTGGTTCTTTGACTATGAACAAATCTACATAATAAGATTCCTATAGGGTCCTCTAGTCTTCATACAGGATTTTACAAATCGTGATTTCATTGTGTACGTAAACCGAAAAATAGATGGGAAGGTGGTTACCTCGCTGTAATTCAGAGCAGAGTACTTCCTCTGTTTTCGACGAACTTGGCAGGCTACGGCGGCGCTGCGGTAGCCGCCGCCGGCACACAGGCGACAGGGGGGTCACCAGGAATAGGAGGTTGGTGCATTTAGGGTTAGGGTTTGTGTTGCTGTTGTTGTTGTTGTTGTTTTTATAGCAGGGTCGGGGGGCTTCGGCGCTCAGGTTCGGCTGCTACTGTTCCAAGTAACAGTAGAGGCTAGGTTATTCTTTTTTATTTGTTTATATATATATTTTTTTATTTGTTTATATATATATATATATATATATATATATATATATATATATATATATATATATATATATATATATAGACACATACACACACACACGATTAATTTCTAAATATGCCTATAAAATCCTAAAATCACAAAAATATTTTTAAGATATTCAAATAAGTATTTTGTAAAATTGTACATATTATGGTATTTGTAATATATATATATATATATATATATATATATATTTTTATATATATTTGTAATACATATTATGGTATTTGTAATATATATATATATATATATATATATATATATATATATATATATATATATATATATATATATATATATATATATACGCCAATATTATCTAATAAGGCACAAAATTTGTAGGAAAAATTGCTATACGTAAATTATACTAAGAATTATATATTTATTATATATATATATATATACACACACACAAATGTGAAAATATTTAATGTGTATATATATTTCTCAATTTATAAAAGCATAACCTAAAACATATCCATAATAGTAATATTAATGATGACCTCAAAACACGATAACAATAATATTAGTAAAAATGATATTAATAATCCTCCAAAATTTTGGGGGATTACATCGTAAAAAGCACATGACATGATGTATTCGATGCACCCGAGGGGGATAACATCTCATGAAAAGATCCATATAGTACTAATCAGTGATAACATCGTGACAACATCAAGTAAATTCGTCTATAATAAGAATATAATTTTTAGCAAGTATGAAATGGTCAGAGAATGTACTCACCTGATAATCTGAACAGCTGATGAGAAAAGATATCCGAACCGGAGTAACGGAGTCCTATTTAGAGCAACCACAGGTTACAAAGTATCTAATATGAATTAAAGGAAGTTTATAATTCATCCTATATGATTATAGGTCATTCTAGGCCAAAGTCAACTCTTGGTCAACTCTGGTCGACCATTGTAGTCAAACTAGGTTAAAGCTAAGTTAACTAGTCAATTAGTCTCGGGTTTGGTCAAACTTAAGTTAACTAGTCAATTTAAGTCTATTTGGTCATATTTTAGGTCAAGTTTGACCCATAGTTGACTTTGGTCAACTTGGTCAACTAACTAGTCAAACCTTGCCTAGCTAGGCCTATAGGTCAAACTCTAAACTAACTCACTAACCATAGGCTAATATCTTATACCAATATATATATATATATATATATATATATATATATATATATATATATATATATATATATATATTAGGGGGGTTGAAAACCATCTCAGGAACCACTAACTCAAAACAATTACTCCAGCTATAACATATATATACATATACATATACTAAGAACTATATATATATAAGGATATAAAAAAAAATATATATATATATATATATATATATATATATATATATATATATATATATATATATATATATATATATATAAGGATATAAAGGAAAATCCAATTCAAATTCACAACCCAACACATATCAACCCAACTCAAACACAAAATTGAATTCAAATTTGAATCAACTCAAAAAAACTGAGTTGAAACTTAATTTCAGAAATTTTGAGTACCAAACCAACTCAAGATTTCAAGTATCCAATTCAAAACCGAAAACTCAATACACTAACCCAACTCAAAACCTAAAATCTCAAATACACATCCATATACTGTGCAAACTGGAAACAGGGACGGGGTGTATGTGTGTGTCATGCTCGTGTCCATACCGAACCAAAATTGTGTCCAAGTTGTGTCCAAACAGTGCGTATCCGAAACAGTATAGTGTGCATGTGTGCGGGGTGTGTCAAGCAACCAAGAGACTCTTGTTTCCAACGAGAAGCCTCGTGCTCGTGCTAGCTAGGGTGTTAGGGTACATGTCTAGGTGTCTGCAATTTGTCCAAGTCATGCCGTGTTGCTTGTCCATACGCGTATTGGGGAGGAGCTGCACGCGCGGGTGCATGCGGCCTCGTGAGGAGGTATCGGCCAACCTAGGACACGATACATGCCACTACGTGCCTCGTGGATTCTGTTGGTTGCCTATGTATAGGGCTAGGTGTAGGACACCCTGTTTTGAGTCCACGTGTCCTCGTGTCTGCGCTACAAACGCGTGTCAGGGCAGATTTTTCGCGCATGTGTACTGCAGCCTGAATCCATGCAGCCTCCATAACTTCTCAACCACTCCATTAAATCACCCCAAATTTTGGCAGTATGATGTCAGGCATAGCCCGCACGTGTCCACAAAATTTCACCCTAAATCGTGTCGTGTCCATCGAGTTATGGCACTCGAGAGGCAAGACAATGCACGGGGGCTCATGCTACGTCCCTGTGTCCGATTTGGACAAGAAAACCATACCAAAACAAACTCAAAAATAGGGTTTTGAAATCCCCTCATATAGGACTACAAATATATGAAATTAGTTTTGAAAAACAATAACTTTTAATTCTATGAGGCATTTCATCAAACACATGTTACAATACACCGACATGCCTCCGATACACATATCAAACAGACACGAAATCTTACCAAACTACATCTACAAGTTTAGGGTACCTAGATGCATGCTTCTATGAAGAGAAAATAGAATATTAAAGTGTTTAGAAGCATTTACTTATTGAGAGTTGGAATCTCAATACAAAAGCACTCTAAAATGCCTCGACACCCAAATCCTACGATCAAACGCCTCCAACTCCTTGCTAGCTATCCTCCTGCAACTTCCTCTCCTCCCAAGGATCGCAACACAATTCATTTGGTCCAAATCGGATGAAAGATGAGAAAAAGAGGCTACTTTGAGGAAAGTGGAAAATTAGGGTTTGTAAAGAAGCTTGGCGGCTACAAGTTATGAATATATAGAGAGGGGGGGCTGTTGGCCGGCCATGGGCTTCTAGGGTTAGGGTTTAGGTATGGGCACCAAAAACTCCACTTAAGTTTAATAGAAAGTCTTTTAGCAAGAAGCCCAAAAGCAATATATTAAAAAAAACTAAAATGAATTCAAAAAGTTTTCTAATTAGGACTAAAACTTAAAATTCATATCTAACTTGATAATTAAGTTTCTAAAGTCATGGTTAGTCTCTTATCATGGTTAACAAAGGTTAAACCAACTACTAACACAAAAGCACCAATTAAAATATTATCAAAATTAAAAGTCACACGATTACCAAAATATCCCTAATCTAGAAAAGTGGTAGTGACAACACCGGTCCTCCGAAGGACTACCGTGCGGAACATATAACTCATAACACATAGGAGTCGGATATTGTCCTCCACTATAGGCAGATTAAACAATGTCCATGGCGGCCAACCCGACACGTCAGGGCGAGACCTGGGGTGGCTAGTATGACACGATCTCGAGATTCTTTCTCTTTCCAATGCATCTACCAGATTGAGTTGCATAGTTAAGCCCTATGTTGGTCTTGGATTCACACATCGTTGTAGAACCCCTAAATTTATACTATTTTTTGTATTTTTTTATAAATTTGGTACTGATTATTTTTTTATTGTTTGCACGTCCGTAGTTGCATTGTACATCGTGCACGAAATTTTGTTTTTCGTAATTGCTCGACAAGTGCGAATATGTGCGAGCGTACATATTTTTAGAAAAATATTTTTCTTTTTTTATAGTTCAAATAATATATATAATAATTATTTGTATTTGTATTTTACTTAAAGTTGTGAAAAGTATCGTATCGGGATGGCCAAAACTTATTACTTTTATTTATTTATAAAAGACTATCTTATTTAATAGTGGTAATTTAAGAAAACTATTTTATGCAAATATTCCTTGCATATGAGGTACATTAATTTAAATTTATATATAATTGCATTTTTGAATTTATTAATATTAATATTTTATTATTCAAAAAGATATTTAAGAATATTTATTTATTTTCGAAATTATTTTTAATTAATTATAAAAAATATTTTAGTTTAATTATTATACTTTAAATTGTAGTTAGATTTATTGATTTGATTTAAACAGTTAATTTAAGGATGAAGATTTATCTATTGGATTTATTTGGATTTAAACTAGATTGAGATTTGATTTTGATTGAATTAAACTATTTTAATTAATATGCGATTTATCTAAAAGGGGATTTAAATCTCCTACATCTTATCGAATTTGGATTCCTCAACCCTATAAATAGGGGAGCCTCCACATTATTTTCTCTACAAAATCCACCAATGTGAGTGCCTCGTGTCTGTGTCCAACATCTTCCGTGTCAGCCGTGACGGCCTCGGGTCCGACCCCGGGTGTCTTTCCAATATCTTATTCCAAAATTTTTATAGATACAATTCACCTCCTCCGTGTCGGACACCCCCGACACCATCAAATCTCTACCCCAACCCAGAACCCACATCCAGCCACTGCCACCCATCCAACTCCTCCGCGATCGACCCGACCAAGCCCGACCGAACCCAGCCACCACCATCACCAATTATCACCAACTTCGCCACTACCCGTCGCCCCGTCTCCACCAAACAACCACAGCGAACCGTCACCGCTGCCACCCTCAATCCCGACCAGACCCAGAGCCAAACCACCACCACCGCTGCCTCAACATATCCTGACTCCCCGACCAGCCGAGCCCTCTGTTTGAGACCACCTCGGCTGACGCCGCTCAAACCCATCGCCCACCTCACCACCACGCAACTACCATCATCTTCACCCTCATACCACCACGAACATCGCCACCACCGTAGCAGAGCCCACATCGCCACCGCCACCAATCCCCCGGCCAACAACTACCCCTGGCCACGACAACACTGCCGCCACCAAAAACACCATCACCACCCTTACCTCCGACCGCCACCATGACGTCTCCGCCGCCGCGGCTACGACCATCGTCGCGTGTTCCTCCGCCAAGCCCCTTCCTCATCCCGTCTCAGTCCGACCTCCGTCGCGCACAGCGCAGCGCCATCACCAGCGTCGACCGTCCTTCTTGCCCTATCTACCTGAGCGCCCTCCACTTCTGACCAAATCCCCGGGAGCCGCCCCTTGCCGCCGATCCACCACCCGTCGGAGAAGCCCCTCGCTTCTTCCCTTTTGTTGGTGCTTTCTTTACATGGAGAGAGCTTGCTCTCAACATGCCTTGTAAAATTATAGTCCCACATCGAAAATGCACCATGAGTTATCTCAACATATATACTTGGTTGTGTTGTTGAGAGATGCACATGGGGTGGTGACCCTAAGGAGGGAACCATGTGGGTGATTTTACTAGGAGGTAAGAATAAGGCTCCAAGGATTAAGCATTAATGCTTTTGTCATTCTCTTGGATTAATTCCACTTGGAGCTAAGCCCCAACGGGGCTTAGCGACTCGGACTCGAACTCGGACTCGGACTCGGGCTCATGGGCTCATGAGACGTAATGTGGCATTTTGTTGGCGCACTTTGCACTTAGCACGTCAGCAGTCATGCGGTCTTTATGCGGCTCATATGCGGCCATGCGGTCTTATGCGGCATGCGGCTCATATGCGGCCTCATGCGGCTCATGCGGTCCATGCGGCTCATGCGGCACATGCGGTCCATGCGGTCCATGCGGTCCATGCGGCTCATGCGGTCCATGCGGCCATTAGGCTCATGCGGCCAGGCTGCTGCTGCTGCCGCATGGAGGGATCCGCTGACTGTGCAGATTACAAATCAGTTATGGAAAGGCTGAATCAATGCGATTAAATCAGATCCTATCTTTGTGGGATTTGAATTAATTCAGATCCTATCTTTGTGGGATTTGAATTAATTTCGTGGGATTTGAATTAAATCTCGTTGCTATCTTTTAGGATTTGATTCAATCTTTCCATAACGGAAGAGGCGGTTAGGGTTTCCACCCTCTCTCTATAAATACTCTCTTCTGGCCTCCTTTGTGACTACAACGAAAATTACAAGTTAGAAAAGGAGAAAGAGAGAGAGAGTTGCTGCCGCCATTGCAAGTCCATTCGAGGAGTCTGAACAAAGGTAACTTCGAGCGTTCCACAAGTTCTTCAACTTGCTGGTTCCTGGAAGCAGATCGTGTGGGGCGAATCTTGCTTTGAGCAACGGTGTTTTGACACCCCAGCAATGTTCTTCTTCTCATCTCTCTCTAGTTTTATTGTAACTCGTTCTGTCCCAATTGCAACACGTTTGCAAGGAAGAATGAGAGATCTTCTCTTCTCTTTTTCCCTCCTTCAGATTGTAATTTGGCTCTTTGATTTATTGTACTATCGTAGATCTTGAGTTTGATCACTGCAAAGTTTTTGTGTGACATCTCATATCTCGATTGCATTTGTTTTTCATCTTTGATCAAGCCCCGGGACTAACAATCTCAAAGCAAGATCCGTATAGATGGAAAACATTAATGCTTCGCTCCTCCAATCGGACTTCTGTAAGTTAGAAAAGTTCGATGGAGAGCACTATCAAGTCTGGAAGAGAAATATATACCTAACTCTTCAACTGAAAGACATTGATCATGTTCTGTTGGAGGAAGAACCCTCTGTTCCAGACACTGGATCTACTGCCGCCATCAACGCGGCTACTAAACTCCAGGCCAAATGGAGAAGGGACAATAGCATCTGCAGGCTTCTCATCCTGAATGCTATGGAGGACTCCCTGGCAGAATCCTACTCAAAGAAGGAACTTGCCAGAGACATATGGGAGTCTGTGGAAAATCTGTATGAAGAAGATAAGAACAGGAACAAAATGTTTGTGGTTGAAAAATATCACAAATTGCTCTTTGAGGACGAAAAGTCCATGCTGCCACAGGTGAAGGAATTTCTGAAGCTGCGTCAGAAATTAGAAGACGAAGAGATGCCCCTTCCCGACAAGTTTGTCGTCGGAGGGATCGTCTCAAAACTTCCTGCTGGATAGAGTACCTTCTATGCAAGGATGCACAGAAAGAAGCTAGACATTAGCTTGGGAGATCTACTTCAAGAGATCTATGTTGAGGACGAGATGCGTTCTCAACAGAAGGTGGACACTCTGTCCAAACAGTTGGCTAAAGCCAATCTTGTGCAGACGAGAGATTCCAAGGGGAAGCAGGCGGCTTCTCATCCCAAGAAGAAGGACTCCGCTAATCTAAAAGTGAAGGGTCCTTCTTTCAAGCAACAGAAGACTAAGTCCTACGTGACTTGTTACAATTGTGGCAAGAAAGGCCACTACAAGAGTGAATGCAGATCTAAGCCTAAACAATCAGAGAAAGGTGAGCCTAATAAGGTTTCATTGGTTTCTAACGTTGTTGCTATGATCGGACAGGTCACAACTGTGGAGGTTGACTCTGACTGGTGGATAGACACTGGAGCGACTTGCCATGTCTGTTCAGGCAAGGAATGGTTCGTCACGTACCAGCCGATATCTGAGAAGGTTGTCATGGCGAACCAGGCCCAAGCTGAAGTTCTGGGGATCGGGACCGTGGAATTGAAACTCACTTCTGGGAACACTCTAACGCTTCAAGGTGTGAAGCATGTTCCGGCGATTGCCAAGAACCTGATCTCTGGGAGCCTACTCTGCAACGCAGGCTTGAGGATGGACATCAATGCTGGTCAGATGGTGATGTCCAAGAAAGGAACATACTTCGGGAAGGCATATCAAACCGAAGGCATGTTTAAAATTCAGCTTGTTAACCAGTTTGAAGATATTAATGCAGTTGTATTTTCTGATTATTCTCTTGAGTTGTGGCATAATAGACTAGGACATGTTCATTGTAAAAGAATTAACAAAATGTCTAGTCTAGGACTTATCTCCAAATGTGGGGGTAAGGTGGAGAAGTGTGAGGTGTGTGCTCAGACGAAGATCACAAGGAAACCCTTTCATCGGGTTAATCGAAGCACAGATCTTCTGGAGTTGGTGCACTCCGATATCTGTGACTTCAAACATTTCTCCACGAAGGCCGGAATAAAGTATTTCATAACCTTCATCGACGACTTCTCAAAATACGCGTTCGTCTACTTGCTCAAGTCTAAAGACGAAGCCTTCGAGAAGTTCAGAGAGTTCAGGGCCGAAGCTGAACGGCAGACTGGACAACAACTCAAGAGGTTAAGGAGTGATCGAGGTAGGTAGTACAGGTCTCATGAATTTGCATCGTTCTGCAGAGAACATGGAATCATATGCGAGACTACTGCTCCATATTCTCCTCAATCCAACGAAGTAGCGGAGAGGAAGAACAGAACATTGACAGAAATGATGAAATCTATGCTGCTAACTGCGGGTCTTGCTAAATGCTACTGGGGAGAAGCTGCATTGACGGCCACTTTTATTCTAAATAGAGTGCCACATGCAACTTCGGACATAACTCCTCATGAACTCTGGTTCAAAGTCAGACCTAACTTGAATGTCATTCGAGTGTGGGGGTGTCTGGCATATGTGAAACTTCCAGATCTGAAGATTCAGAAGCTAGGGACAAGGACTACGAAGGCGATCTTCTTGGGGATGCCGAGAAGAGTGATGCTCGGAGATTTTTTGATATTGAGTCAAATCATATCATCGAATCTCGCGATGCTGAATACTTTGAAGACAAGTTTGCAAAAGACAAAAATATTATTCTTTCGGATATTCCGAAAAATGATGGAGGTGCAAATGAGACTGAAATCTCATATGAGCCAGTAGTTCAAGAAGAAGCTGTTGTTGAGGAAACAACTCCTGTACCAGAACTCGCAGAGCCGTCAGCTAAGCGAGCAAGGAGACCGAAAGACTTCGGAGATGACTTTGTCACCTATCATGTGGAAGCAGATCCGCTTACCTATGATGAGGCGATGAAGACCAGAGATGCTATCTTCTGGAAGAAGGCAGTGAATGACGAGTTTGACTCTATCACCTCCAATAACACATGGGTGTTGGTAGATCTACCTGAAAGAGAAAAGCCCATCGGATGTAAATAGATCTTCAAGAAGAAGATGAAGGCAGATGGAACTATTGACAAGTTCAAAGCCAGGCTGGTAGCCAAGGGATTTTCTCAGAAACAGGGGATGGACTACTTTGACACGTACGCTCCAGTAGCCCGGATGACCACCATCAGGATGTTAATCGCTCTAGCAGCTATACATAAGTTGGTGATACATCAGATGGATGTAAGGACCGTATTCCTGAATGGGGAGCTGACCGAAGAGATTTACATGCAACAGCTAGATGGATTTGTCGTCAAAGGTCTTGAAGACAAAGTCTGCAAGTTGGTGAAATCATTATATGGTTTGAAGCAAGCTCCCAAGATGTGGCATGAGAAGTTTGACAAAGTTATTAAGTCAAACAGCTACAGAGTCAGCGAGACGGACAAATGTGTTTACACAAAGTTCGCTGATGGAAGAGGAGTCATCGTTTGTCTGTACGTGGACGACATGCTAATCCTAGGTATGGATATAGGCTGTGTCACAGAGACAAAGAAGTTCCTCTCAACCAAGTTCAGTATGAAGGACTTGGGGGATGCAGATGTCATCTTGGGCATAAAGATCATCCAGACAGACACTGGAGTAGCGCTGTCACAATCTCACTACATTAAGAAGATGCTCACACGCTATGGGTATAAGGATCTTCCAGGGATCGATACGCCATACAGGTGTGATCAGAAGCTGAAGCCAAATTCAAGGGAAAGCGTCAGGCAGCTGGAGTATTCTAGCGTTATCGGAAGTTTGATGTATGCAACCACTGCCACAAGGCCTGACATAGCTTTTGCCATAGGAATACTGAGTCGGTTCACAAGCAACCCAGGGGTTGAGCACTGGAAAGCTGTGAAGCGGGTGATGAGATATCTCAAGAAAACTCAGACATATGCACTGCACTACAACGGGTATCCGACAGTAGTGGAAGGCTTCAGTGATGCTAGCTGATGTTCAGAGGTGGAAAGCGAGAGATCTACAGGTGGATATGTCTTTTCCTTGGGTGGAGCTACTATATCGTGGAAGTCAAAGAAGCAGACTATACTCTCTCGTTCCTCTATGGAATCTGAATTCTATGCACTTGAAACTGCAGCAGATGAAGCAGAATGGCTTCGGGAGCTCATGTATGATCTTTCAGTGGTTGGGGCTCAGATACCGGCGATACCGATATACTGTGACAACCAGGCGACTGCGGCGGTGGCATCAAATGACCTCTTCAACGGGAAGAAGAGGACTGTGCAGTTGAAGCACAGGGCAGTACACGATCTTATCAAAAGAGGTGTAATTGCAGTGGTTGATGTTCGGAGTCAGAAGAACCTGGCAGATCCGTTCACAAAGGGCCTCAAGCGCCGGTTGGTCGATGACACAGCTTATAAAATGGGCTTGAAGGCATATTGATAGTGTATCTTTGTAATCCTACCATAAAATTTTATGCTATTAGTTCAAAGAGAAATCTACTAGGCATCTAACTTTTGGTTCAAAGGAGGATCACTGACTGGGAAACTATCAGGTAACAGTGGGTACTTGTTCTCTGGAACATGGAAGGGATACGGACCCATAACCACTGTTGTCTACTATGTATTTTTCTGCAGAAAAACAGATCCTGTGGAAGGTTGGCTTAAACGCCTTAATGAGTTCTCAGGCAGAGTGAATGCCTGGTGTGCTTTACAGGAAGCACGGTAGAGCAGCACTACAAGGAGTGAATCTCCATGCTACAGTGGGGTGACTCCACCATGAGGTTCCCAGGTAGGGGTAATGCCTCGGCTTTGCAAGCCAAGTCACAGCGGCGTAGCACCGCAAATAGGCAGGTAGCCTAATGCTGTATGTCGTAATTAAAGAGTTGTAAACAGCACTACAAAGGGGAGGATGGCCCCATGTTACAGTGGCACAACACCACGATGAGGTACCCAGGTAGGGGTAAAGCCTCGGTATTGTAAGCCATGTCGTTGCGGCATAACACCGCAAGGAAGCCTTAGGCTTCATGCTGGATAGTTTGGTACTACAAAGAGGCTTGTGACCTCATGCTACAGTAGTATGACACTACGATGAGGTTCCCAGGTAGGGGTAATGCCTCGGCTTCAGGCCATGTCATAGCGGCGTAGCACCGCAAGGAAGCACAAGGCTTCATGCCATATCTTTTTAATAAAGAACTCACCTATAGTGTATGGAAAGAGATATCAGGCCGTCTCTTGAGGGTAAACTTGTAGACGCCCAAAATTATACACTGAAACCAGGCTGACACAGGGCCTTTAATGTGCAGCCAGAAGCACACGTAACTACACTTTATGAGTGGAAAGAATTATAATTGTGGTGCAGAATTCAAGGCGTAGTCCATTCTTGTATCACATTGTTATTTAACCCATGCGAGAAGATTCAAGTCGTCAGCGACATCTATCCTAATACAAAATGGACAGTTACTGTGGGGAACGCTCAACCCTGGATACATATATATGTTGTGATATGTGGGGGATTGTTGGTGCTTTCTTTACATGGAGAGAGCTTGCTCTCAACATGCCTTGTAAAATTATAGTCCCACATCGGAAATGTACCATGAGTTATCTCAACATATATACTTGGTTGTGTTGTTGAGAGATGCACATGGGGTGGTGACCCTAAGGAGGGAACCATGTGGGTGATTTTACTAGGAGGTAAGAATAAGGCTCCAAGGATTAAGCATTAATGCTTTTGTCATTCTCTTGGATTAATTCCACTTGGAGCTAAGCCCCAACGGGGCTTAGCGACTCGGACTCGGACTCGAACTCGGACTCGGGCTCATGGGCTCATGAGGCGTAATGTGGCATTTTGTTGGCGCACTATGTACTTAGCACGTCAGCAGTCATGCGGTCTTTATGCGGCTCATATGCGACCATGCGGTCTTATGCGGCATGCGGCTCATATGCGGCCTCATACGGCTCATGCGGCTCATGCGGTCCATGCGGTCCATGCGGCTCATGCGGCACATGCGGTCCATGCGGTCCATGCGGCTCATGCGGTCCATGCGGCTCATACGGTCCATGCGGCCATTAGGCTCATGCGGCCAGGCTGCTGCTGCTGCCGTATAGAGGGATCCGCTGACTGTGCAGATTATAAATCAGTTATGGAAAGGCTGAATCAATACGATTAAATCAGATCCTATCTTTGTGGGATTTGAATTAATTCAGATCCTATCTTTGTGGGATTTGAATTAATTTCGTGGGATTTGAATTAAATCTCGTTGCTATCTTTTGGGATTTGATTCAATCTTTCCATAACTGAAGAGGCGGTTAGGGTTTCCACCCTCTCTCTATAAATACTCTCTTCTGGCCTCCTTTGTGACTACAACGAAAATTACAAGTTAGAAAAGGAGAAAGAGAGAGAGAGTTGCTGCCGCCATTGCAAGTCCATCCGAGGAGTCTGAACAGAGGTGACTTCGAGCATTCCACAAGTTCTTCAACTTGCCGGTTCCAGGAAGCAGATCGTGTGGGGCAAATCTTGCTTTGAGCAACGGTGTTTTGACACCCCAGCATTGTTCTTCTTCTCATCTCTCTCTAGTTTTATTGTAACTCGTTCTGTCCCAATTGCAACACGTTTGCAAGGAAGAACGAGAGATCTTCTCTTCTCTTTTTCCCTCCTTCAGATTGTAATTTGGCTCTTTGATTTATTGTACCATCGTAGATCTTGAGTTTGATCACTGCAAAGTTTTTGTGTGACATCTCAGATCTCGATTGCATTTGTTTTTCATCTTTGATCAAGCCCCGGGAATAACACCTTTCCCCTCTCCCCGACCGCTCGTCTCTCTCACTCCCGACCGCCATCCGCAACTCCTCCCCGTTCCTTCTCTCTCTCCCTCTCTAATCCATAAATTCCATTCTCTCTCTCCCCTCTGAGTCTTTTAGTTTTTTTAGAAAAACCCCTGCTGTCCTATATTTAATTGTTTTGTTTTCTTTTCTTTTTTTTCTTTTTTTATTGTTTTGGTGTTTAAAGTTACAAGTAGTATTACTACTGTTATACAGTACTAAAAATTTATGGATATATTTATTAATAATAGCAATACTATATTATTATTATTATTATTATTATTATTATTATTATTATTATTATTATTATTATTATTATTATTATTAGTAGTAGTAGTAGTAGTAGTAGTAGTAGTAGTAGTAGTAGTATTTTGGGCATAATCTTGTAGATATATTTTGCTTTCATATTGGGTTACCAATATCCAAATGTTTACAAAATCTAGTTTCCTAGGATTTGGTGAATGAGTTTTCGACCTAAATTATTTTTATTAGTAAAGGTATAGTTTTAAATAGCTATAAATATTTTTCGATTGTCAAATAGTCAATAAAAGTATAGCTTATTATAAAAAAATTATTTTTACAAAATATGGTTCTTAACCTTAAATAATTTTTCTAATATTATTTTGTTTCACTTAAAATATTTTTAAGATATAGGTTTAGCCTACAATATTATTTTGACAAAACTTACAGTTTTACCTTAAAATGACTTTTGATTTTTCGAATATTTATTTGAAAGCATATTTTGACTAATAGATTATATTTCAAGTATTATAAATATTTTCTAAAAATTATATATATTATTTATCCAAATTCTATCGATCAATCTCGTGTCCATGACCAATCCCAACCTTCCTATTCCTTTATCAATTCTTTCCTTCCACCTATTGACCCTAACTAATTTGACCCTTCTGAACCCAATGAAACTGTCCGTGCCACCATCAGAGGTCACCATGTGTAGTTGTTATCTGAAGTCGTAGTTTGTCCCATCTTGATCATTGCAGCACACCAGGCGTACTACCAGGCAAGACACATTGCCATTTGTTGTTTATTTATTTAGCTCATATTTCATGCATTATTCATTATTTTTTTATGCAAAATAAACTGTGATACATGGCATAACCTGTTAGAACTTACTGTTCATTTATATTTCCTGCTATGTATTATTTTCTTACATATTAAACCTAGATTTAAGGGACCACCTTGTGTGTTGCATTCATTGGCCTTGACACGTCATACCACGAAGTTGTATGTCGTATGTAGAACATGGATGTGCGTGATTGGCTGGCCACCAGTACGTACAAGCCGTGCGATAGGATTAACCGCTAATAGAATTGTATGCTAGTTTGACTTAGCGGTTATAGAGGTTTACTGTTGTGGATACAACATAGTAGGCATTGGGCGGGAAGGACAATTCCTTAGCGTATGGGCTTCGATGCACTTTTTCTTATGACCCAGAAGCTCCACTGGAGATACGGGGTTGATGACCCATGCTTACTGACGGCCACTGGCGTTCTGCGAAACGTTATGCTCTTATTGATTGGGCCTCTGGTGCCCTAAGGGGGGACTATGCTGATCCTATTTAGCCAGGGCCCATGCGTAAGAAGGATTGTTCTTAACTACATTTCACTTAGAATGGTTAGGCTACCTTATCCGTTAGGTATGAGTACTTTTGGTTTGGGTACTTGTATCTGACCGTGGCTTGGAACAATAACTTATCGCGGATTAGTTCATCACATCTTGCCCTTGTTTGGTTGTAGGTATGGCTTACTACTTCGATGAGAAGGTATTGAACCTTGTTGGGGTCCGGATACCATATTGGATTCGTAGCATAGAAAGATACGTCATCGTGAATTAGTTTACCATCTCCTGTCGTTGTTTGGTTGGGGAGATGGTACGCTAGTTCAATAGGTGTGTATTGGACCATGTTATAATTCAATTGGCCTATTTATTTGAGCAATATTTATTCAGTTTATATGGCATGATATTATGTGTCTTGTTACGTCCCTCTGAGGACCTAGTTATATCTCCAGGTATGTGCTCTTGTCTTTCGCAAGTCTTCTAACCGAGGTCGTGGTCTTCTCCATTTATTCGAAGATGACGTATCTTGGATCTATCCTTCTACCTTCGTCATTTCTTTTGTATATCATGTACCTCTTCTTTTTATTTTGTTGGTAGTGGATTTGTCTCCGCCCAACATATTGTATCAAGACAATTTATTATATGATATCTTTTATTCTTTTATTTTGTGTGAATGAGATTAGTCATGGTTCTACTGCATTTTACAGCTTACGTATATTTATTATACGGCTGGCATTTCTATGTTCCTAGTCCTACGTATTTTGGGACTGGGGCGTTACATGTTTTTGTGGTGGCCCATGCAGGTCGAGATAAATTGTTTGGTTACTTTACCGTACCAAGTAAGCCTGTGAATAGGATTAGAAGTCTAGGATCTCATCCACATACTTGACCTCTTTTCTCGATTTCGTATTCGAACTACTGTTTGACTCATCGATTGCATCTTACTTGATTCCTCCTATCATAATTCTTATCTTCCTTTTGTGCTTGAGGTTAGACAGGTGATCCCTACTAGATAGACATATTTTAATTGTCCTAAAATACCATAAGTTTAACTCTTTTAAGTTAGATGGAATGTCTTATGACCTAGCAATCCCTTTGTCCTTGTGACCTATATTAGCAAGTTCACTTAGGTTCTAGAATTTAGCGGACCCTAATCCATCTAGCCAACCGAGCCATAGACAAAGAAACTAGGATGACTGCATAAGTCCAAGCTTCATGCAAGACTTAGATTTTAAGAATCTTAGACTATTTAATTTCTTTTATCAGTATCCCCTACTTATATTTTGACTATCTTATGATGCTAATTTACCCTAAGTTTTGCAAGCTTATTTCTTTATCGAGCTTGATCATGACATGTTTTATTGGGTGCGCACCCACTAACATATTGTCTAATCATAATCGGTGCATGATGGTCTGATCAACCGAGTGCACTCTGGTTCGCTTTTATCTATCGTTCTACGTGGATGGGGGCATAGCTAAACTTGTCCTCTAGAGTCCCCTCAGCGACTGCCTTGGCAACTCCTTTTTGAATTATTCGGTCGCCTTTGAACTATGTATTCGTATTCGATAACGTCTCCTTCGAACTCTATATTGCTTTCGTCTTCACCTATTTTAGAAGGACGAAGGCGTTGTGCTAGAAATTCCTCTAGCTATCCTATCACCTATGACCATTATCACTCGATGTTGCTATATCTTCGTCTTAAACTACTCGTCCTTCTTCTCGACCTTATATTTACTATCATGACCTTCTAATCGCTTAATTTAGACGTGCACCTAATCACTCTCTTAATCGTGCCCCCAACCTACTCTAAAGGAACCATGTCTTTAAGTTCTCAAATTTATTTTCTCTTGTTACCATAATATTCTTTATTGCCTGCTATCTTGTTTTAACCTTAACCCTCACTCATTTTTCTTCTTGTGTTAATCCATGATTATCCCCGCCATTATTGAAATCGTAATTTCCTAATGCATCTTTGTTGAACGTTGTGAATTAATTTTTCTCACCAATACCCCCTTGTGCCTTCTTACCCCCTACAAATTCTTAATTTCGAGGACGAAATTCTTTTAAGTTGGGTAGGATGTAGAGCCCCTAAATTTCTACTATTTTTTTTATTTTTTTATAAATTTGGTACTGATTATTTTTTTATTATTTGCACGTTCGTAGTTGCATTGTACGTCATGCACGAAATTTTGTTTTTCGTAATTGCTCCACAAGTGCGAATATGTGCGAGCGTACATATTTTTAGAAAAATATTTTTCTTTTTTTTATAGTTCAACTAATATATATAATAATTATTTGTATTTGTTTTTTACTTGAAGTTGTGAAAAGTATCTATCGGGGTGGCCAAAACTTATTACTTTTATTTATTTATAAAAGGCTATCTTATTTAATAGTGGTAATTTAAGAAAACTATTTTATGCAAATATTCCTTGCATATGAGGAACATTAATTTAAATTTATATATAATTCCATTTTTGAATTTATTAATATTAATATTTTATTATTCAAAAAGATATTTATGAATATTTATTTATTTTTGAAATTATTTTTAATTAATTATAAAAAGATATTTTAGTTTAATTATTATACTTTAAATTGTGGTTAGATTTATTGATTTGTTTTAAACAGTTAATTTAAGGATGAAGATTTATCTATTGGATTTATTTGGATTTAAACTAGATTGAGATTTGATTTTGATTGAATTAATCTATTTTAATTAATATGCGATTTATCTAAAAGGGGATTTAAATCTTCTACATCTTATCGAATTTGGATTCCTCAACCATATAAATAGGGGAGCCTCCACATTATTGTCTCCACATTATTTTCTCCACAAAATCCACCAATGTGAGTGCCTCGTGTCTGTGTCCAACATCTCCCATGTCAGCCGTGACGGCCTCGGGTCCGACCCCGGATGTCTTTCCAATATCTTATTCCAATATTTTTATAGATACAATTCACCTCCTCCGTGTTGGACACCCCCGACACCATCAAATCTCTACCCCAACCCAGAACCCACATCCAGCCACTGCCACCCATCCAACTCCTCCGCGGCCGACCCGACCAAGCCCGACCGAACCCAGCCACCACCATCACCCATCATCACCACCTTCGCCACTACCCGTCGCCCCGTCTCCACCAAACAACAACAGCCAACCCTCACCGCTGCCACCATCAATCCCGGCCAGACCCAGAGCCAAACCACCACCACCGATGCCTCGACATATCCTGACTCCCCGACCAGCCGAACCCTCCGTCCGAGACCACCTCGGCCGACGCCGCTCAAACCCATCGCCCACCTCACCACCACGCAACTACCATCATCTTCACCCTCACACCACCACGAACACCGCCACCACCGTAGCAGAGCCCACATCGCCACCGCCACCGCCACCAATCCCCCGGCCAACAACTGCCCCTGGCCACGACAACACCGCCGCCACCAAAAACACCATCACCACAAAGAAAAGGAATTAAACACACCACCACTACCCTTACCTCCGACCGCCACCGTGACGTCTCCGCCGCCGTGGCTACGACCATCATCGCGTGTCCCTCCGCCAAGCCCCTTCCTCATCCCGTCTCAGCCTGACCTCCGCCGCGCACAGCGCAGCGCCATCACCAGCGCCGACCGCAATTCGTGCCCTAGCCACCTGAACGCCCTCCACTTCCGACCAAATCCCCGCGAGCCGCCCCTTGCCGCCGAGCCACCGCCCGCCGGAGAAGCCCCTCGCTTCTTCCCTTTCCCCTCTCCCCGACCGCTCGTCTCTCTCACTCCCGACCGCCACCCGCAACTCCTCCCCGTTCCTTCTCTCTCTCCCTCTCTAATCCCTAAATTCCATTCTCTCTCTCCCCTCTGAGTCTTTTAGTTTTTTTAGAAAAACCCATGCTGTCCTTTATTTCATTGTTTCGTTTTATTTTCTTTTTTTTCTTTTTTTTCTTTATTTATTGTTTTGGTGTTTAAAGTTACAAGTAGTATTACTACTGTTATACAGTACTAAACATTTATGGATATATTTATTAATAATAGCAATACTAGATATTATTATTATTATTATTATTATTATTATTATTATTATTATTAGTATTATTTTGGGCATAATCGTGTAGATATATTTTGCTTTCATATTGGGTTACATATATCCAAATGTTTACAAAATCTAGTTTTCTAGGATTTGGTGAATGAGTTTTCGACCTAAATTATTTTTATTAGTAAAGGTATAGTTTTAAATAGCTATAAATATTTTTCGATTGTCAAATAGTCAGTAAATGTATAGCTTATTATAAAAATTTTATTTTTACAAAATATGGTTCTTAACCTTAAATAATTTTTCTAATATTATTTTGTTTCACTTAAAATATTTTTAAGATATAGGTTTAGCCTACAATATTATTTTGACAAAACTTACAGTTTTACCTTAAAATGACTTTTGATTTTTCGGATATTTATTTGAAAGCATATTTTGACTAATAGATTATATTTCTAGTATTATAAATATTTTCTAAAAATCATATATATTATTTATCCAAATGCTATCGATCAATCTCGTGTCCATGACCAATCCCAACCTTCCTATTCCTTTGTCAATTCTTTCCTTCCACCTGTTGTCCCTAACTAATTTGACCCTTCTGAACCCAATGAAACTGTCCGTGCCACCATCAGAGGTCACCATGTGTAGTTGTTATCCGAAGTCGCAGTTCGTGCCACCTTGATCATTGCAGCACACCAGACGTACTACCAGGCAAGACACATTGTCATTTGCTGTTTATTTATTTAGCTCATATTTCATGCATTATTTATTATTTTTTCTATGGAAAATAAACTGTAATACATGGCATAACCTGTTAGAACTTACTGTTCATTTATATTTTCTACTATGTATTATTTTCTTACACATTAAACCTAGATTTAAGGGACCACCTTGTGTGTTGCATTCATTGGCCTTGACACGTCGTGCCACGAAGTTGTGTGTCGCATGTAGAACATGGATATGCGTGATTGGCTGACCACCAGTACGTACAAGTCATGCGATAGGATTAACCGCTAATAGAATTGCATGCTAGTTTGACTTAGCAGTTATAGAGGTTTACTGTTGTGGATACAACATAGTAGGCATTGGGTGGGGAGGACAATTCCTTAGCGTATGGGCTTCGATGCACTTTCCTTTGTGACCCGGAAGCTCCGCTGGAGATACGGGATTGATGACCCATGATTACTGACGGCCACTGGCGTTCTGCGGAACGTTATGCTCTTTTTGATTGGGCCTCTGGTGCCCCAAGGGAGGACTATGCCGATCCTATTTAGCCAGGGCCCATGCGTAAGAAGGATTGTTCTTAACAATATTTCACTTAGAACGGTTAGTCTACCTTATCCGTTAGGTATGAGTACTTTTGGTTTGGGTACTTGTATCTGACTGTGGCTTGGAACAATAACTTATCGCGGATTAGTTCGTCACATCTTGTCATTGTTTGGTTGTAGGTGTGGCTTACTACTTCAATGAGAAGGTATTGGACCTTGTTGGGGTCCGGATACCATATTGGATTCGTAGCATGGAAAGATACGTTATCGTGAATTAGTTTACCATCTCCTGTCCTTGTTTGGTTGGGGGGATGGTAAGCTAGTTCAATAGGTGTGTATTGGACCATGTTATAATTCAATTGACCTATTTATTTGAGCAATATTTATTCAGTTTATATGGCATGATATTATGTGTCTTGTTACGTCCCTCTGAGGACCTAGTTATCTCTCCAGGTGTGTGCTTTTGTCTTTCGTAGGTCTTCTAGCCGAGGTCGTGATCTTCTCCATTTATTCGAAGATGACGTATCATGGATCTATCCTTCTACCTTCGTCATTTCTTTTGTATATCATGTACCTCTTCTTTTTATTTTGTTGGTAGTGGATTTGTCTCCGCCCAACATATTGTATCAAGACAATTCATTATATGATATCTTTTATTCTTTTATTTTGTGTGGATGAGATTAGTCATGGTTCTACTGTATTTTACAGCTTACGTATATTTATTATACGGCTGGCATGTCTACATTCCTAGTCCTACGTATTTTGGGACTGGGGCGTTACAATCGTGGTCACATGTTTATCCCCTTAGATGTCATACCTAGTATGGGTGTCCTAAGTTTGGATCCACACTGGCTCATGGAGCCCCACATATGGATCCATTCTTAATGTAATGTGTCAATTAAACAAGCAACACCACAGTATTGCCTCTGACCGTTTATCGTGTATGTGCTAGAGGCTCCGAATATACTGACATATAACGCATAGGATTCGCTTAGCATGTAGGATAGAACCTCAGTGCACATATAGATTGTACCTCAGTACACACATAGGATATAAAAGTACAGGCACAGGTAATTATGTCAAGAACATAGATAAGTCGTTTAGTCATATTAGAGCTACTAGGAACATAGGTCACTTGGGCACAAAGGTGCATGGGTCAAACACGCGAGTCGCGCGGGCGCATGAAGTATGCAGGCACGCAGCGTGCGCGGGGGCGTGAAGCGTGCGAGGCGCATGTGCGGAAGGGACAGCGTACGAAGGGCAGCGTGCGAGATGCATGTGCGGAAGAATAGCACGACATGCAAAGCACGCGCACGGAAGAATGGTGCTGGGCACGAAGCGCTCGCGTGGGAGAAATGGTGCAGCGCACGAAGCGCACGCACGGACGAAATGGCGCAGGGCGCGAAGCACAC
Source organism: Iris pallida (assembly GCA_029216955.1). Classification (NCBI taxonomy): domain Eukaryota; kingdom Viridiplantae; phylum Streptophyta; class Magnoliopsida; order Asparagales; family Iridaceae; genus Iris; species Iris pallida. The sequence continues at coordinate 25,175,350 of JANAVB010008400.1, read as the reverse complement.
GCATGGGAGAAATGGTGCAGTGCACGAAGCGTACACACGGGGGAAATGGCACAGGGCACAAAGCGCGCGAGCGGGATAGCCCTCATCTCCAATCCAGCAGTAAGCTTTTGGCTATGGAGTTTTCAAAACTTCCAATGTCTATAACTTGAGCTATATGCCTCGAAATTGGGCAAAATAAAAGCAAAAATTGAATAAAACCAAATTCTCTACAACATGGAACAATTATTTTTTGAAAATAAGCAAGTTTGATAGATCAAAACCACTAAAACTCACGAAACCCTTATTTTAGAAATTTAGATCTACACAAAACTACGCACTAAAATAAAAAATACCAAGTGCTAAAGATGTAGAGAATGAAGAGATGAACAATCTAAACTAATAATATCAAAGAAATAACAAGAATGAAAATGTAAATGGTCTCTCCATTTAGTGCAAGGTGCACTTACCTAAAAGTTGTTAAGGGAAAGAAATGAGGGCTAATGAGGAGAGAGAGGGTGGAAAAGAATATTTATAGTGGGTGGGTTGGCTTATAAAAATCATAATCCTAGCATGCCCTAACCATGTGGCTAATATGACATCTTAATTGTTACATACTACCACTAATAAATAAATTAGTTAATTAAATAAAATTCTAGTCACAACACGGTCCAGAAATTCTGTCATCGAAGTAGTGAACCACACCTACAACCAAACAAGACAAGGGGTGGCACACTATTCCGCAATGAGATACTATTCCATGCCACGACCAGGTGTAAAATACAAGATCACGGGTGTATGTGTACAGATACCAGACACCTTATACGGAAACATGTAACAAATACGTGTATTGGGATCGAGGAGTGACATAAAGTGTCTACTATAGAAGAATTCTAATACCACTAGTCGTACCATTCTATCATAGCTATAATATTATAAACGTATTCAATGATAACCGTCAGTTCACTCATAGCAATCTCCTAGTAGGCTCTACGCGTCTGATATCCAGGCACTCATACTCAACTCATAATCTCACTAGGATCCATCTCTAAAAAACTTGCCCGTTTCTAGCTATCCAACATCACAATCACACCAATAATCTATCTTACTTATATTCTATAATATGATGATAAGGTTTGTCTATTTCAATAATTTAATAAGTAGAAAGTAACGAAAACCTAAGACTGGGTTAAACAAACCTATATACCAACTTCAAACAACGGTAGGGTCAAGCAAACCAGGAAGGTTCATCGTATTATTTTCAAGAATGGTATGAGGCCAAACAAGATGCATATTATGTAGTCTAGGTAAGACTCGAGAACCATATATCTTTGTAATTATGTCACATAAAGTTACTATCACGCCAGTGTGCATCTGGTTGCAAATAACTTCCTTGTTCTATAATACGACAAATGGCTGCAGTGTACATCTAACATGCCAAATAATACAGGTTCTTGAGCTTATCTTGGCCAAATCAATAAAATATTTCTAATTTAACTTTTTATGAAAATACAGGAGAAGAGATCAACATGCATATGATATGGGTCAAGTAGAATTCGAGAAACATATGTAGCCATGATGCCTCCGAAGTCCTGTCTCGCTAGTATTTCTCCAGCTGTAAAAACTTTGATTATGTAATACAAGAATAAATAGAATTTTTTAAACTTTTCCTTGAACCAATCCATAAGACACTTTCTAAGAACTTAGCGGAAAGGAACATGAATAATTACTCAAGAAGTCAACATGGAAGGGTTTAGTCAAATCTCGAGTAGGGAAGAGCACAAAAGCAATCATGTTGAGAAAGAAGATAACATGACAGCAATTATTCTGAAGAATCTGAGAGAAGTCTATAATCCTGTTTGTGGATGTATCCTCAATTCCTATTCTTCGATCAGTTCTAAGCTCGTAGTAGTACGACTATCCTAGGTATCACCACGACTTTGTATAATTTGCAAAGACTCAACCTACACTTATGGCTTCTAGTATCTGTGCCCCTGCTTTTCTGATGTGATAGTAAGGGGAAGATATGCCCACTACGAAGATTCATCTTACTAGTACGAATAAATAAGGATTACGGTAGAATATAATAAAACTAGATATAAATTAGGCAGTCAAGTAAGAGTTCGAAACGAAGTCAATGAAGCTATCAAGCATGTAGATGAGGTCCTATGGGTCTTTCCTATTCTAATTGCAGGCTCACGTTGGCACAGTAACATAACCGAAGTGATTTAACGTAGACCTGCATGGGCCACCAAAAAATATGTATTGCTCCAATCCCAAAACATATATGACCATGTACACAAATACATGCCAGCATCACGTCGCCAATGGACCAACCTCATAACAAACCCATTAGCCAAATGCTTAAGTTGTAAATCATGATAATCAACCCCGAAACATAACATAGTCCATAGGTATATAACTAATCACATCTACAGAATAACATTCCACAAAGATATCAAGTCCAATAAGAATAATTTTACAAATATCCAGCAGTAAGAGTGATAATTCTGTGTGGGCAAAAGACATCCTGAAACCACATAAAAGTGAAATAAGTAATAATCAACTACAAGTCTGCTGTGATGAAAGTAAATAAAGTAGCAAGTCTAAATAAAGAATGACATGATCACGAGAAATACTCTACCACTATCTCATCCTCCTATGTCGGTACGTCTACAAACTCAGCTTCTGAACCATAAATATCTGGGTAGTCTTCAGCTCCGTGTAAGTCTGGGAAATAGCCAGGTCCTTATGGGACTAGCAAGGTACATAATATATATGCCATGGTACAGATATGGAAAATATGATCTAAGGCAATCTATGTATCCGGTCTATGTGCTATGCAAGTAAAAATCTTTCCTAAAATATCAGACCTCTCCACTAAGGCCGACAAGCTCCTCAGCAGGATATTATACCAAGTATCGTGTCTTGGGACCAAGGACAATCAATCTCGACAGTGATAACCTCTACTCTGCTACAGAGCTAAAGGGTCACAACAACAACAAGCTACACGACAATAGGTCTTATACTAGTCAAGTTCTTCCCAACCCCATGTCTAGAGTCTACCAATGTCAAGTCTGTACAGTCATCTCGATAAAAATAACAATAATGATGAACAATCTGGAATAATACTGCGAAGTCAATACCATAAATAATTATATAAACCTCTCATCATGAATGTGTCGGTATCCTATGGTCATTCGTATCAATAAACATGTCAATATGCATGCAACGTCTAATGTTAATACTCAGAGTTATCATCATGACATCGGTACCCATCTTTAAAATGGATACTAAGTATCGACGTTCCTATGTCATGCAACGCTAACAAAGTAAACAACAAGAAAGAAAAGGAACCACTACCAAAATAAGTCATATTGGCGACGAGATTAGCAACATTTTGCTTTAGCGTCGCTATTTTTGTTGTAATTAGCGACATACATGGAAGACGTCGCTAAACGTCACTACCAGCGATGTTCAGCATTATTTAGCAACACAGTTTATTATTAGGAAACAGACGCGGTTTATTATCTGGAATACGTCGCAGTTTGGTCAGAGAACGTCGCTGCTTTTCATAAGTTAGCGACGTTGAGCGACTCCTCTACTTGAATGTCGCCAGCTTAGAAATAGTCAGCGATGTCGAATTCGGACGTAGATAAAGTATTTCATATAGGGTTCAGCTGGCTGATCGACTTTTTATTTTTTCCAAAAAAATTCCCCCTCCCCCCGCGTGCGTGCTCTGACCAAATTTTCTCCCCCCAAATTTCTTCGGCGACCCCCTACACCCGGCGACCCCCTGCCGACCGCGCCCCTCTCGACTCCTTCCCCGGTGTCTCCTTCCCCGACTCCCCTCGACCCCTTTATCTCCTCCCCCCGGCGTTCCTTTGTACTCCGACGACCCCCTGCCCCCTCACTCCTCTCATCTCCGGCGACCCCCTGTCACGCCCCGCTCTCGTAGGAGCGATCGTCCTCGCTAAGGCGTGATGCCGCACGAACCTAGATTGCACTCGTACAAGGCAGTTTCATAACGGTCGATTACATCGGCGGCGACGGGGTCGTCGCACAGAAGTCCCAAGCAGAAATATTGAAACATGCAGCAGAATTTAAGAACAAATACACATGAACACAAGTCATTCAAATGAAGCTCTTTATTGATATTGAATACAAGATTACATTTGTGGGCGCAAGGCCAAATTACAAGTCTCTCATGCTCACTTTTCTCTCGATTTTACAAGTCACTCTGCTCACTCTCATCTCTCGATACAAATGCTTAAACCAGCGGAAGCTTCGGAAGGCGATGTCCATACATTATGTCCTGTATAAGTCTTCAGTCCACGCGGCCGCACGCTTCGAATCGCCAAGGAACTCTGTGCCTCGACGCATCCAACGAGCTCCACGCCACGAGCTTCTACCTGTGCCTGCACATGAAACACTGTGTGGGTGTCAGTACTCAACTGTACTGGTGGAGTGAGCTCCTCACCCACCCATACAAAACCAACACGTTTCATTTACTTTGTGCAACATAAACCCTTTTACGATTGTCTTTTTATTCTTGCCTTAGGATCAGTTTTAGGACCGACGCCTTTGCATACCTGTGTCTAAGGACCATCCCGTGCTTGCACGACGACGTTAAGCCATAATTTTGCCTTATACTCTTCTTGTGCCAATAACGTTAACCTGTCAAGTCGTGTTTGCCTTACGGCCATAATCAGAGATGCAACTACACGAAAGACTCTATTTCCTTGCTTCTAGACCTTTTTCGTGCTTGTATTATCGACGCACCGACTTATACTTGTCTTTTGTGCCAAACTCTGGGACGTAGCAACTCGGTTGTGCCATAACTCGATTCGTGCTTCAATATCTCCGAGGCAGCGCCTCCTTGCTTAGTCTCGCCTACACTTGGGTTGTGACAACGCGGCTGTTCCTCATATTTCGAGGTCGTGCCTAGCAACTCAACGTAACTTCATACAACTTGCCCTACGGCCCTTTTTGACTTAACTCGCGACAGCTCAAGCCTAACTCATGCAACTCTATGCCAACAACTTAACACTCGACGCCACATCTCGTGCCGAAGCACGCCGCCTTCGTTATAGCCAAATCTTAGGCCCAGACCTTGTGTTCTCTAACTTCATACATATCCAACTCAACTCAATCCAAAAGCACACACACGAATTGCCGCCCGTGCTGACACATCTATATGAAAGGTCACTGGCATTAACTAGCCATCGTGGACATAGCCTAGCATTCGGGACCCTTGCACCGCCGGTTGCGATCCTCGATGCAAGTCCCCGACCTACCGATTGCCTATTATCCAGCTCGGCTATAACCTGTTCTTCCTAGGCCAAGTCGGTGCCCATGGCCCAGGGCTGCCGCTCGAAGAACCATCGCCCTTGTCGACAAGTTGTCCATGACCACGCGCCTACGCTAACTTCTAGACTTAACGTAATGCATGGTCTCATCATCATCATTTAGCTACTTTGCTTTACTCTTTACATACTTCCTTTACAGAGCCAAAACCAGGGTTGCCTCGGCGACTGAACCACAGTCCCGACATATTTTCTTTCGGCGACTAACCATCGCTTAGACTTAACATTCTTTGAACTCAGGGAACGGCTACTGCATAGCCTTCCAACTTAACTTGAACATAACGTGTTTCCTTAAGTATCGACCGACCGTGGCTAACTTTTTACTGAACCAACCGTGGCTCGTGCCTCTAAACCAACTCGTGTTCTACGCAACGCTGTCGCCCAAGTCATACTCTATATGACGGGCCTTGGGATCGTGGGACTAATTAACTTGACAACCGCAGAATGAGCGGGACAGCACTTGGAATGACTTAGGTCGACCGACATAACTTTGCCTAGCTTACTCAAGCCTACAACTTAACCCGAGGGACGAGCAAAGGCTATGCCATGCCTTTCGTAATGGGGCCGTGCGCGCTTTATCAAGCGTTTATGCGGGCGACGCCTACGACTTAGACAAGTTCATAGTTTGTGTCAAAGACCAACTTTCCTTCTCCCAAGCCATGGGACAAAGGACCGAGTGTCATTTTCAAAGCACGCCGTACACCAACTCTAGGCAGACCGTGGGACGTTTTTCATGTTCTAACTCATGTCGACCCGTCGTGATTATTCCCTTAGCTATGTGGATTCTTCTCTTTTATTATTAAGCCTACTTGTGCAAGTTAAAAACACGATTTATTATGTGAAGGCAAAGATGAGGCAAGTTCACCGAAACTACTCCACCTGTGCGAGCGGTCGTCTTGACCGAGCGAGCCTTCGAGCAGCCGTTGCAAGGCTAAGGCCGAACACCGTCGGCGTTTCGATTCCTTCGATTGACTTTGCGGGATGGGGCACTACAACATACACTACTCAGAACAAGTCTCCTCCTTGAGACTTTCCTGGAGGCAAGCCATCCTACCATTTCTATGGCCAAGACTTAATCGAGCCTAGACACGGGACTATAACAGTCGAGCGAGATACGCCTACGCGTTTCCTTGAGTCCGAGCCACGCTCGCACTATTATCATTCTTTTCGTTAACATAATTTCAAGATCTCGGCACTCTCCCCTTTTCAAGTCTTGCTTGAACTCATTGTATCACTTGGCTGGATCGTGCACGCATTCCAAGCGTCCTTAAAATATATGCATTTAGCCAAGCCGCATGATAGAGAATTTGTCATTCTCACTCGAGTCGCCTCGTGCACATACCTAGGCGTCCCTGAAATATATGCATGTCAGCCGAGCCTCGTGAGCAGGGTTTCCTACGTTCGTGATTCATGCTATCCATTCAAACCAATCCTCAAGATCAATCTTTTGATTACAACTCATGAAACAGGGCATCTCGCCTAACCGCTAGGCCATTCTTTTTCGAGGCTAAGTCAATGTCAGGATTGGAATCATAGTTCCCCAACAATAATGCCAACACTGACCCCAATCCTAGGGTCAAACCAAAGTCGGTAGTACGGGGTTTTCTACCCAAGCTCGTGTCACTCAGATTTCTAAACATTGAGCAAGATCACCTATTCGCATCAATGCATTCGTTGCACATATTCGAATCCGTTTAATCACCCATTCTAACCAATTCATGTATTCGATCACGAGATCTTCTAGCTCGACAATATGCTGCGCCCCAATCTCACGCGAGTCCGATTATCCACGGTGGTTCATGAATCACCATGCAACACACCCGCGGAATAATCATTCTCATCGGAGCGTAACTCTTGTTTGAGTTTAGACTAACCCATTCTCGATACGCGGATTGGACCTACTCAATCCTCAAGTTCAATTCTTCAAGCACGCAAATCCATTCTCGAGTCACCTTCGCGTCAAACCACAAATCGAAGCACACAAATTGTCACGCCAAGCTAGGTCAATCACCCCCGCTGTATAAATCACCATACCAGTGCTCACGCGGAGTGATCGTCTCAAATCGGCAAGACGCATGTACGAGGCTGCAGTTGCGCTCGCATAAGATAAGAATGTCGAAGTTGTGGTTATCGACGAAGCAAATCCAAACGTTTCATTTTCATCCAAGCCAAGATTTCAATTTGATAGTCCGACCGTCATTCATTCAACCAGAAAATCCTCGAGCCAAGTTTTATCCTTTCTTCGACACGTTTCGATATCCCGAGTATAGCATCCGTCGGAGCAATAACATTTGCACAATCGTTATTAGCCAAGTCAGAGTACCCCCAAGTTATCGTATATCGATCTTTGATACGCCTCAATACCATCGACGATATGCGTAACCTGACGATCTTCCTTTGTAACCAATTTCGAGTCGTGCGTTGATGCTGTTGTCCGAGTTAGATATTCCACAATTTTCTCGATATTCAAGATCAAGTTTGATCGTTATTCCTCAAGCTCATTTCAAGATCGTCGTTCAAAACTCAAGTCACCTTTTATTTGAATCAATCCGAAATCGTACGTGCGATCCTCTAAGTTTTCTCGATCAAGACCATTCATTTTCATTCATCGTTCCGAATCATTTTGATATCTTTTTCTAACTCGCGTTGCCTATTCATAAGTTGTCCAAACGAGATGCTCGTTCGGGACATTCGAAGTCACGACTAACTAAACGTGACACGTTCTAAGGCTTTGCGCGATCGCATCGCCTCGCCGACGTACTCGTTATTATTTCTAATCCTCAATCTTCGCTCGAATGATTTCCAAGAAAATCCATACACCACTCAGATTCGAGCCATCCGATCTAGTCCTCAATCACTTCGTATCATTTGCTAAGAATCCTTCCGATTCGTTCGACGAATCTCTAGCGTAATCGCTCACGTCGCATCGACGTACTAAGTCGTTCGTACTATTTCCTCGAAATCTAAGTCAATCTTTCGCGTACGCCTAAGCGTTAACTCGATAGCATTCCTATCGATAGACACTCTAAGTGTAGCTTTACCCCCGACTGAGCGGTACTTGATATCACTCGCAACATCGTTTGCACCAAAGGTCGAGGTGCGCGATTCGCGACGCAACTTAACCAAAAGCCGCGCGCATGGCTATACCGTGCGGACTATATTCCGAGTTTGCACGCTCAATTTCTAGGGTCAACATATGACTAGTTAGGCACGCAAATGACATGTTAACTTAGCATGTGTTCTCTATAGAGTCAAGTTTAACATCGTTTGGCACAAAGGCCTATCGATGCATTCGACGATAGCCTACCGATGCGTTTGGTTGAACACTCGAACGAGCTTTTGAAAATATTTAGACTTATTATATGGACATGCCGAGGGACATTCGAGAGAGAGCGCACACTTCTTTAACAACGACGAGCTTTCAAAACTGAGACATTCGATGTGAAGTCCAAGAACGTAAAACCGTGCTCTGATACCACTATGTCACGCCCCGCTCCCGTAGGAGCGATCATCCTCGCTAAGACGTGATGCCGCACGAGCCTAGATTGCGCTCGTGCAAGGCAGTTTCATAACAGCCGATTACATCGGCGGCGACGGGGTCGTCGCACAGAAGTCCCAAGCAGAAATATTGAAACATGCAGCAGAATTTAAGAACAAGTACACATGAACACATGTCATTCAAAAGAAGCTCTTTATTGATATTGAATACAAGATTACATTTGTGGGCGCAAGGCCAAATTACAAGTCTTTCATGCTCACTTTTCTCTCGATTTTACAAGTCACTCTGCTCACTCTCATCTCTCGATACAAATGCTTAAACCAGCGGAAGCTTCGGAAGGCGATGTCCATACATTATGTCCTGTATAAGTCTTCAGTCCACGCGGTCGCACGCTTCGAATCGCCAAGGAACTCTGTGCCTCGACGCATCCAAGCGAGCTCCACGCCACGAGCTTCTACCTGTGCCTGTACATGAAACACTGTGTGGGTGTCAGTACTCAACTGTACTGGTGGAGTGAGCTCCTCACCCACCCATACAAAACCAACACGTTTCATTTACTTTGTGCAACATAAACCCTTTTACGATTGTCTTTTTATTCTTGCCTTAGGATCAGTTTTAGGATCGACGCCTTTGCATACCTGTGTCTAAGGACCATCCCGTGCTTGCACGACGACGTTAAGCCATAATTTTGCCTTATACTCTTCTCGTGCCAATAACGTTAACCTGTCAAGTCGTGTTTGCCTTACGGCCATAATCAGAGATGCAACTACACGAAAGACTCTATTTCCTTGCTTCTAGACCTTTTTCGTGCTTGTATTATCGACGCACCGACTTATACTTGTCTTTTGTGCCAAACTCTGGGACGTAGCAACTCGGTTGTGCCATAACTCGATTCGTGCTTCAATATCTCCGAGGCAGCGCCTCCTTGCTTAGTCTCGCCTACACTTGGGTTGTGACAACGCGGCTGTTCCTCATATTTCGAGGTCGTGCCTAGCAACTCAACGTAACTTCACACAACTTGCCCTACGGCCCTTTTTGACTTAACTCGCGACAGCTCAAGCCTAACTCATGCAACTCTATGCCAACAACTTAACACTCGACGCCACATCTCGTGCCGAAGCACGCCGCCTTCGTTATAGCCAAATCTTAGGCCCAGACCTTGTGTTCTCTAACTTCATACATATCCAACTCAACTCAATCCAAAGGCACACACGCGGATTGCCGCCCGTGCTGACACATCTATATGAAAGGTCACTTGCATTAACTAGCCATCGTGGACATAGCCTGGCATTCGGGACCCTTGCACCGCCGGTTGCGATCCTCGATGCAAGTCTCCGACCTACCGATTGCCTATTACCCAGCTCGGCTATAACCTGTTCTTCCTAGGCCGAGTCGGTGCCCATGGCCCAGGGCTGCCGCTCGAAGAACCATCGCCCTTGTTGATAAGTTGTCCATGACCACGCGCCTACGCTAACTTCTAGACTTAACGTAATGCATGGTCTCATCATCATCATCATCATTTAGCTACTTTGCTTTACTCTTTACATACTTCCTTTGCAGAGCCCAAACCAGGGTTGCCTCGGCGACTGAACCACAGTCCCGACATATTTTCTCTCGGCGACTAACCATCGCTTAGACTTAACATTCTTTGAACTCAGGGAACGGCTACTGCATAGCCTTCCAACTTAACTTGAACATAACATGTTTCCTTAAGTATCGACCGACCGTGGCTAACTTTCCACTGAACCAACCGTGGCTCGTACCTCTAAACTGACTCGTGTTCTATGCAACGCTGTCGCCCAAGTCATACTCTATATGATGGGCCTTTGGATCGTGGGACTAATTAACTTGACAACCACAGAATGAGCGAGACAGCACTTGGAATGACTTAGGTCGACCGGCATAACTTTGCCTAGCTTACTCAAGCCTTCAACTTAACCCGAGGGACGAGCAAAGGCTATGCCAAGCCTTGCGTAATGGGACCGTGCTCGCTTTATCAAGCGTTTATGCGGGCGACGCCTACGACTTAGGCAAGTTCATAGTTTGTGTCAAAGACCAACTTTCCTTCTCCCAAGCCACGGAACAAAGGACCGAGTGTCATTTTCAAAGCACACCGTACACCAACTCTAGGCAGACCGTGGGACGTTTTCCATGTTCTAACTCATTTCGACCCGTCAGGATTATTCCTTTAACTATGTGGATTCGTCTCTTTTATTATTAAGCCTACTTGTGCAAGTTGAAAACACGATTTATTATGTGAAGGCAAAGATGAGGCAAGTTCACCGAAACTACCCCACCTGTGCGAGCGGTCGTCTTGACCGAGCGAGCCTTCGAGCAGCCGTTGCAAGGCTAAGGCCGAACACCGTCGGCGTTTCGATTCCTCCGATTGACTTTGCGGAACGGGGCACTACACCCCCTGCCGCATTGACCGCTCGACTCTGGCTCAGGTAACCCTAACCCTAACTCCCTCTTCTTGACATGACACTGAGATACGATACGGACACTGTGATACGACATTGAGACATATAGTGCACATGAGTGATAGTGTAATATCGTATGTGAGATACGACAATAAGACACGACATGGACACAGACACGACACAGACACAGACACACGATCCAATTGAGACATGACACATAGGTTTATTTACGTATTAGTTTTCTAACCTAATATGATATCCACATGATACATAATATAAATGATACTATATAGCTTTCTAACCTAATCAAAGATTCTAAGAGAGAATATTACCAGTAGTTTAAATTTCAACAACAAAAACAACGAATACTGTGTTAGTTTGTTTAAAGTGTAAACTGTTATGTGATTCAATGATCGTAGTTCCTATTTTTTATTTGCTTAAGAATATAAAAATGATGGCAAGGTACACTTGCATGTAACCGTTGTCTAAGCGTATGCCTGACCAACTTAATATGAGTGTTAGTTTGTTAACAATATATAATCACGGCAAGGTACACTTGCTTGTAACCGCTGTCTAAGCGTGTGCCTGACCAACTTCGTTGTCTTCGTTACTTCCTCCAAGTTCAACTATAATAATACACTATTATTAATACTCTATCTCGACTTACTACATATAGATTATATTAATATCTATACCTAGATGTTAGTACAACACCATACAACATATATAGTACCGAACTTTATTATAAAAATAATCTATAATTAATATAATATAATATAATAGTTTAAATTATAGAAAATACTTATAAATATTTTTATATTACCAAAAATACTATTTTAATGGTGTAAAGTCATGCACAATAGGTCCATGTCAATACTATATCATTATTACCACATTTGACCTACTAGTTGAGCCCTGAAGCAATAATTAATCTACAATATTAAATTCTGGTAAAATTATTGAAATTAGTTAAAATAGTATTTTTAACATCAAACCTTGCACAACAAATAATTTATAAATTTAGATGAAGTATCAAGACTTTTGGATACGAAGAACATATGATTTTCGGAGTTACGGTGTTACGAAAAATGTTAAGAATTTTAGTAAATAATAAACGAACTCAAAACTCAACAAATAGATATGTGTTGGAAAGCTCTTGATGTCTAGTTTCTGATGAAAATTATTAGAAATATCAAAACTGAGTTGAATTAGGCAAAAATCTACTCGTAACAGATCTGATCCATTCTGGACATCTTGTCGTCGAATTGACACCACGGACAAACCGTTTGGAACTGTGTGGTTGGACAATAGGAAATAAAAATAGATAGAGATATTTTTACTAGTTTTGGTTTCATGAAAAGATGAGATCGAAAAGTAAATGAAACCCTTGATTCAAAACAACATACCTGCTATGACGAATTCAACACAAGTTCGGTTGACTTCGGGTGCCTTCCGTGCCTCGTACCGACCAAATTAGGGGATGAAGCTCCTCGGAAAGGTGATGGGGTCTTAGGGGGGGTGTCCTAGGGTCAAGATGAAGGTGGTAGGAGGGTTGAAAGAAGTCGGGGTGATGAGTTTCTATCGGGTGGAAAGGAAAGTTCAAAAATAGAAAAGAAATTGGAGGGATGCTCGGTTTGGAGAGATAAGAGGGGTTGGCGGTTATGTGGAGGGGTTAAATATGTAAGATTTTGATAAGTTTTATATTATGGAAATTTGGGCTTTGATTTTGACTAATTTGGTTAGGATTTGGCCCTCCAAAGGATTAATATAGTAATGGGTTTCCTAATTTAGAGAGTTGTTTGACCAAGTCAAAGATATGGAATATATTGCACATGGCTACAATTTAATCACTAAAAATTAATTAAATATTGTAATACCCCGGTCCCAAATACTTAGGACTAGAAATTACATGCCAGCCGTATAATAAATATACGTAAGCTGTAATTTTTCAGTATATAAACAGCCATGAATTCACTAATCTCATCCACAGAAATAATAATAATAAAGATATTATAAAATCAACTAAGAATTTGTCATTTGTACTAGTCGTTGGGCGAAGCCAAATTCATTACCAACCAATTTAAATAAGAAGTAATACATAACAAGAAAAATTTGGTCGAAAGTAGTAAAGGTCGATCCAAGAGCAAGTCATCTTCGATAGCAAAGAAAAGATCACAGCCTTGGCCAGAACACCTGCGGAAAGTCATGAAATCACACACATGGAGAAATTACCAGGTTCTTAGAGGGACATAACAAGATATATACTAGGATGCCATATAACTTGAATATAAAATATGTCACAAGTCATAATAAAAGGTAAAGTAGTCCAATCATAACAAGGTCCAGTATCCCATCAACAAAATAGTGGACTACCCCTACAACCAAACAAGGACAAGGGGTAGCACATTATTCCATGATGTAATACTGTCCCATGCAATGATTAGCATGGAGTGCGACATGACATCAACTAAGGTCACCTAACCATTCTACTGTGTTCATGCAATTAAGACAAACCTTCAACATATGGGCACTCTGGCTACAGTGGGATTGGTATGGCCCCTCCTTGGCACCAGGGACCTCAAAGCATGACATTTCTCGAACATCAGAGGCCAGTAGGATCAGGATAAAGGGGTAAGCAGGACTATATCTCCAATGGAGCTTCCGATAATAAAGGGAAGTGCATACTTGGCCCATACGCTAAGGAACTGTTCTCCCCACCCTATGCACCTATCTAAATCGTATCCACGACCATGTACCTCTACTAACTGATAAGTCTCCTAACATGCCTCTATTAGCAGTTAGACCTAACACATGTGTACAGGTGATCAGCCAACACGTAAGTACCTCTATATGATACTCATAACTCACACATATCTCGTGGCATAATCGTGTAAAAGTTCATAAAAATGCATTAAAAAAACGGTAGTCCCTTAACTCTAGGTCCACATGCACAGCAATAAAAATATGTCTAATACTATTGCATCATGTATAACTTGAAAGAACGATAAAATAAATCATGAACACTAAACAGTGATGCAACTGAAGAAACTAGAAATAAACATGCAGTAATTATACAGAAACTAAATAATAAATATGCAACTAAATATAAATAATAAATATGGCAAGATATCTTGCCTGGTGATGTGCGATGCTCTGACATGTCCTAATTTTGTCCAATAGTCATGGTCAATTTGAAGGGGTCCAGATTCGCGAAGGTAATAGGAATACGAATAGTCGTGATCAGTAGTGATAATCGAGGAGAATTTTATGGAAATAAATACATATACTATTTTAAAAATATTTATGATACTTGTAAATTATATTTTATTACCCCAAAAATATATTAGATAAAATACACATTTGAAATCAAAAAAATTGTTTCTAGGCAAGACTCTAAGTTTGTCAAAACATGATTTTTATATAGAGAACTATATTTTTACTAGTTAAAATAAATAATTTAGAAAAATATATAAAACCTTTAAAAAATAATCTAGTGCTAAGATTATATTTTTGAAATTGTAGGTCCAAGCCTCAATATAATATTTTGCTACAAATAAGTTCTGGAGGATTTTATGTAATATATATTTTAAAAATACTTTAATAATGCTAATGATAATAATAATAGTACAATAATTTAATAAAGACTATATATACCTATATTTATATAGTAGTGTATTTAGTAACCTAGTAAAGTAATGTATTATACCATACTTCAAATCACAGAGTAAATAAAGGTTACTAATAAAATAATAAATATAATAATATTAATAATTATAATAATGATAATAATAACTGTTAAATCCTAATTATCTATTCCCTCGAGAAGCTAAGTAGTAAAAAAAGAAAGCAAACTTTCATAGACTTTGATAGATGAAGAAAGAGAGAGGTGAGAGAAAATAAGGAGCGGGTGCAGAGAGAAGGAAGTGGAGAGCAAAAAGAAGTAGAGGGGAGAGTGGTGAAGGGGGCGGTGGAGAGAGAATTTGGGGAGGCAAGAGACCAGAGGAGAGAGCGGGAGGCGAAGGCTTAATGGAGAGAAGCCAGGGCGAAAGTTCCAAACCGGGCGAGCGTGGCAGAGTCGGGGCTCTTGGCGGAACACAGCGGTTCCAGCTGTTGATATGGTGCTGGATGCACAGGGGACCATGGAGGACGGGGCTCGGCCACCTGGTGGTGTGCGGCAAGGAGGTCAACCCGATGAGCGGCGTGGATCCAGCGCGACATGGCGAAGCACGTGTACAGCTGTAGCGAGGGTGATCGGAGAGGCTTGGCGACAGGTGTGCTGGATGAGGGCGTGGTGCTCGGCCAGGCACGGAGGCAAGGAGGACAGGGCGACGGACGTGCGAAGCTCAGGTGAGAGTTAGGGTTCCTTTTTTTCTTTTTTTGGCAGTAATGATGATGATTTATTCAACATGGGTGGTGGCACCTAGTGGAGGTGCTGGGTGATGAGGTTGGTTGTGGTGTTGTTGTCCTGGCCGAAGGGATGTGGCTGAGGCGAGGTAAGGGTAATGGTCGTGGGTTGTGTCTATTGGTGGAGAGGGAAATGGTAACAGTGGAGGTAGCGGTGGTTGTGGCCTGGGATGGCAGCGGCTAGAGAGGACGGGGTCTTGCCGAAGACTAGTCGATCGGGCGGACGGTGACTGGGATGATGATAGTCGTGGTGTTGGTATGATGCTGCGGGGGTGGCGACGGCAGGATGGTGCTTGGTGACTAGGGAGGCGGTGGTGGTACCGGAGCGACGCTGGATAGGGGTAGTATCTCTGTTTAGGGTTAGGTTAGGTTAGGGTTTAGGAACGTCATGTCGGGATGTGTCCGACACAAGTGGATTGTGTCTTACGTGATATGGTTGGTGTTGGGAGCAGAACTGTGTCCGGGGTGTTGGACACGGAAACAAATATATATATATATATATAAATATATTTTAGTGGAAATACATCTGGGGTCGGACCCGAGGCCGTCATGGCTGACACGATAAAGTTTGGACATCGACACGATGCACGGACACTTTGGTGGAAAGAATTTAGTTTATGGGATTTGTAGGAAAAAGGGCAAAGTGGCTCTCCTTATATAGGAGGTGGGCTCCTACTTAGATATAGACTAGCATTCGTTTAAAACCCCACTAGATAATCTCACATTAAATTTAAATCAATTTAAAATTAACTTGATAATATCTAATCCAAATTTGGAAGCTAGATAATCTCTCCTTTAAATTAAACATATTTAAAACTATTTTAATCAAATCTACTCACAATTTAAATCACTATAATATTTAAACGTTAATATTAAATAAATTCAAAATTACCCTTTTTTAAATAGTAAAAATAATAATAAATAATTTTGAAAATTAATATATACATGAATTTATTTTCATGTACATCACATGCAAATAGTAAATCATTATTTACAAAAAGGAAAATATTTATTTTCTAAATTATTACTTATACTTTTACCGGAAATAAAATAGCCTTTTATAATAAATAAAATTAAAGTTTGGCAAATCTCGACGCGAAGTATTTTAAAACTTTGTGCAAGTAAAAATATTTACCTTATACTATTTTTGAAAAGTATACTTATTTCTATATGAAGAAATCTATAATAAAATCTTTGTATATAAAAAATACTTCATATATATGTATTCTCACTCGACGTACAAATACCAAAATAAATTAATTAAAAGAAATAAAAAAATATAGTAAAATTTTAGGGGTTTACACATATACTTCTAATTGATTTGGCAATCTTAGATAGGTTCTAACAGGTGGGGTTGGCTAGGTTAGGGTCCAAACAAGTTTCCTAGTAAAATTGAACCCAAAAGTCAACTAATGGGTCTCATGTGCCATTTGCAAATAAATAGCACATGAAAACTCGATTGAATGGAACACCCTAGGCATGTGCGTCGTAGGCTTAAAATGGGTCAAAACCATATACTGGGTCAAATGGTTTTGATCTATATCGAGTCCCGAACTCATGTTGGAAGTTGGGCCTAGAATTATGATAAATGGTCAAAATGGTCTAAGTTGACCCGAAGTTGTGCGAAGTCAAAAGAATGTTGAAAAACAAATTTGGATAGGACATGATATATCAAACTGAAGGTGGATGTGTCTAGAATTCAAATATGGAATTATATTTGAGAAATCGCTATTTGTTGTGCTTGAAAAATCAAAGCTACGATAAAGTACTACTATAGTCATTATTAAATTAAAATATATTTTAATATTAAAATAACCATCTTAAATAATTAGAAATAAATTTTAAAAATTAGGGGGCTTACAAGGAGGACAGAGAGAAAATACGACGATCGTTCGGTGGCGGTAAAGATGATGGTGGTGGCTCGATCGTGGCAGTGATTGAGTACATGGCGGCGAGCTTCGCCAAGGCACTCGGGAGCGATGGTGGCGACCGATGGCTACGATCGGGAAGCTCGATCTTCTTCTGGCGATGACGACGAGATCGTCGGGGTGATGGTTCGGTCAGCTGGGTTCGAGAAAGTGCGATGGTCGCGACTGTCATCAGTCGGCAACGGCCACGATGAGGATGTTAGTGGATAAGAAAGACTAGGGTTAGGGTTTGCAATTGTCCTTGGACACAGGACACAAAATTGAGTGTCGAAATGAGGTACGAAATGTATGTTGTGTCTGTGTCCTCCGAGTCAGACCCGAGAACACTAGGGATTTATGGAAATTTGGTAGAATTTGGATGCGTTGTCGTCTCATGTTGGACAATAGAGTTTTATTTGTAATAGCATAGGAGAATTAAGGAAATATGGTGGACACCCTGGGTCGAAATCGAGGCTCGACATGAGCTGATACAAAAATTAGGAATACAAAAGTTAGGGCTAGGGTTTAGCTAATGGCAATTGTAATGATTAGAAAATGGGATTAGTGGCTATTTATAGCCTCCTAGGAACAATCCGAAAAAGGAAGATCGGAAATATTGCGAGAATATTCCAAAGAATATGCCAGATTCGAAGGAATATTATATTCCTTAATTAAGTACATGACTAATTAAGCCATAACTAATTAACCTAAAATGACTAGCTAATTACTAACTATGCCACCCCTTTTGCATAAACTACTAAATGGTAAACCCCACCAATAATAATTACTAAAGTCGCAAGTCCCTCTTTATAAGTCACAGAATTGCCATCCCTTTCTCATAAATCACGAAACTGCTACTCCCTTTACAAAATAACCATATTTTCTAGAAATAAAATTAGGAAAAATAATAATATGAATTTTGAAAATAGGGTGTTACATGGTTGGATCCTTGGATTCATCACCAGAGCTTGTTGGACATGTGTGGCTCGTTGGTGCATAATCCGACCTATATATATATATATTCTATCGTAATTTATTTATTATTAGAATTATTAATCTTTAGAAGGGAAATGTGGGTTTTTAACAGTTAAATTCATGTGTTATCAGTAGGCTAATATATGTGGTCCTCTCCTTATGATGCTCGGCCCATTGGTGAAGCCCACCAAAGATGGGTGAGTAGGATGGGGTCGAGTGGGCCTTACTACCCAGCATCGACCTGAATTACCAAATCATATGTGCGGGCAGGTCGCCAATCGGAACCCGCAAGTCCAATACCCGAACCGCTTTTTTGAAATGAGAAGCACATAGTCTTCTTCTCCCGCAACTGCTCTCTGCGCACGAGTATGCTATCACCTACGCTCCATCTCCCAAGCCTGCAGAGCCCAGGCATGCGACGATCCACCCGCACCTCTCCCTTTCCTCTATCTATATATTCCATGTTCCCATCTCCTGTAATACTAAACCCTAGACACCTCCACACCTTCCCGTTGCACTCAACCACAACCGCCCCATCTCGGCGGCGTGGCACTCCTCGGTGCATGACCATACGATACGAAGTCGTAGCTTATCTATGTATGACACCATGAGCGCCCATGCTGAGCCATGAGATGCACTTTCCTCTGCACTGTATCACTCCGGCCGACCGCCACCACCGTGGCCATCCCCACGATTGTCTCGACACCACCACCACCATCTCCTTCTTCATCTTTTTCACCAACTTAGCCTCCCCGCGTTCGCTGGTCACACGCTAGAACGATGCGCCGCCTACCTCCCTGGAGCCTCGTCAGCGCCTAGGTACGACGAGCCGTGCTAGCAGCCTGGTGGTCCGCCCTATGTGCGCCCGACGACACCCCTGCACGACGAGGCCTACCTGACCAAGTCATGACCGAAGACGTCGTCGATTGTTGTTCCTTGCGGACACCAACGCCCATGCAACCATTGTCGACCTCGACCAGGCCGTGCTTCCAGCGGACGTGTGCTGATGCTGCTGGTTGTAGGAGAGGAACTGTAGCCCTTTCATTGTGAAATGGGTAATTACATCTCTACCCCTCCTTAAGTTGAGAGTACTTAGCATTATATTACCTGTGTTTTGAAGCCGTAGTATATAGGTGTCCGAGCTCTCTAGCCTATTGGTATTAGAGCGGACACCAAGAGGGGCCGACAAGTTTCGAGTCTCCTAATTGTGTGTGTGCGCGTGGGATTTAAAAAAAAAGCAGTAGTATATAGGTTATTACGTTTATAAATTTCATATATGTAACTATGTTATTGTATGTTATAAAATGAAATCGTTCACTATAATGGTTAACTATATATGGGTTAGATTGGTTATAACATTTATGGTATAGTTTCTGTTATATAAACAGGTTATATATTTTTGTAGATATTAGATATATTATATATAGCTATACATATATTTCGCCTTACATAATCACTATATATGTATATTATTATTAAGAAATATGTTATATTATGTAAATATCTGTTAAGTATTTTGTTTCATTGTATATTAGGAAGAAGTTGTATATGTAAAATGTAATTATTATATACATGGATATCTTTGATAAAAACTACAATAGATTTCCTATAAATATAATTGATAATTATTGGGTTACAAGAATTTTCCCAATTATCTTAATAAGGACTTTGCCTCTCTAGATAGATAATTTGGTGTGTAACTTTCGATTTGGTTGTTTGGGGATTTGGTAGATTCTATGCGGGCCATAGCACAGTTAGCGTGGTCGGACATAATTGGACCGGATACCACAGCCTCAGTAGCATTGGATGAACCACCAGGCAAGTATACCGTGCCAATTTGATATGCTGTATTTATATGCATGTTTTCTTGCCAGTCATTTACTTTAGATATACTGCTTCATGATCCACCTGCTCTTATCTGTATGCTTACGTGATTATACCTGCTGACACATAGACATGACACACGAATTCGTACTGCATGGCATATAGGTGACTTGTTTATGTTCTCTAGATATTTACTTGATGATGGATCTCCTGTGTATATGTTTTGACTGTCATTTATTAGAGTCAGACTTAAGTATCGCGGATGCGACACGGACAGTATCATCGGATGGGAGGACAGTTACTAGACGGAGGGGCTACTATTGGTATATTATTCTTGACAGTAGGCGGTTCGGACGAGCCCCACTGTAAGAGGATCTTATGTTCGGAGAGCTCTATTCGTCAAACGTTGTCTTTAAGTGTATTACATGCAAACTTGATAGTCTGCCTAATTGTGGTATTACTGGATCACCTGATTATTTTCTTGACCATTTATTTATTATCTGGATCACATGTTACTCCCTTCATATGTTATTTATTGTACTTTATTTTGGCATGTATATTATGTATCTTGCTACGTCCCACTGAGGACCTAGTTTCCATTCAGGTATTGCTGAGAGCTGCCATAGGATATTTGGGATACTTCTTCGGGATTTTTAGGTATCACGAGATGTTATCTTCTTATCATTCTTCTGCGGTATTTCTTATCTATGTTTTTATAGTATTTAGATAGATTGTGAAGGTTTACTAGCAGATATATGGATTATGATATCATATGTATAGCTTATACGTATTCGAGCCGGACTGGAGTCTGTTTGAATGCGTAGTTGGCCATTGCTACGTGGCCTGGCCTCGCATATTTTAGGACTGAGGCGTGACATGGTTTTTGTGGTAGCCCATACAAGTTTAGTCTTCGTAAAGTGTACAAAGTCGTGGTGGTACATAGATAGTCGTACTACTGCGAGCCTGAAACCAATTGAGAAATAGAATTGAAGATACATCAACAACTAGGACTATAGGTTTCTCTAGGACTCTTCAGCACAATTGCTTTCGTGTTAACTTCTTTTTCAGTATGATTGCAATTGTGTTTTCCTTTTCTATGACTTGATTGTACCTTTCTCTATTGACTTCTTGATGGACTCTTCTTATTTAATTTTAAAATTGTTGAAAATGTCTTATGGATTGGTCCAAGTGAGTTCGAGAAATTATATTATCTTTGTATTACGGAATCTAAGTTTTTTGCAGCCAGAGAAATACTGGCGGGGCCGGATTTGAGATAATGGCATCATAGTTACATATATTTCTCGGATTCTACTTGAACCACCTCCTATGTATTTTGATTGACCTCTTCTCCTACTTTCACAAAAAGCTAATTTGGAAATGTTTCATGGATTTGGCCAAGATAAGCTCAAGAACTTGTATTATCTGGCATGACAGCTGTGCACTGCAGCCATCTGTCGAATTATAGAATAAGAAAGTTATTTGCAGCCAGATGCACATTGGCTTGACCGTAATTTTACGTGACATAATCACGGAGGTATATGGTTCTCGAGTTTTACCTAGACTACATCATATGCATCTCGCTTGGATTCATACCATTCTTGGAAATATTTTGACTAACTTCTTGATTTGCTTGACCCTAACTATGATAGATAATGGTCTGGATTGCTCGACCCAGCCTTAGGCCCTTATTACCTTCATGATATGATGGCTGAATTAGACCAACCTCGTTGTTATATCATAGGGTCTAACTAGAATATATTGTTGCTGTGATTTTAACGATTGGGTAGTCAAGAGTGGATAAATATCCTTGAAGGATAAACGGATTAAGCAACCAGGCTAGTATGCGTGACTAGCTACATGGAACATAAAGTCTATTTCGAGTGGTTGCAAGAAGCAAACTGAAGAATTTTATTGTCGATGGTATAGATTGATGACATTATGCACATAATAGAATAATGAGCTAGTGATTGTTTAGTTGCGAATAGAGAACTTGAATTATACCCTCGAGGTCATGAGGGTGGAGCGCATATAGAATTTTGCTCACTAGGCTAATTAGACCATGTAGATAGATTGATGGTTATGCTTGATTGTGTGGATGATGCTTGGGTAACTAAAGATGCAACTTTTGGGTTAGATACTTGACCGTTGGGTTTGACAAGAAGAAATACAAATCAATTGGACTTAGGGATTATAGTATCCCAACCCGTAAGATGCCTTATGATGGATGGTTGGTTCAATGAAGCCTTGTTGGACTTGGGATTATGCGAAGGATCGCTTGGAAGGCTAGGCGATCCTGGCAGGAATCGTCTTATAAATGTGAGTAGTGTTGAACCCTTCGAAGATCCTTTAGCTTCACGCTTAAAATAAAGGATAGTATGCTATGTTTGTTACTGAATTGTTCAATAACACCTTACATGGAATTCGGAAAGATAATGAAAGATAAATAATCACCTGACCATAAACTGTTGTTGCTAGATGAATTGTATGCTTATACGATGTTGCGATGAAATACATGACAGGTGAAGCAAAGTCCCAAATACTTGGGCGATGAGTATATCGAGCCTTAGCTCGATAAATAGATGTAACACGGATGTTAAGACCCAAGAACTGGGCAGTGAGTATGCTTGAATTACGTCCGAATGAATGTATGCTAAAACAGATGCTAAGTCCCAAGAATTGGACGGTAAGTACGTTGAGTTGGTTGGAAAGATGTATGGTATCAAAGATGTGGGAAAGGGATTGGGTAACAACATTCTATTATCCCGTCGTCGATGTAGAATATTGATTATGCCAAGACCCTGGAATGAGAAAGATGGCAATACGAATGAGAATGGTGGCTGAAGTACTTAGTTTTCCTTATCATGCATTATATGTTTCTTTATAGATAAGTTGCATATATTTGCATGGTCATGGATAACTTGTCGACAAGGTAGTTTTTTGAACGGTAGTTCGAGGCCACGGACCTGGTTCATCCTAGGGGGAACAAGGATTGGTACCGACGTACGGGCATCGGTATATGGGACCTTCAGTGGGGATAGCTACCCGCACTGTAAGGGGCGTCGTATACCTGGAAGATGGTCCAAGATGGCGTGTCGCCAGTGACCTTCATATAGATAGGTCCAGTGCTAATGATGTCTTATGCATGCAGAGTAAGTTATTACTCAATTACAGGAAAGGATGTCGACTATTGGTAAGAATCACCTGAAATGTGACAAATATATTAAAATATGATATTGTTCCTAACAATATCTTGTGCAGGCTGAGTGAGTATTATAAATGTACAGGGATGGCTAATACTTTATATTATGCTGGTTATATAAATGTACATTATTAACAGTGAGTATTATAAATGTACCGTGGGTAAGAAATCACCAAAGGATGATAACAGATACTTTATATTATGCTGGTTATATATATAAGATGTATGCTTTACTTCTGTTGGATATGAACTGCTAATTGACCCTAAGACAACGAGAAAGACCACTGTTAATAATGTTCTATAACATGATTACTTAGTATTGTCTTCTTAGGTGAGTTGGGCCGGCACCGCTCGCCAGTACATTGATGATGTACTAACCCACATTGTGGGCAATATTACAGGTGCTTGCGTATGGAAGAAATTGTTTGATCAGTGCTTGGCATCGATGATTCGGATGTGTGTGCAGAATCTCTTCTTTCAAGACGATGTCTTCTACTATACGAGACATAATATATGGAATATTGTAACTCAGTTGTACCAGTAAGATTATAGCTAAATTGGCAAGTTTATTGTAAAGAAGTCAGTATATTCAGTTGTAGCCTAAAGGGCAAGTGTATATATTCAGTTGGCTATTCAAAGTCTAGTAATCAGTTGTAAACTCGATATTCCGCTGCAAGTCTTGTAATCTATTGCAATCAAAATAAAGAGATATGTTTCTTTATAATCTTGTGTGACTTCAATTTATCTACTTGGTTTTGCTGAGCTGTCGTTGTTTTATGAAAAATACTAGAAACTGTAATAGTTTTGCCTTGTACAGGTGCAATCTAGACTTGTACGACATCACGTCCAGTGGCTAGTTTTCGTTCCTCCGGGATCGGGGCGTGACATAATGATATCAGAGCACGGCTTTACGTTCTTAGATTCTTATTTGATTTGTTTCAAATCAATGTTGCTACTAAGATGATTCAAAGCTGCTTTTGCAATGATTCAAAGACTGCTTCCGCGATTACTCAAAGTTGCTTCCGCGGTGAATCAATGTTGCTCCCACGAATACTCAAAGTTGCATTCGCGATAAAATCAAAGTTGCCTCTACGATGACTCAAAGTGCTTCCGCGATTATTCAGTGTTGTTTTCAAATTATTCTAAGTTGTTTTCTTGACTAAAAGTTCGTTGATCCTTCTAGCCGCTTATTGGGAGTTCCATACAATAAGTCTAAATATGTGGGCTGTGATATGTATGCTTTATTGAATTTCTAAAAAGGTACCAAAACGAATAACAATGATGCGATGCGTTAATAAGTTTGTGATGTATGTTGGATGTCTTATGTGTGGGATTCTTTGAAGTTGATTATTATGCAGCAATCGACTGTGGATGATGGCATGGTATGTTGGAACATAATGTGCATGGATTTCAGTAAATAAGAATCGACAGAATCTTGAGTCGGTATTTGTGGTCAACATAACCACTACAGGATGGATTGTCCATATTGGACATTGGTTTGATACGAAAGGAATATTGTGTCAGAAATTGCTTGAGCTCTGAGTGGTATATTGTATATACCCTCGTCGTGATGAGATGTCCCTTGACCCTGTTTGTGGCATAGTGATTATTTTACCTGTAAATTATTAGGTAGTATCGAC
This sequence comes from Iris pallida, assembly GCA_029216955.1. Lineage (NCBI taxonomy): Eukaryota > Viridiplantae > Streptophyta > Magnoliopsida > Asparagales > Iridaceae > Iris > Iris pallida. The sequence continues at coordinate 25,150,140 of JANAVB010008400.1, read as the reverse complement.
TCGCAGTTGGGATTACGATTGATGTATGACGGCTAGGCATGTCCCTCGATAATTAAGTTCGGATAAGTTGCTGTGAGATTTTGATGTGCTCGGATGAATCATCGCTAGATTCTGACGGTTCGCATTATGTTGGGTAATAAGAGATTGAGAATATAAAATGAATGCCTTGGTTGGGAATGGTACGAGTTATAGATTCAGGCGGTGACTTGAATCATTTGGGTAAAAAAAGGATTGTAGGCTCAGTGATGATGATGGGGTGTTGCTATCGAAAGATTTTGGGAGAACGATATGGATCGAATATAGAATAAGGTTGGAATTGAGCAAATGAAATTGCATATTGGATATCGACAAACTGATGGTGATGTTAGGCGCTTATCGAAATATTGTGAATGATTTAGAAGATGCAGAGAGTTGCATCAACGACCGAAAAGTTAGAGAATGGATTTAAGGAAAATGATGGCCATGCACGTTATGTAGTTGTGCTTGAGAGAATTTGATGTGTCCCGAATTAACAAGTTATGACCCTTGACTATTTTGAGGCATAGAGAATGAGTACTTGTCTTTTGATGCATGAAAGAGTAGATGTTCCTTATGAGAGTCGAATGGCTGGGATACAAATAAGTATCGAGATGCAGCGATATATAATAAACCCTGTCAGTAGGTGATGTTGTCGCATGAATAACGAGTTTAGGTAGAATATAGAATTGTTGGATTATGAATCAGCTAATGAGTTATGTCATATTCAACTGGATGACCGAGGTACAAATGCTAGATGATTTGTGCCATAGTGATTGGATCGATGCACGAATAATGAATCTTCTTATGGAATCACAAGGCGATGATGTAAAATGAATGATGATGGTTAACAGAAATTGCTAAGAGATGTCCGTGTTTGTTGCTAGGAAAAATTCATAAAGGATGCTTTCGGAAGAAATACGATTATGTAGTTGCCTTATTTTGTTGGTTAAAACAGTACAGACCGTATCGATGATCTAAAAATATGAGAAATGAATATGCCGCATAGAGACCATAGAAAAGATGCTAAATAGTAGACTATTGAGGTAACGATGTTGAATTATAACTCAGAATAATTGACTCGATTAAATGGACAATTTGAGTACGATATGAGGATGCAAGTTGGATTGAGCAGATGATATGTCTATGCAAGTAGAAATTGAAAGTTTGGATATTCGATTGAGGAGTTTTATATGATAGCTTCGAGAGTGACCCATAAGAATTATTAGATAGAATTATCGGATAGATTTTGTCGATTGCGGGTAAGTCTAGAATGAGACTTCGTTGGGTATGTAGTGCCGCCTCCCGCTCAGTCAATCGAAGGAATCGAACGCCAACGGCTCAAACTTAGCCTTGCAACGGCTGCTCGAAGACATCGCTCGGTCGAGGCGACTCCTCGCTCAGGTAGGATAGTTTCGGTGAACTCGTCTCATCTTGGCCTTCACATAATAAATCGCATGTTTTCAACTTGCACAAGTAGGCTTAATAATAAAAGAGACGAATCCACATAGCTAAGGGAATAATCCCGACGTGTCGAATTGAGTTAGAATATGGAAAGGTCCAACGGTCGGCTTAGAGTTGGTGCACGGCGTGCTTTAAAAATGACACTCGATCCTTTATTCCGTGGCTTGGAAGAAGGAAAGTTGGTTTGAGTTGGCGAAGTTATGAACGTAGCCTAAGTCATAGGCGTCGCCCGCATGAATGCTTCATAAAGCATGCACGATCCCATCGTCCAAGGCTTAGCATAGCCTTGGCTTGCCCATGAGTTAAGTTATGTTGAACGGCTTATGACATAAGTCTAGGCACCCAAATGACTTGGTCGTTCAAAGTCGAACGTGTGCACGGCACGCTTCCGCGATACAAGGCTTGATGCAGCCCTTTGCTCGTCGTATTGTTGCATGATTAAGTTAGGCTAAGTTTTGTTAGGCTATTGAAGATATTCTAAGCATTGTCCTATTTTTCTGCGGTTGTCAAAATACATGGTCCCATGATTCCAAGACCTATCGTATAAAGTATGACTTGGGCGGTAGTGTCGCGTAGAACTCAGTTGGCTTTAGGCACGATGTCATGGACTTAGTGTTTAAGGGAAGGACCACAATTGATTCAAAGTGAGTTTTGGAGAAAAAAACTATCAAATTGGCGTTCATGAGTTGAATAAAATGATAGGGTAACATGGAAAAAATGCTTGCGACCGTGGGTCATCGAGGGGTCTCAAGGATAGAAGTCTTGAACTTGGTTTTAAAAGAGATGGTAACACTGAAAGAAGGATGATTGTGTGAGACGTCAGTTTGAGTCGAGCCTTGCATGGTCATGGACAACTTGTCGACAAGGGCGATTTGTTTCCTCGGACGATAACCTGGGGCCACAGCAGGACCGTTCCGGCCTAGGAGGAAATTGGGGCACAATGTGAGCGGGATAGCTGAGCCGAAAGGTAAGTATTCGGTGGACGCTCATTGGGACTAGCTACCCGCTTTGACCGGTCTATCCTATACCAGCTATGAGTCCAAACTAGCTTGTTATGCTAGTGACCTCATATAGATGAGTCGGTACGAGCGGCAATCCGCGTGTGTGCCTTTGGATTGAGTCGAGTATTGAGTGCACTATATCGAGGAGTCGAGTTGAATGTGTGTGTACTGTTAGAACACAAAATATTGGGCCTAAGATTTGGTTGCAACGTAGGCGACACGCTTCAGCACGAGATGTGGCATCGAGTCTTAAGTTGTCGGCATATAAGTTGCTTAAGTTGGATTTGAGTCATCTTGAATTTAAGTCAGGAAACGCCGTAAGGCAAAGTCGGTCAAGTGGCACTTAGCCCACAAGTCTTGATTGGGTCAGTTGGTGATCAAGTAGCAAGGACCGCGAGGCAGCGATATGGTTAAGTCATACTGAGTTGCGAGGCACGGCACGATGGATTTTTATCACGGTCACAAAAAAATTGGATACTATCTCGTAGTCGCATCTCTGATTTTAGGCCGTAAGGCAAACACGACTTGATAGGTTAATATTGTTTTTGCAAGCTAGGGATGGTCTAAAGACACAAAATAGGCCAAGGCGTCGGTCATAAAACTGATCCTAAGACAAGAGTAGAAAGATAATCAAAAGGGCTAAGTTGCACAAAGTAAATCAAACGTGCTGGTTTTGTATGGGTGGACGAGGAGCTCATTCTACTAGTACAGTTGAGTACTGACACCCACACAGTTTTTATGTGCAGGCGCAGGCAGAAGCTCGTGGTGCGGAGCTCGCTTGGATGCATCGAGGCATGGAGTTCCTTGGCGATTCGTAGCATGCGGCCGCGTGGAGTGAAGACTTATACGAGACATAATGTATGGACATCGCCTCTCCGAAGCATCCGCTGGTTCAAGACTTGTATTGAGAGATGAGAGAGAGCTGAGTGACTTGTAATGTGAGAAGAGTGAGCTTGAGTAACTTGTAATCTTGGCCTTGCGCCCCATTGTAATCCTTGTTTCAATATCAATAAAATGCATATTTTAAATGACTTGTATTTTGTGATAAATTTTCGCTGCTATTATTCAATGTCTCTGCTTGGGACTTCTGTGCGACGACCCCGTCGCAGCCGCTGTAATCGGCCGTTATGGAACCCGCCTTGCACGAGCGCAATTTAGGCTCATGCATTATCACGTCTTAGCGAGGACGATCGCTCCTACGGAACGGGGCGTGACATAATGGTATCAGAGCATGACTTTATGTCGTTGGACTATCGATTGAATTCTTTAACTATGTTGCTTCTGTAAGTTGATATCGTTGGTGCGCTTTCTCTCAAATGTCCCATGGGATCTCCATACAATAAGTCTAAATAATTTGCAAACTGTAGGAGAACAGTTTTTGACAAAAACAAAAATATGGTTCACATAAGCACGGTTGGCTAAGTCGGGCTGGACATATACACCAAATTTGTGTCGACCTTAGCAAAGTCAAGTACGAGATTCAAAATACGTCGAGCAAGAATGTGTTGGACTTGATTGAGTAGTTGGGATGACTATCGATAGGGGTGCTATCGAGAGATGATAACGTCAGTGCGATATAGATAAGCGTGCTTGAAATTTTAGGAATCGTTTGGACAGAAATTCGAGGAAATAGATTATAAAACGAATGATAAGTTAAGGATTTGTTGAATGACTTCATCCCTGAGTGGTGTATGCGATAGCTTCAAGGATGTCAATCGATTGAGGATACGGGGTGTCGGTGAGTCTATCAGCAATCGTCGTGTATGCAAAGCTGTAGATTGAGTATCGTTGAATAAGTTGTAGTCTTGAGATTTGACGAGTTGATTCGAACAACCTAGAAATTGACGCGCACGGAACATACACGGGATTAAGGATTGTGCGAGTATGAAACGCAAAAATTATTGAGTAGGTAAATCAAATCGAGAAAAAGTTAAGGTGTAGCAAATAGATGACTTGATCGAAAAAATTGATACAGATCGTATACGAAAAGTTAGCACGATGGAAAGATAGCATGCATGAAAAGTTTGATTCGAATGTTTGAAAAATGACTCTGAGGATTGGAATGGATGTTGCTCGATGATTTGAGTTAGCAAGAAATGATGTGATTTGGAGAAAACTGTTGCTCGATGGCTTAAGATAGACGGATGATCAATACGTGAATTTTGGTTTGATGAAATTGATGTTGTAAATAATTCGAGGGATAATGATCGAACTTGAATTTGAATGTCGAGGAGATTATCCAGTCAGACGATAGCATCATTCGTACGACTCAAAATTCATTACAAATGAAGATCGTCAGGTTACGCATATCATCGATGGTATTGAGGTGTATCAATGATCGATATGCGATAACTTGGGGGCACTCAAATTCGAGGAATGACGATCGTGCAAGTGTTATTGTTCTGATGGATGATATACTTAGGATTTTGATTAAAATAAATGTGGATGAAAATAGAAGTGTCTTGATGGTTACGCGAATAACAACAACATCGATATTTTTGTCTTGTACGAGTGCAACTCTAGCCTCGCACATGCGTCGTGTCGGGTTTGGGGTGATCGTTTCGCGTGAGCGCTGACATGGTGATTCATGTCGCAGGAATGATCAAACTCAAAAAATTAGGACGCGACAACTTTGATTGTCTCGACTTGTTAGTTTGATGCAAAGGAAAATACTAGGAATTTGGACTTGTGATTGATGATTGAGTAAACTTGAGGATTCAATGGATCCAATCTACGTATCGAGAATGAATTAGTCTAGACACAAAACAAGAGTTACCTCCCGATGAGGATGATTATCCCGCGGGAGCGTGCATGGTGATTCATGCCCACTGTGGATAATCTGACTCGTATGAGATCGGGACGCAACATATTGTTAAGCTAGACGACCTTATGATCGATACGTGAATTGTGATGAACGAGTTAGGAAATATAAAATGTGAATTATAGCTTAGCAACAAATTGTGTCATAGCGTGCTTGACTTAGATGGATTGATATACGAATTTTGTCGAACGTGTTCGAAGAGAAAGACTATACGAAATGGCTTGATGAACGAGTGATATTGATATATCGAGGAATTGGTTGAAACGTGAGTTATCGTAGGATGGCTTTGCTGAATGACTCGGACAACGTACGACAAATGTTAGGATATATGTAGGGAATCGATGCTCGATGTTTAGAAATCGGAGTGATACGAGCTTGGATAGAAAATCCCGTACTATCAATTTGGTTTAACCTTAGTATGGGGACAGTGTTGATATTGTTGTTTGGGAACTATGATTCCAATACTGATGGATGACCTTAGCCTAAAGACATAGCCTAGCGGTTAGACAGACGTTCCGGTGTGAAGACATAGGAATTATGGAGGTACCACTCATGAGGCTCGGTTGACATGCATGTATATCAGGAACGCTTGAATATGTACACGATCCGACTCGTGTGGTGATGACTTATCACGAGGCTTGGCTGAAATATATGTATTTTGGAGACGTCTAAAATATGTGCACGATCCAACTAAGTGATACATTGAATCAAGTAAGACTTGAGGAATAGAAAAGTGTCAAGGATTTAGATATAGAGTTTCAAAGAAATGTGATGGTAGCACGAGCGTGGCTCGGATTGAGGAAACGTATAGGAGTAGTGTGTGCGAGAGTCCTTGAATGTCAAGTAAAGTGATAAGTCGATAAGTGTACTCAGTTAGTTTCGAGGACGAAACTTTTTCTGAATGGTGTATGATGTAGTGCCCCGTCCCGCTAAGTCAATCAGAGGAATCAGAATGCCAACAGTATTCGGACTTAGCCTTGCAACGGCTGCTCGAAGACATCGCTCGGTCAAGGCGACTCCTCGCTCAGGTGGGGTAGTTTCGATGAACTCGCCTCATCTTAGCCTTCACATAATAAATTGTATGTTTTCAACTTGTACAAGTAGGCTTGATAATAAAAAAGACAAATCCACATAGCTAAGGGAATAATCTTAACGTGTCGAATTGAGTTAGAATATGCAAAGGTCCAACAGTCGGCTTAGAGTTGGTCCACGGCGTACTTTGAAAATGACACTCGATCCTTCGTCCCGTGGCTTGGGAGAAGGAAAGTTGGTTTGAGTTGGCGAAGTTATAAACGTAGCCTAAGTCATAAGCGTCGCCCGCATGAATGCTTCATAAAGCATGCACGGTCCCATCGTCCAAGGCTTGGCATAGCCTTGGCTTGCCTATGAGTTAAGTTGCGTTGAACGGCTTGTGACATAAGTCTAGACACCCAAATGACTTGGTTGTTCAAAGTCGAACGCGTGCATGACACGCTTTCGCGATGCAAGGCTTAATGCAGCCCCTTGCTCGTCGTATTGTTGCATGATTGAGTTAGGCTAAGTTTTTTTAGGCTATCGAAGATATTCTAAGCACTGTCCCATGTTTTCTGCGGTTGTCAAAATACTTGGTCCCATGATTCCAAAGCCTATCGTATAAAGTATAACTTGGGCGGTAGTGTCGCGTAGAACTCAGTTGGCTTAAGGCACGATGTCACAAACTTAGTGTTTAAGGCAAGGACCACAATTGATTCAAAGTGAGTTTTGGAGAAAGGACTATCAAATAGGCGTTCATGAGTTGAATAAAATGATAGGGTAACATGGAAAGAATGCTCGCGACCGTGGGTCGTCGAGGGGTCTCAAGGATAGAAGTCTTAAACTTAGTTTTGAAAGAGATGGTAACACTGAAAAAAGGATGACTGTGTGAGACGTCAGTTTAAGTCGAGTCTTGCATGGTCATGGGCAACTTGTCGACAAGGGCGATTTGTTTCTTCGGACGATAACCTGGGGCCACAACAGGACTGTTCCGGCCTAGGAGGAAACTGGGGCAGAATATGAGCGGGATAGCTGAGCCAAAAGGCAAGTATTCAGTGGACGCTCATTAGGGCTAGCTACCCGCTTTGACCGGTCCATCCTATACCAGCTATGAGTCCAAAATAGCTTGTTATGCTAGTGACCTCATATAGATGAGTCGGTACGGGCGGCAATCCGTGTGTGTGCCTTTGGGTTGAGTCGAGTATTGAGTGCACTATATCAAGGAGTCGAGTTGAATGTGTGTGTACAGTTAGAACACCAAATATTGGGCCTAAGATTTGGCTGCAACGTAGGCGATGTGCTTTGGCACGAGATGTGGCGTCGAGTCTTAAGTTGTCGGCATATAAGTTGCATAAGTTGGATTTGAGTCATCTTGAGTTTAAGTCAGGAAATACCATAAGGCAAAGTCGGTCAAGTAACACTTAGCCCACAAGTCTTGATTGGGTCAGTTGGTGATCAAGTAGCAAGGGCCGCGAGGCGACGATATGGTTAAGTCATACTGAGTTACGAGGCACGGCACGATGGATTTGTAGCACGGTCACAAAAAAATTGAGTACTATCGCGTAGTCGCGTCTCTGATTTTGGGCCATAAGGCAAATACGACTTGATAGGTTAACGTTGTTGTTGCAAGCACGGGATGGTCTAGAGACACAAAATAGGCCAAGGCTTCGGTCATAAAACTGATTCTAAGACAAGAGTAGAAAGACAATCTAAAGGGCTATGTTGCACAAAGTAAATCAAACGTGTTGGTTTTGTATGGATGGTTGAGGAGCTCATTCCACCTGTACAGTTGAGTACTGACACCCACACAGTTTTCATGTGTAGGCACAGGTAGAAGCTCGTGGTTCAGAGCTAGCTTGGATGCATCGAGGCACGGATTTCCTTGGCAATTTGTAGCGTACGGCCGCATGGAGTGAAGACTTATATGGGACATAATGTATGGACATCGCCTCTCCGAAGCATCCGCTGGTTCAAGACTTATATTGAGAGATGAGAGAGAGCTAAGTGACTTGTAATGTGAGAAGAGTGAGCTTGAGTGACTTGTAATCTTGGCCTTGCGCTCCATTGTAATCCTTGTTTCAATATCAATAAAATACATCTTTTGAATAACTTGTGTTTTATTCTAAATTTTTGCTGCTATTATTCAATGTCACTGCTTGGGACTTCTGTGCGACGACCCCGTCGCAGCCGCTGTAATCGGCCGTTATGGAACCCGCCTTGCACGAGTGCAATCTAGGCTCATGCAGCATCACGCCTTAGTAAGGACGATCGCTCCTACGGGAGCGGGGCATGATAGGTATGGCCCGAGTATGAGTACGGGTAGAAAGGCTTGACCCTAGAATGTCGGTTGGTTACCTAGAATGTCGGTTGGTTGCCTAGAATATCGGTTGGTTGCCTAAGATTCAGATTGGTTAACTATGTCATTTCAGCTGTCCATATTGGGAAGGAGTTTATAAGATTGGGGTGGTGTCCCATGTCTCTAAGTTGGTCAGATCATAGATTATCCCTGAGATAACATAGAGTTGTCCCTATGATAAGAATTGGTTGCCTCTAAGATAAAAGATAAGTATGTCTTTGATAGCTATCCATCTCATATGAGTTAGCTGAATATCTGGTTTAGCTTAGATTAGCTGACCGTAGAGACTTGACTGAATGCTATGTTGACTGTTGGAAATCCGTAGGATGTCCCTATTGATGTTGCATGGATATAGTCGGAATGAGTAAGATGTGTCGGAAAGTAAACTTCGAAATAGAATGGAGATTAGAAAATTTGGTGTTATAATGTTGGATAGGATGACGGATCATGTTGGTTTCTAAAAACTTGGTTGCCTTTGTTGGAATGCCAAAAATTGTTAGAACTTGTTAGATTTGGTTGATTAATATTGAGCTGTGTAAATTGATGGTAGTGCCTTGAGACAGTTGGAATAATTTCATTGATCGGATCAGAATTGAGAATAAGTGTATGACGAAATATGATAGTGCATGTATCCGAGATCGGCGAGAGTGAATGTGAATAAGAATAACCCGTCGGGATTAATGTAGTTAGAAATGAGAGTTGCTTATACGAGATTGTGAGACTCGTCTCACAGTATCGACATTTATACACTGATACGTACTTTTGTACTGTATTTTATATTTTATTGGTTTTCGAAACATTTTAAATTTTTTCCAACTTATAGATTTTCTCCTTGACCAATATATCGCCAGTGTACCATTGTATGCCGACGGCATGCCTGTCACTCCCGTTTTCTGTTATACGTATTTTCAGTGTACGTATACGGAATTCTGGCCCTTGTCAGGTGACCTGTATTTTGACTTGTCTTCTTAGCCTTGCTTTGGTTTAATTTTGACTTGGTTTAAATTGGTTTGGTTCAACTTGGCATGACTTGGTTTGGGTTGGTTTTAGATGAGAAGAGTTTTATAACAAAACCAACTTCTCTCTCACTCCTCTATTATTTTATTTCTCTTTTTCCTCTTCATCTTCTTCCTCCAACATAAGGCAAGTACATCTTGCCAAATGTTGGCCAAATGTTATTTTGTTTGTTCTAAACTCTTCTTTACATGATTATAAGCCTCTTTAAAAATTAGAGTTTTTGATTTTGATGGGTGGATTCTTGTAGATCTCAGTTTGTAATATTTTCGGTTTTTCTTAGTTTTGATCTATCAAACTTACTTTTTTTCGAAAACTAATTGTTCCATGTGGTAGAGAAATTGATTCTACAAAAATTTGACCTTTAAAAAGTTAGATTTTGACTTGTTTTGTGAAAGTTATGGCCAAGTAAGATTTGGACATCTTCTATTTTCCTATGTCCTGGTTCTGGCAGGGATGATGAATAGTGTTGGCTGGATAGTGCTGGCCGCATAGCTGTATAGTATTGGCCGTATAGTGCTGGCCGCATAGATGAAAAGTGCTGGCCGTATAGTGCTGGCCGCATAGCTGCATAGTGCCTAGACGCATAGTACCAGTCCGTATAGATGCATAGTGCCTGGCCGCATAGCTGTATAGTGCCTTGTCGCATAGTGCCAGTCCGTATAGTTGCATAGTGCCTGGCCGCATAGTACCAGTCCGTGTAAATGTATAGTGCCTGGCCGTATTGTGTCAGTCCGCATAAGCTGTATAGTGCCTGGCCATATAGTGCAAGTCCGTATAAGCTGCATAGTGCCTGGCCGCATAGTGCCAGTTCGCATAAGCTGCATAGTGCCTGGCCGTATAGTACCAGTCCGCATAGCTGTGTAGTACATGGCCGCATAGTGCTAGTCTGCATAGATGTATAGTACCTGGTTGCATAGTGCCAGTCCGTATAGATGCATAGTGCCTAGCCGCATAGTGCCTATTTTGGTTATTTTTGCTGTTTTATGTCCTATTTGGCTAATTTGTGGCCAGAATTTCTTCCAAATTCCAACATGAAAGTTGTAGATCTTTGTCTTGGCTTCAAGAATCTTTTTGTTTCACTTTAAATTGGAGTTCATATGCGATTGATAACTTCAATCATAATTTTGATCTTTTGGCATATTTTTTGTACTTGACGTTTTTGAGGTCTCCTTCGACTGTAATAAATTCTTAACATGATTAGATGATCTTGTACAGTTAGATAATGATTGTAAACCCTTTTTACACCTAACACTAGCACAAATTCAATTATTGTTTTATGCCAATTAGTTACTTTTACTTATCTCCTCTCACATGTCACGATATGTCCTTCTTTTCGAATATTTCTTATGTGATATGATATGTGTTTCCAAGCTTTTTCAGATTTATTATACTTTACAATCTATGCCATGTTTAGAATTTCTTTATAGTGACCCGTTATGGTGCACACATTATTTATGCCTTTTCTTTGCTTTACATGATAGTGATCCGTTGTGGTGCACTCTTGAATATGTTTTTCTCTACTTTATATGATAGTGACCCGCCGTGGTGCACTCTAGAACACGTCCCTTCTTTGCTTACATGGTAGTGATCCGTCGTGGTGCACTCTTGAACATATTTTTTCTTGCTTACATGATAGTGGCCCGTCGTGGCGCACTCTTAACAAGCAACCTTAACATGATAACTCTTGATAGTGGTCCGTTGTGGCGTACTCTTGACATGACAAATAAATCTAACATGATATGTATAATCAAGATGCTGTTGCGATGGCTATTCTCCTTGCTAATATAACTCTTTTGGACACCATGGTTAAATTCTTTGTGTATGCGTGCACAAGCTACATGTTTCGTCTTGCATCATGTCTAGGATATGGATTCCTGATTACCACGGTCAGGAATTCATGCTAAATCTGACTAGATTAATGACTAGATTGATCAAGTAGTTCATATAGAGAGATTTCCCAGTCACAGGCGATCCCGTTATCTGGGCGCTTTAAGTGGACTTGTAGCCTGCCGATGAGTAGGGCGCATTTCCAGCACACTATCATGTATTGCACCCCCTGTTGGCACATTTTATTTTGATAATATTAACAGCATCTTCGTAGTTCAGTTTTCTCTGTTTATTAGATTGACATCATTTCAGAAGCTCTACTACATAGAGTTTGTCCATTCAAGATTACCAACCATAGCCTTGAAGACTGAAGCAAAGACCGGCGTTCCTTGAAAAGACGGCTCTCTACACTTCAAGATTTCGAGTCTGTACAAGGTCTAGGTCTTTCTGTAAACACTTAAGGTTGGATGACAAAACTAAAAGCTTTCTATTCTTCAGTCAAAAATCAATATCTTATAGAACGGCATACCGACGGTATGCTCCGGCATACCGGCGGTATACCGTTTTAGTGACCACAAAACTTTCTGTGAGAAATGTCGACATACCGACGGTATACGTTTTGTAGACCACAAAACGTTCTGTGACAAACATCGACATACCGACGGTATGCTCCGGCATACCGATGGTATACCGTTTTGCTTGTCTAAAAACGTTCTGTGATAATTATCGGCGGCATACCGACGGTATACTCCGGCATACCGGCGGTATACCGTTTTGTGAGCCATAAAATATTCTGTGAAAAAACGTCGGCATACCGACGATATACCATTTTGTTTATCACAAAATATTTTGTGACAAACATCGGCATACCGACGGCATACTGCGGCATACCGACGGTATACCGGGTTACGAAATTTGATTTTTGAATGGCAAATACTAGCATTAATGGCGAGCATTAAATGCTCCCAACGGATATAATTATGACCGTTACTATTCGACCGGCATACCGACGGCATGCCGGTCCATACCGACGGTATACCGGTCAGCCTGTATCCAAGAGCATTGAATGCTACCTACTCTTGGTTTCTTTATAAATGCAAGCCTTCTTTCTTCTTGAAGGCTTATCCACTCTTGCCATAAATTTTCCAAACAACCAAGAGCTCCACCATTAATACTCTACCAAGCTTTTAATTGTCATCCTCTACTAAAGTGCTAGAGTATTTAAGAGTTGTAAATTTTGATCTTCAAGTGTTAGAAGATCAACAAGTTCTCTTCTCATTTCTTTGACGTTGGCGAGCCTTCGTAAGAAAACTCGTGTATTGAAGTTGGCGAGTTCTTCGGATCCAAACTCATGTGTACTAGTTTATTAAATAGTAGATTTAAGCTGGAGAGAGTTCCGGGACTGGATTGCCTCAGGCGAGGATACCAGGATACATCTTGTGTTTGATCTTCTTACTCTCTCTTTTTATTTGACGTATATTGCTTCTTGTGCTTAAGTTATTTTTTATTTCCCTATTCACCCCCTCTAGGGTTCTACAATTGATATCAGAGCTTTGTTCTCTTGATTTGGATTTACACCCTTTGAGTGATCCATGGCCACTAACCCTAGTATCAACACCTTCCACAATGAGGGACACTCCACAAATAGGCCTTCTCTATTTGATGGAACCAACTATAACTACTGGAAGATTAGGATGAGCATTTATCTGAAGTCCATAGATTTCGATTTATGGGATTGTGTGATGAATGGTCTTTCTACTCCTTCCAGAGTTATTGAGGATGTTGCATCTGACACTCTTAGGGACATACTTACTGAAAACACCAAGAAGCTTGCTAGTCGAGATGCCAAGGCTTTGAATGCTCTTTATTGTGCTCTCGATAGTAGTGAATTCAATAGAATCTCTATTTGCAAGACTTCCAATGAGATTTGGAAGTTACTTGAAGTCACACACGAGGGTACATCACAAGTAAAGGAATCCAAGATTAGTAGACTCACGCAAGAATATGAGTCCTTTAAGATGAAATATGATAAGTCTATTACTTGCATGTTTACTCATTTTGGTGATATTATTAATCCTCTTTCATCTCTTGGTAAGGAATATCCTGCTCATGAAAAGATCAGAAAAATTCTTAGAGGATTGACAAAAGGTTGGAGTCCTAAAGCTACCGCAATCATTGAGGGGAACGACCTGACAGTCATGAACCTTGAGACCCTCATGGGGAAGCTTATGACTCATGAACTCGATATGAAAGATTAAGAGGAATCTTCCATACAAGAGAAGGGGAAGGAGAAGGCCAAAAAGAAGGAGAAGTCTCTTGCTCTCAAAGTTACAAAGTCCTAATCCAAGGATAGCTCCGACAACAACGAGTCGGACGATGATGAAGAAATATCTCTCACAGCTAAGCACTTTTGAAAGTTTCTCAAATTTAACAAAGCCAACCGCTTCAGACGGGACAATGATGAATATCCGGCGTGCTATCAATGCCGAAGGACCGGACACATCAAGAGAGACTGTCCCATGATAAGAAAAGACTCCAGCAAGTATGAGAAGCCTAGCAAAGGAAGCTCGTCCTCCAGAAAATTTGCCAATACAAGCATTTGGTGTGAGAGTGACGCAAGCGACTCCGACAACGACAAAGAGTGCAAACACAATGCCAATGTTTGTCTCATGGCAACAGATGAGGTACTTGATGATCTCTCCTTAAATACTCTTACTTATGATGACTTGGAGAAAGCTATCTTTGAACTACATGAAGAGCACAAAGGTGATAGGAATAAATACAAGAAATCTCTAAAAGAGGTTGATGCTCTTCAACTTGAAGTAAAGATACTCTCAAGCATCATTATTGATGTAAAGGGGAAATCTCCTGCTTCTGACACGGATGAAATAGAGTCTTTGCGACTCAAGTTTCAAGAATCACTTGTCACCATCAAGAAAAAGGATGATGAGATTCAATCCATGAGAAGGGCTTATGAATTTTCTATGCATAAAGTACAAGATGCTAATAGAAGAGAATATGATACTTCTATTAAGTATAATGATCTTCTTGTACAGAGTAAAAAACTAGGTAATAAGAACACTACTCACATACATACTCCAAGACACTCCACACTCATCACAATACTAGGCATACTTCTTACATGAATACTACACACAAGTCCTATTCTAACACAAGGAAAGGACCATTTGTTAAGAAAAATACTTCGCATCATGCTTTTTATTATCATCATCATAATACTAATGATAGAACTCCTCGCACTAGAGATTCACATATGCATGATACCCACACGTCTTCTTCTAAATCCTCTATGATTTGCAACTACTATGGCTTGCTTGGACATACGACCAATTATTGTCATACAAGGAAACTAGTTGATAAGAAAGTTTATAAATGGGTTCCTAAGACTAACACTCAAGGACCCATACGATCATGGATACCAAAATGTTCATCTTCAACTTATGTTGTAGGTGAAGAGTCCTTCTCATGCTAGAAGCAAGTGGAATCAAGATAGCGGTTGTTTACAGCACATGACCGGGGATGCTTCATTATTTACAACGCTATCGATGAAGAAGGAAGGACACGTCTCCTTTGGTAACAATCTTAAAGGTCACATTATAGGAAATGGTAATATCGGTTCTCCTCCTTATCCTTGTATTAAGAATGTGTGTCTTGTTACTAATCTTAAACACAATCTTCTTAGTATTAGTCATCTTACCGATAATGGTTATGATATCAAGTTTGTTAAGCTTAAATGTTTCATTACCGATAGTTCAAATGGATCTATTGTTTATGAAGGCATTAGAGAAAATAATATCTATGTTTTATATCTTGTCGAAGACACTAACAATGACAGGTGCTTAGTTACTAAGAACGATGAAAGTTGGCTTTGGCACATGAGGCTCGGACACGCCAACATGGATACCATTTCTCGTCTTGCTACCAAGAAGCTTGTTAGAGGACTCCCAAGTATCCCTTTCAAAAAGGATATGGTGTGTGAAGAATACGAGAAAAGTAAGTTGACCAAGTCATCCTTCAAATCCATCAACTCTGTGAGTACCACTAGACCTCTTCAACTTATTCATATGGATCTTTTTGGTCCTAGTAGAGTTGCTAGTCTTGGAGGCAAGCTTTATGCTTTTGTTTTAGTTGATAATTTTTCGAGATTTACTTGGATTATTTTTCTTGCTTGCAAAAGTGATACTTTTCATGAATTTGTTGCTTTTTGTAAACGTGTTCAAAATGAGAAAGGTTTTTCTATTAAGAAGATTAGAAGTGATCAGGGAGAAGAATTTGACAATGTCGATTTCAAAATTTTTTATGAAAAGAATAATTTTGGATATGATTTTGCTTGTCCACGAACTCCTCAACAAAATGGTGTTGTGGAGAGAAAGAATAGATCCCTTGGCGATATGGCCCGGGTTATGTTAAACCAATATAAGCTCCCCCAATATTTTTGGGCGGAAGCCGTTAACACGACATGTCATATTATAAATAGGGTCTTGATTAGACCTATTTCTAAAAAGACTCTTTATGAGCTTTGGTTTGACAAAATTCTCTCTATTGAATATTTTAAAGTTTTTGGAAGTAACTGTTTTATTTTGAATACGAAGGATAACCTAGGCAAGTTTAAAGAAAAAGCCTATGAAGGAATATTCCTTGGATACTCTACTCATAGTAAAGGTTTTCGTGTTTTTAATAAAAGAAGTCTTGTTGTCGAAGAGTCAATCATTGTCTCTTTTAATGAACTTAACTCTTCTACATTCTCCTCTTCCGATGATATTGATGACATCTCGTTTGGGTTGGAGAACTCCTCTATTGGAGATCGTCCTTCTTCATCTAACAATAAAGTTGTGACTCCTCCAACAAAAGAGTCCCCACCACTCGAGCCTCCTCAAAAGGATCTCCCAAAAGAATGGAGATTTGTCACCAATCATCCTAAGGAGAGCTTATCATTGGGGATCCTTCT
This sequence comes from Iris pallida, assembly GCA_029216955.1. Lineage (NCBI taxonomy): Eukaryota > Viridiplantae > Streptophyta > Magnoliopsida > Asparagales > Iridaceae > Iris > Iris pallida. The sequence continues at coordinate 25,133,659 of JANAVB010008400.1, read as the reverse complement.
TCCAGTGTAAGCACTAGATCCTCTACTCGTGATCTTTGTGCAAACGTGGCTTTTATCCTCAAATAGAGCCTAAAAATATTAATGATGCTTTTTATTATAAATTTTGGATGATAGCGATGCAAGAAGAGCTAAATCAATTTGAGCGAAACAAGGTTTGGGAACTTGTCCCTAAACCTAACAATCACCCCATTATTGGAACTAAATAGGTGTTTCGAAATAAATTTAATGAAGATGAGTTAGTGACTCGTAACAAAGCCCGATTGGTTGCTCAAGGCTATAACCAAGAGGAAGGCATTGACTACGACGAAACCTATGCTCCGGTTGCTCGTCTTGAATCCATTCGTATGCTATGTGCTTTTGCATGCTTTAATGATTTTAAACTCTTTCAAATGGATGTTAAGAGTGATTTTCTAAATGGTATTATTAAAGAGGAAGTTTATGTAAAACAACCTCCTGGCTTTGAAGATTTTCAATTTCCTAATCACGTGTTCAAACTCCACAAAGCCCTTTATGGCCTCAAACAAGCTCCTCGTGCTTGGTATGAGCGTCTTAGCTCCTTTCTTGTTTCACACAATTTTTCTAAGGACAAAGTCGACACGACACTTTTTATCAAATCCCATAATGGCACTCTTTTATTGGTTCAAATTTATATCGATGACATTATTTTTGTTCTACTAACAATACACTTTGTGTAGAATTTGCTAAAGTAATACAGGAAGAATTTAAAATAAGCATGATGGGTGAACTATCATTCTTTTTGGGCTTACAAATCAAACAAGGACCCAAAGGAACCTTCATCAATCAAGCAAAATATACAAAGGATCTCCTCAACCGTTTCGAACTTGACTCATCCAAATTAATGAGGACTTCTATGGCAACAACGACAAAGCTTGACAATGCTGATGATGGCACATCGATTGACATTCGTAAGTATCGAGGTATGATTGGTAGTTTACTGTATCTAACTGCTAGCCGTCCAGATATCATGTTTAGTGTATGTCTTTGTGCACGATTTCAAGTAAATCTAAAGGAATCGCACTTATGTGCCGTCAAGCATATTTTTTGATATCTCAAAGGCACCGTTAACATGGGTCTTTGGTATCCGAAATCTTCATCCTCTGAGCTTCACAGTTTTTTGGATCAGATTTTGCCGGATGCAAGATTGACCGAAAAAGCACTAGCGGCACATGTCAATTCCTTGGAAAATCCTTAGTATCGTGGCTTAGTAAGAAACAAAATTCTGTTGCTCTTTCAACCACTGAGGCCGAGTATATTACGGCCGGTTGCTGTTGTGCACAAATTCTTTGGATGTCACAAACACTTATAGATTATGGCATTTCTCCTACTTGTACCCCTATTAAATGTGATAACACTAGCTCGATCAATCTCACAAAAAACCTGATTTGTCACTCGCGCACGAAGCACATTAAAATTAGACACACTTTCTTCTTGACCATCAACAAAAGGAGGATATCCACCTTGAATTTATTGACACTACTTATCAGTTAGTCGATATTTTCACCAAACCTCTCCCGGATGATCGCTTCGTTTTTCTTTGCCAAGAATTGGGCATCTTAAATTTTGACTCATAGGCTCCTCTCAACCGGCACATCGGCGGTATACCGACGGCATGCGTCAGTATACCGACGGTATACCAGTTAGCGGTGGACTAAATTTGTCAAATCTGCTCGGGCCCCACCACTCTTCCATTCTCTCTTTATTCCTTCTTCCTCATTAACTACCCATCACATCCATCATCTCCCCATTTAATACCCTCATCTTCCCAATACCCTAACTTCCCATCCACATTAATACCCATCTCTTCCTATTTCCCATTAACTCCTCCATTTTCATCATTTCCAACCCACCACCCTTTCCACTTCCTCTCTATAACCGTCTCCACCCTTTCCCTTTCCAACATCTCTTTTAAAAACACTATTCTCTTCATCATCCTCCTCCACTTTTTATATCTTCTCAAAACCCTACTTCCTCCTCCAACTTTCTTCATCTCCTCTATGGCCAATCACAAGCGTCCTCGTTCCTCCTCCACCGCTTTGAATCCCTTCACCCCGGTGGCTCTTCCCCATGGATATGACCAGCGGGTCTTTACTTCCTCTTTGGCCGCAGAATCTTGGTTCCAGCACTTCGTATACCATAACGTCTTTAAAGGCCACGCCATTAACTGGAACCTCTTCCCCGGCCATGTTTCTCTCTTCGAGAAGGCTGGTCTTTCTTCCCTCCTTCGGCGTCAGGTGCCTGTCTACCCCGCCACCGTGCGTTTGTTCTACTGCAACTTGGTTCCTGACATCGAGAACGGCGCCATTGAGACGATGGTCAACGACTGCCATTTCTGCCTGACGGCTCGTGACATCGCTACCATTCTCGGCGTTTCGGACAGAGGAGAGGCTCTGCCAGGATTGGCTGCTCTCTATCCTTTGGCGGAGTGCTCCTTTGACGACTTCTGTGCTATCATATGCAAGGGCCCAAACCCTCCTGCTATCCCGGCCCTTTCTGCCCAGCTGGAGCCGTTCTATTATGAGCTACATAGGATCGTGTGCCACACCCTCTATCCCAAGAGCGGCAACTATGATGCCATCACCGCTGATGCCCTGGTTTGCATGTATTTCCTCTATTCGAAGAAGTTTTGGTCCTTCCCCAAGACTCTTCTTAATGCCTTCTTCGGCGTCCTGCCCGCGGGGAAGCAGAATCTCTACTATGGTTCCTTTATCACTCTCATCTTGGAAGCAAAGCAGGTCAACCTCTTCCTTTGCTACTCGGACGGCGTCCTATCCTTCCTTGCTGTCTCTCGTTCCCTCGGAGGTGGTACCTCCACATCTCGTGCCTCCTCCTCCCAAGAGCCGCCAGCTTCTACTCTTGATGTACCCGCCTCTACTCCTCCTGCCTCCGGCCGCTACATGCCGCTGATACAGCTGCATTTCGACATGCGTATGGCTCAGGCAGAGGAGCAGATGCGGGCCCACACTCGTGGCCTTGGAACCCTGATCCAATCCCGCTTCCATGACCAAGCGTATTTCATTCAGCGCACCCTTCAGGACCGAGATGCATTTCTGGATCTGAATCTTCAGGATCCGATGTACCAGGCCTCCTGCTTTTCCGATCCCAATGCCTACGGCTTTATGTACCCGGACGACATTGATCCTTTTGGTGCGTTCCACCGGGCTCAGGATGGAGGGGTTGATCCGGCCGATGAGTAGGGATGGCTTCCTTGTGTTGGTGATGTCGAATAAGTGGTTGTCTTTTTTCTTTTCTTTATGGTTTTATGTCTTTTGAGGTCCTTCGGGGACCAGTGTTTGAGTGTTTTTAGTTGTGTGCAGTCCTGCGGGGACTTGATATCTGTTTCTTTTATTGTCTTGCTAACTCTCGTAGAGGAGAGTTTTTATCAGTTCTTATGTAGTGTTGTCTGTCTTTTCACGTATGTATCCAATTCCCAACTTTTAATCTATCAAATGCATGCTTTTGTCTATGCTACTGTGTTCCATATTCAATGCTATTTTTTATATTCCCATATTTGACTAAGTGACAAAGGGGAAGAAAACGTATTGATAGGGAGTTGTCTACCTACGGGGGAGTCACTCCCTGAAGATGCTATCTCTCTATTTTGTCAATTATCAAAATAGGGGAGATTGTTGGCACATTTTATTTTGATAATATTAACAGCATCGTCGTAGTTCAGTTTTCTCTGTTTATCAGATTGACATTATTTTAGAAGCTCTACTACATAGAGTCTGTCCATTCAAGATTACCAACCATAGCCTTGAAGACTGAAGCAAAGACCGGCGTTCCTTGAAAAGACGGCTCTCTATACTTCAAGATTTTGAGTCTGTACAAGGTCTAGGTCTTTCTGTAAACACTTAAGGTTGGCTGACAAAACTAAAAGCTTTCTATTCTTCAGTCAAAAATTAATATCTTATAGAACGGCATACCGGCGGTATGCTCCGGCATACCGCCGGTATACCGTTTTAGTGACCACAAAACTTTCTTTCAGAAATGTCGGCATACCGACGGTATGCTCCGGCATACCGGCGGTATACCGTACCACAAAACGTTCTGTGACAAACATCGGCATACCGACAGTATGCTCCGGCATACCGGCGGTATACCGTTTTGGACCACAAAACGTTCTGTGACAAACATCGGCATACCGACAGTATGCTCCGGCATACCGACGGTATACCGTTTTGCTTGTCTAAAAACGTTCTGTGATAATTATCGGCATACCGACGGTATAATCCGGCATACCGGCGGTATACTGTTTTGTGAGCCATAAAACATTCTGTAACAAAACGTCGGCATACCGACGGTATGCTTCGATATACCGACGGTATACCGTTTTATTTATCACAAAATATTCTGTGACAAATATCGGTATACCGACGGCATACCGCGGCATACCGACGGTATGCCGGGTTACGAAATTTGATTTTTGAATGGCAAACACTAGCATTAATGGCGAGCATTAAATGCTCCCAATGGATATAATTATGACCGTTACTGTTCGACCGGCATACCGACGGCATGCCAGTCCATACCGACGGTATACCGGTCAGCCTGTATTCAGGAGCATTGAATGCTACCTACTCTTGGTTTTTTTTATGAATGCAAGTATTCTTTCTTCTTGAAGGCTTATCCACTCTTGCCATAAATTTTCCAAACAACCAAGAGCTCCACCATTAATACTCTACCAAGCTTTTAATTGTCATCCTCTCCCAAAGTGTTAGAGTATTTAAGAGTTATAAATTTCGATCTTCAAGTGTTAGAAGATCAACAAGTTTTTTTTTCATTTCTTTGGAGTTGGCGAGCCTTCGTAAGAAAACTCGTGTGTTAAAGTTGGCGAGTTCTTCGGATCCAAACTTGTGTTGAAGTTGGCGAGTTCTTCGGATCCAAACTCGTGTGTACTATTTTATTAAATAATGGATTTAAGCCGAAGAGAGTTTCGGGACTGGATTGCCTCAAGCGAGGATACCAGGATCCATCTTGTGTTTGATCTTCTTACTCTCTCTTTTTATTTGACGTATATTGCTTCTTGTGCTTAAGTTATTTTTTATTTCCCTATTCACCCCCACTCTAGGGTTCTACACCCCCAAGTCACCATGGGATACGTTTGTCTCCTGGGCGATGTATCCACCTAATACAACTCTCAACCTGCGGAAGGATAACTGGATAGCTGCAGAGCTTGTGACTGTGGGAATATCTCATTGCATCTTGTTAGTAACTAGGCTTGTGATAACCCTAGTTAGCTAATGTATCAAGCCGTACTCATTGCTTGGTCGTGTTTGATGGATGGAGTCAGTCCAGTCCAGTCTAGTTTTGTCTAGGCAGTGTCCGTATGTTTATTTTAGTACATCATTATTTATGCTTTACTTTTGTCGATAAATGATGAAAGACGAAGTTCTGTTCAGAAGAAGGGTTACAACCCCGGTCCTTGTTTGGTTTACGGGTTGTAAATCGACTTCCGAAATAGTTCCTAAGTCATCTTATCATTGTCGTTCTATATAATTATCACAGGATCTCAAGCCCTAGTTACATAACATGCTCAAAAGTCTCAGTTATCTACATGCTCACAAGTCTCAGTTATCTAACATGCTCACAAGTCTCAGTTATCTAACATACTCACATGTTCCACTTACCGTACATGTTTACATGTACCATTTCTCTTACAAGGTTTAGCTATGTCACAAGTTTTCTATTTAATTCACAAGTCCACAGTTTATATTATGTCACATGTTAATTACTTATGCTCCAAGTGGCTTACTTATTGTCTTTTCTATTTCTCGGGATGAGTACATTAGTAGTGCACGAGTCTCGATCTGCTTTTACTTAATTGTATCTCTAACCATTGTTATGTTAGCTATTGCTAGTTTTAGTCCATAGTTTGGCTTCCTTTGTGGTACTTGCTATTTAGGGTCTGATCCCACTGGTTTTGTTTGACCAGATTTGATAGAGGAGCCCAGAGGATCTTTCGTACCATCTACTCGACGGTGGCCATCCGGATCGCCAGAGTACCTGAGTAGGTTTTTTTTTTGTTTTATTCTCTCACTTGATATGTACATTATTCTTTTGTGGCATTTAGCCTCCGAACACGTGTTTAGCTCATGTTTTTGGATCTTGACATTTAGCCTACAGACCAAAACATGATGTGCGTATTCTAGACTATAGCTAGAGCTTATCATGTATGACTATTGCTCTCGCTAGTTCTCAATTTTGTATTACTAGCTTCATGATTATCCATGTATATATGGTTTGGGATGCTTTACTTTTGTATGTCTGATGATCATACTTCTTGATTTTTGTGTAATTGTCTGTGATTGAGATACCTAGGATTGTTTGACCAAGGATCGACTGTTGGCTTATAGAAGTAATCTCTATGTCTTGACAGCTTATACGTTATTTCAGAGTACTGGTGTACTTTGGAATTGCGTAGCTGGCCTTGTCCGTCACCACTTGCCAGTATTCTGGTTCTGTGGTATGACACAGGTTTTAGTGGTGGCCCATGCAGGTCTGATTTATCAGAAATATGGGGGTTACTGATTTAGTTACCTCAATCATAATTATCTTTATTGATATCCTTCGTATTATTCTCTACCTCCGATCCTTTGACCTGATATATGCCTTAATCGTTGATCTCTTCTGTTCCCTCGATTTGATACTTGTGTCCTTTAACTTTCAGGGGCACTGTTCCTAATCCTTCCGATTACCTTGTTTGGGTTCTACCGATGGCAGGTCAGCAATCTTCTGTCATGCCAGTTATGAAGGATCAGTTTCAGCATTAAGACACAGAGTCAAGAGTTGAACCGAGGCCAGAGATGTCAGTCAATCCCGATCAGTTAGATGTGCCCGTACAGTCAGCAGTCCGAGCAGAGATAGTTCCAGATCAGTCTGATGTACCTGCACTCATAGGAATTATCAAGAAAATGATGGAGTCACAACAACAATGAGATTTTGTTCTCCAGCAGAGTATTCAGATGTTGATAGATCGTAGTATGCAAGGAGTACCAGAGAAATTTCAAACCGAGGACTTACAGCCAGAAGGTGCACAGATTGGAGCCAGACGGTACTAGTCATCTAGTCATTCAGCATATCAAGCTCGACCTACCATAGAGACAGTACGAGAGCACGAGCCTATAGCCAGGAGAACCACATCCAGAACTGAGGGTCGTAGGAGGCACCATGCACCCGTGTCAGGTTTTTTACCTCGATATCCCTCACCAATATCAGTATCCAATCATCCATACCAACACCCAGAGTTACTAGTCATATGTTCCTTTTATGGAAGGGAAGGGCACACTCATCTTACTTGTCGGAGGGCTACCCTTCTATGTTTAGCGTGTGGATCACCAAACCACATGATAGGGATTTTTCCCCAGAGGTGTTCAGCTGAATCGTCCTCCTTCCAGCCTTCTAACCAGCATGCACCAGCACCGGTTCAACAACAGCAGGCTCACAGGCCTTTACCGATGCAGTCCAATATATTCCAGTGGCAGTATGAACAACCCCAAGCTCAGAGGCAGAGGAACCAACGGTAGTATCAAGCAGAACAAGTAGGATGCACCTATTGTGGAAAGTTAGGACATTCTAGATCAGTTTGTTGGACGGCCAATAGGCGATGCTTCCGCTGTGGAGCAGAGGACCATTCAGTTAGCACTTGCCCCTATCCAACATCTCGAAGACGACTAGCTACACCAGATGTACCACTGCAGTCCTTTTAGTCGCCTCAGTCATCACCTCCAACAGTGGACGAGCAGCTAGGGCCAATACTAGATGTTCAACCATTGGCGCAGTACCCACCACCATCGCGGGCTTAGAGGATCAGGCAGCTCAGAGCACAGTTGAATGCGCAGTACCAGGAGCAGCTGTAGTATCAGTATGAAGATAATACCTTGGGAGTCTCAGGTACCATCTTCATGATCTTCCTTCAGTTATGACCTTTGGATCTGTCTTTCAGTAGCAGGCCAGGTAGTGGCAGTATATCTTAGGTTCTGGTCGATGACTTTGTATTCTATCTATATATAGAGTACAATGGTCGGCTTGACTTATTCGATGAGTGAAGGCGAGTTTCTCGTCCCACTCTTCTGTCCTCATAGTCGAGACATGTGATAAATATCAGGTGTCTCGACTACGAAGATGCGTCATGGGTAGAGTCATGTCTTGGACTAAGTCATTGGTACCGACTTACTTCGAGACTTGACCTTTATCCATTTTTGGAGTCAGCATAGGCCAGTGAGGACGTTGGTCCCTACTCTACTGACTCAGGAGACATATCTATTCATATGCCTCCAGTCCTTCTTGATTGTGGTTGTGTTATTGCTCACGTATTTATTTATATTACTGTTGCCTTCAATTACTTATATGCCATGCTTCATTTTATGGAGATAGTTGTATTTTATTGAGCTTTTATTTTGGTTATCTTGCTCGACTAGATTAGGAAATTCCGAAGACAGAATTTTTCTAAGGATGGAAGAGTTGTGAGACTCGTCTCATAGTATCGGTATTTATATACTGATACGTACTTTTCTACTGTATTTCATATTTTATTAGTTTTTGGAACATTATAAATTTTTCCCAACTTATAGATTTTCTCCTTGACCGGTATATCGCCAGTGTACCATTGTATGCCGACGGCATGCTTGCCACTCCCGTTTTCTGTTATACGCATTTTCAGTGTACGTATACGGAATTTTAGCCCTTGTCAGGTGACCCGTATTTTGACTTATCTTCTTAGCCTTGTTTGGTTTAATTTTGACTTAGTTTAAATTGGTTTGGTTCAACTTTGCATGACTTGGTTTGGGTTGGTTTTAGATAAGAAGGGTTTTATATAAAAACCAACTTCTCTCTCACTCCTTCATTATCTCATTTCTCTTCTTCCTCTTCATCTTCTTCCTCCAACCTAAGGTAAGTACATCTTGCCAAATATTGGACAAAGGTTATTTTGTTTGTTCTAAACTCTTCCTTACATGATTATAAGCATCTTTAGAACTTGGAGTTTTTGATTTTCATGGGTGGATTATTGTAGATCTAAGTTTGTAAAATTTTTAATTTTTTTGGATTTGATCTATCAAACTTACTTGTTTTCGAAAACTAATTGTTCTATGTGGTAGAAAATTTGATTCTACACAATTTTGACCTTTGAAAAGTTAGATTTCGACTTTTTTTGAGAAAGTTATGGCCAGGTATGATTTGGACATCTTCTATTTTTATCTGTCCTGGTTTTGGCAGGGATAATAAATAGTATTGGCTGTATAGTGCTGGCCGTATAGCTGCATAGTGCCTGGCCGCATATTGCCAGTCCGTATAGATACATAGTGCCTGGTCGTATAGTGCCAGTTCGCATTGCTGCATAGTGCCTAACCGCATTGTGCTAGTCCGCATAGCTAAATAGTGCCTGGCCGTATAGTTCCAGTCCGCATAGATACATAGTGCCTGGCCGCATAGTGTCAGTCCGCATAAGCTAGATAGTGCCTGGCCGCATAGTGCCTGGCCGCATAAGTTGTATAGTGCCTGGCCGTATAGTACCAGACCTCATAAGCTGCATAGTGCCTGGTCGTATAGTGCCAGTCCGCATAGCTGCACAGTGCCTAGTTGCATAGTGCCAGCCTACATAGATGCATAGTGCCTGGCCGTATAGTACCTATTTTGGCTGTTTTTGGCTGTTTTATGTCCTATTTTGCTGATTTGTGGCCAAAATTTCTTCCAACTCCCCATATGAAAGTTGTAGATCTTTGTCTTGGCTTCAAGAATCTTCTTATTTCACTTTAAATTAGTGTTCATATGCGATTGATAACTTCAATCATAGTTTTGATCTTTTGATATATTTTCTGTACTTGACGTTTTTGAGGTCTCCTTCGACTATAATAAATTCTTAACATGATTAGATGATCTTGTACAGTTAGAGAATGATTATAAACCCTTTTTACACCTAACACTAGCACAAATTCAATTATTGTTTTATGCCAATTAGTTACTTTTACTTATCCCCTCTCACATGTCAGGATATATCCTTCCTTTCGAATATTTCTTATGTGATATGATATGTGTTTCCATGCTTTTCCGGATTTATTATACTTTACAAGTAAACCTAACATGACATGTATAATCAAGATGCTGTTGCGACGGCTATTCTCCTTGCTAATACAACTCTTTTGGACACCGTGGTTAAATTCTTTGTGTATGCGTGCACAAGCTACATGTCTCGTCTTGCATCATGTCTAGGACATGGATTCCTGATTACCACGGTCAGGGATTCATACTGAATCTGACTAGGTTAATGACTAGATTGATCAAGTAGTTCATATAGAGAGATTTCCCAGTTACAGGCGATTCCGTTATCTGGGCACTTTAAGTGGACTTGTAGCCTGCCGACGAGTAGGGCGCATTTCTAGCACACTGTCATGTGTTGCACCCCCAAGTCACCATGGGATATATTTGTCTCCTGGGCGATGTATCCACCTTATACAACTCTCAACCTGCGGAAGGATGACTGGATAGCTGCAAGGCTTGTGACTGTGGGAATATCTCATTACATCTTGTTAGTAACTAGGCTTGTGATAACCCTAGTTAGCTAATGTATCAAGCCGTACTCATTGCTTGGCCGTGTTTGATGGATGTAGTTAGACCAGTCCAGTCTAGTTTTGTCTAGGCAGTGCTCGTATGTTTATTTCAGTACATCATTATTTATGCATTACTTTTGTCAATAAATAATTAAAGACGAAGTTCTGTTCAGAAGAAGGATTACAACCCCGGTCCTTGTTTGGTTTACGGGTTGTAACTCGACTTACGAAATAGTTTCTAAGTCATCTTATCATTGTCGTTCTATATAATTATCACAGGATCTCATATCCTAGTTACATAACATGCTCACAAGTCTCAGTTATCTACATGCTCACAAGTCTCAGTTATCTAACATGTTTACAAGTCTCAGTTATCTAACATGCTCACATGTTCCACTTACCGTACATGTTTGCATGTGCCATTTCTCTTACATGGTTTAGCTATGTCATAAGTTCTCTGTTTAATTCACAAGTCCACAGTTTATATTATGTCACATGTTAATTACTTATGCTCCAAGTGGCTTACTTATTATCTTTTCTATTTCTCGGGATGAGTGCATTGGTAGTGCACGAGTCTCGATCTGCTTTTACTTAATTGTATCTTTAACCATTGCTATGTTAGCTATTGCTGATTTTAGTTCATAGTTTGGCTTCCTTTGTGGTACCTGCTATTTGGGGTCTGACCCCACTAGTTTTGTTTGGCCAGATCTGATAGAGGAGCCCAGAGGATCTTCCGTACCATCTACTCGACAGTGGTCATCCGGATCGCCAGAGTACCTGAGTGGGTTTTTTTTGTTTTATTCTTCCACTTGATATGTACATTATTCTTTTGTGGCGTTTAGCCTCCGAGCACGTATTTAGCTCGTATTTTTGGATCTTGACATTTAGCATACGGACCAAAATATGATATGCATATTCTAGACTATAGCTAGAGCTTATCATGTATGACTATTGCTCTCGCTAGTTCTCCATTTTGTATTACTAGCTTCATGATCATCCATATATATATGGTTTGGGATGCTTTACTATTGTATGTTTGATGATCATACTTCTTGCTCTTTGTGTAATTGTCTGTGATTGAGATACCTAGGATTGTTTGACCAATGATTGACTGTTGGCTTGTAGAAGTAACCCACATATCTTGACAGCTTATACGTTATTTCAGAGTACTGGTGTACTTTGGAAATGCGTAGCTGGCCTTGTTCGTCCCTACTTGCCAGTATTCTGGTTCTGGGGCGTAACAGAGATGACAATATGTTGGCTTGATCAATACGAGAAAATATTTGGAAACAACGAGAACTGTTACTAGAGTGGAATGATGGTACAAATTGAAAGATGGATCATAATTAAAAAAATTATGAGTTAAAACAAAGTGTATGGATGTGAACGATGACGAGTACAAGATTTGATTGATGAGAATCGGGGTATCAAAATAAAATATAGCTATGGAATTTATCAATTTTGGTGGTATGAATGACAATGAACTTGGAAGAAATACTTTGGAAATATTTTGGATCGGCTATGGAAAAACTTTTCAAGCAAAAATTTATAACATTCATTGTGTTATTAGTTGGTTGGATAGTTGAATAAACAAGTTGGGAATAATCGAGATGCTCAGAGCAATCACTGATGTTCGGAAAAGAAGTTACATCGTAGCTCGTTCGTTTTCTCTATCACTAAACTTGGCTGAAGTATATGTATATTTGGGATGCCTAAAATATGTGTATGATTCCAACTAAGTGGTACGCTGAACTCAAACGAAGCCACGGGGAGGATTATCTGTGCTAAGGAAATTGTACGAGTGTTGGAGGAAGAACAAAGATGGTAAACTATTTTGAATCAAATTGGAATATTGTGATGAGATGGTACATTACTTGAAATAAATCGAGAGATTGCGGAGAAATATTAAATAGTGCAAGTTGATCGTTGAGAAGTTTCATAAAAGTCGGTTGAAGTTTTGGTGATGAGATTTATTTTAAGTTTCGAGGACGAAACTTTTTTTGAGTGGTACATATTGTAGTGCCCCGACCCGTAAGATGCCTTATGATGGATGGTTGGTTCGATGAAGCCTTGTTGGACTTGGGATTATGCGAAGGATCGCTTGGAAGGCTAGGCGATCTTGACAGGAATCGTCTTATAAATGTGAGTAGTATTAAACCCTTCGAAGATCCTTTAGCTTCACGCTTAAAATAAAGGATAGTATGCTATGTTTCTTGCCGAGTTGTTCAATAACACCTTACATGGAATTCAAAAAAAAATAATAAAGAATAAATAATCACCTGACCGTAAACTGTTGTTGCTAGATGAATTGTATGCTTGTACGATGTTGCGATAAAATACATGACAGGTGAAGCAAAGTCCCAAATACTTGGGCGGTGAGTATATCGAGCCTTAGCTCGATGAATATCTGGTAACACAGATGTTAAGGCCCAAGAACTGGGCAGTGAGTATGATTGAATTACGTCCGAATGAATGTATCCTAAAACAGATGCTAAGTCCCAAGAATTGGGCTGTGAGTATGTTGACTTGGTTGAAAAGATGTATGGTATCAAAAATGTTGGAAAGGGATTGGGTAACAACATTCTATTATCCCGTTGCCGATGTAGAATGTTGATTATGCCAAGACCCTGGAATGAGAAAGATGGCAATACGAATGAGAATGGTGGCTGAAGTACTTAGTTTTCCTTATCATGCATTATATGTTTCTTTATAGATAAATTGTATATACTTGTATGGTCATGGACAATTTGTCGACAAGGTAGTTCCTTGAACGGTAATCCAAGGCCACGGAGCCGGTTCATCCTAGGAGGATTAAGGATTGGTGTCGACGTACTGGCATCGGTATACGGGACCTTCAATAGGGATAGCTACCCGCACTGTAAGGGACGTCATATACCTGGAAGACGGTCCAAGATGGAGTGTCGCCAGTGACCTTCATATAGATAGGTCCAGTGCTAATGATATCTTATGCAGGCAGAGTAAGTTATTACTCAATTACAGGGAAGGATGTCGGTTGTTGGTAAGAATCACCTGAACGGTGACAAATATATTAAAATATGATATTGTTCCTAACAATGTCTTGTACAGGCTGAGTAAGTATTATAAATGTACAGGAATGGCTACACGACCGTGGGTAAGAAATCACCAAATGGTGATAACAGATACTTTACATTATGCTGGTTATATATATAAGATGCATGCTTTACTTCTGTCGGATATGAACTGCTAATTGACCCTAAGACAACAACAAAGACCACTGTTAATAATATTGTATAACATGATTACTTAGTGTTGTCTTCTTAGGTGAGTTGGGCCAGCACCGCTCGCCAGTACATTGATGATGTACTGACCCACGTTGTGGGCAATATTACAGGTGCTTGCGTATGGGAGAAATTGTTTGATCAGTGCTTGGCATCAATGATTCGGATGGGTGTGCAGAAGCTCTTCTTTCAAGACGATATCTTCTGCTATACGAGACATAATGTATGGAACAGTGTAACTCAGTTGTACCAGTGAGATTGTAGCTAAATTGACATGTTTATTGTAAAGAAGTCGGCATATTCAGTTGTAATCTAAAGGGCAAGTGTATATATTTAGTTGCCTATTCAAAGTCTTGTAATCAGTTGTAAATTCTGTATTCCACTGCAAGTCTTGTAATCTATTGCAATTAAAATAAATAGATACGTTTCTTCATAATCTTGTGTGATTTCAATTTATCTGCTTGGTTTTGTTGCGATGTCGTTATTTTCTGAGAAATACAAGGAACTGTAATAGTTTTGCCTTGTACAAGTGCAATCTAGACTTGTTCGACATCACGCCCAGTGACTAGTTTTCGATCCTCCGGGATCGGAGCGTGGCAGGGATTTTACTATCGGTAAATTGGGTTAAGAAAGTACCTAAGATAGAATAATGGATTGTTAACTGTTATGATCATATACTGAGACTAAGTAATACCCTTAGATGTGCGTTACCTAAGTTCTAAACTAGTAGATTACCTAAAATTGATAAGGAATTCTATCAAGATTGATCGTAACTGGATTAGGAAATATACTTAGTGAGATGAACCATGAGAACCCTTAGACTTGAGGCAAGGCGATATAATTGATGGCGAGTAAAGTAGAGCATGTTACGAGAGAACTCATTGATGAACTAGATTGAGATTTAAATTTATGCGGAGTATGGAGCTTGCAGAAGTGAGGATAAAGAATAAAATATTAAGGTCGCAAAATCTTTCGAGGGATAGGAAATTTAGCAATAGAGGTTCGGGTGATTTTAGGTCCTAACCGCCCTTCGAGTTCTAGGGATTAACCATGAGTAGGGTTTGATGGCAAGTAACAAGGAGATATGAACATGGTCAAGAAGTAAAATAAGGGTTTAAACTGTAGATTGATTAATCCTTCCGATTGGTAAAAATAAGTCCTCAGGACGGCCTAAAGTATAGGATTGTCTTGAGTCGAGATGAAGCCTGATGTGATCAACTGATGAATAATGGAGGAGCTAGTATTATAAGGATTATTATTCAACGAGGAAGGGGGAAGTCAGATATCGAAAAAAATTCTGATTGGTTGACAGGTAAGGGATGTGTAATTGCATGCAAGATATCTTAGAGTGGTAGAATGATCAAATGGAGGTGGACCCTAAATTTCGAGGAAGAAATTATTCTAAGATGAGTAGGATGTAAACCCCCTCCCAAATTTCTACAGATTATCATTAGTATTAGATTTAAAATTTAGATATACATATATATATATTTATGTGTGTATATATAGATCCTAGCCTAATTTATTATTACTAAAATTATTAATTGATCATTAGAATGGGAATATAATCTTTTCAATAGTTAAATTATTAGGGATAGCTTACATAGAATTTCTTAAATTATTGGGCCTCCATCTCTCTAGCTAGACATTATATATAAGCTACATGCTATATATATATATATATATATATATATATATATATATATATATATATATATATATATATATATATATATATATATATATATATATACAACAAATATAGGAATATATGTATATTAGAAAAATATTTAGGGTTTAACCCAAACTTGGATGATTAATGGTTTTCCCTAAATTCCCTATATATATATATATATAGGGAATTTATATATTATATTTGGGTTAAACCCTAAATATTTTTCTAATATACATATATTCCTATATTTGTTGTATATATATATATATATATATATATATATATATATATATATATATATATATATATATATATATATATAAATATATATATATATATATATATATATATATATATATATATATATATATATATATATATATATATATATTCTACCTTAATTTATTTATTGTTAGAATTATTAATCTTTAGAAGGGAAATGTAGGTTTTTAATAGTTAAATTCATGTGTATCAGTAGGCGAATGTATGTGGTCCTCTCCTTATTATGCTCGGCCCATTGGTGAAGCCCACCAAAGATGGGTGAGCAGGACCGGGTCGGGTGGGCCTTACTACCCAGCACCGACCTGAATTACCAAATCATCTAGGCGGGCGGGTTGCCAACCCGAACCGGCAAGTCCAATACCCGCACCTCTTCTTTCAAATGAGAAGCACAATGTCTTCTTCTCCCGCAACCGCTCTTTGTGCACGAGTACGATGTCACCTGCGCGCCCCTCTGCCAAGCCTACAGATTGCAGGCACGCGACGACCCACCCGCACCTCTATCTCTCGTCCTCTATCTATATATTCCATGTTCCCATCTCCTCTAATACTAAACCCTAGCCGCATCCACACCTTCCCACTGCGTTCGACCATAACCACCCTATCTCGTCGGCTTGGCACTCCTTGGTGCACGACAATGCTGTATGAAGTCATGGCTTCTCTGCGAACGATACCGTGAGCTGCCTATGCTGAGCCATGCACTGCACTTTCCTCTGTACCTCACTTTTCTCTGTGCGGCGTCACTCCGACCAACCACCACCACCGTGGCCATCCCCACGACTGTCTCGACACCACCACCACTATCTCCTTCTTTATCTTCTTCACCACCTTAGCCTCCCCGCGTTCGCTGGTCACACCCCAGACCGTTGTGCCGCCCACCTCCCTGGAGCCTCTTCGAGGCCTAGCCCTAGGCACGACTAGTCGTACCAGCAGCCTGGTAGTTGCCACCCCCTGTACACCCGGTGACACCCCTGCACGACGAGGCCAACCCGACCAAGTCATGACCGAAGACGCTGTCGATTGTCGTTACCTGCGGACACCAATGCCCATGCAACTATTGCCGACCTTGACCACGCCATGCTTTAGCGGACGTATGCTGATGCTGTTGTTCATAGGAGAGGCACTGTAGCCCTTTCTTTGTGAAATGGGTAATTACATCTCTACCCCTCCTTAAGTTAAGAATACTTGGCATTATATCATCTGTGTTTTGAAGCAGTAGTATATAGGTTATTACGTGTATAAATTTCATATATGTAACTATATTATTGTATGTTATTGAATGAAATTATTCACTATAATGGTTAACTATATATCAGTTAGATTGGTTATAACATATATGGTATAGTTTCTGTTATATAAACATGTAATATATTTCTATAGATATGAAATGTATTATATATAGCTATACATATATTTTGCCTTACATAATCATTTTATATATATATATATATATATATATATATATATATATATATATATATATATATATATATATATATATATATATTATTATTATTATTATTATTATTATTATTATTAAGCAAATATGTTATATTATGTAAATATCGGTTAAGTATTTTATTTAATTGTATATTAGGAAGAAGTTGTATATGTAAAATGTAATTCTTATATACATGTATATCTTTGATAAAAACTACATTAGATTTCCTACAAATATAATGAATATATATATTTGGTTATAAGAATTTTCCCAATTACCTTAATAAGGACTCTGCCTCACTAGATAGATAATATGGTGTGTAACTTTCGATTTGGTTGTTTGGGGATTTGGTAGATTCTCTCTGGGCCATAGAACAGTTAGCGTAGTTGGACATAAATGGACCGAATACCACAGTCTTAGCAGCATTGGATGAACCACCAGGCAAGTATACCTTGCCAATTTGATATGTAGTATTTACATGTGTGTTTCCTTGTTAGTCATTTACTTCGGATATACTGCTTCATGATCCATCTGCTCTTATCTGTATACTTATATGATTATACCTGCTGACACAGACATGATACACAGATTCGTATTGCATGGCATATAGGTGAATTGTTTATGATCTCTGGATATTTACTTGATGATGGATCTCCTGTGTACATGTTTTGTCTAGACTTTTAGAGTTATCATTTGTTAGAGTCGGACTGGACGTGTCGTCGATGCAACACGGACAATATCATCGGGTGGGAAGGACAGTTACTAGACGAAGGGGCTACTATTGGTATGTTATTGTTGACAGTGGACAATTCGGACGAGCCCCACTACGAGAGGATCGTATGTTCGGAGAGCTCCATTCGTCAAACGTTGTCTTCAAGTGCATTACACGCAGACTCGATAGTCTGCCTAGTTGTAGTATTACTAGATCACCTGATTATTTTCTTGACCATCTTTTCATTACATGGATCACATGTTACTTCACATGTTATTTACTGTACCTCATTTTGGCATGTATCTTGCTACGTCCTGTAACGCCCCAGTCCCAAAATACTTAGGACTAAGTACGTCGTCATGCCAGCTGCATACATACGAAGTATACTCCAATATATGGAACCTTCGTATGTATACATAAGCTATAAAATGCAGTAAACCACGATACTAATCTCATCCATAAATAAAGAAGAAAGAATTTATAATAAACTCATGAACTGTCATTTACAATCGTTGGGCGAAGACAAATCCACTACCAACTAAAAAAAGATAAATACATGAACGAAAATTTTGTCGAGCGATGCGAAGGCGATCCAAGTGCAATCACCTCGGAAGAAGAGAGAAAAACATGGCCATAGAGAGAGTAACTGCAAAAATCATAAAGATACACCTGGAGAATTCACCAGGTCCTCAGAGGGACGTAACAAGATACAATAAACAACATGTCGTATAATTACTGAATATAAAATATGCCACAAATAAAAGTAAATGACATGACATTAATAAGGTAACCTAACCGTACTAAAGTGAACATGCAGTTAAGAACAAACCTTTCGTCGTATGAGTCCTGGCTGTAAATGGTCATCATACCCATATCTCCAGCGGAGCTTTCGGGTTACAAGTGAATATGTAATAGAAGCCCATACGACAAAGAAATGTTCTCCCCACCCGATGCACCTATCTAGGTCGTATCCACGATCATGTACCTCTATTAACTGTTAAGTCTCCTAACATGCCTCTATTAGCAGTTAGACCTAACGCATGCGCACGGGTGATCAGCCAACACGCAAGTGCCTCTACATGCTACTCATCTCACACATATATCGTGATACAACTATGTCAAGGTTATGCAATACACTAAAGATGGTAGTCCCTTAACTCTAGAGCCATATGCAATCAAAGGATAATAACAAAGTACAGCTAATATCACTGAGCAGGCAGTAAATCAGGAACTGTAATAATGGTACAACTAAAAAAACTGGAAATAAATACACAGTGATATACAATAAATAAAATGCAGATTAATTATAAATAGTAAATTATGACAAGGTATCTTGCTTGGTGTGACACCTTGTGTTACGTCTGGTGTGGTGCGATGAGATGACAAGTCATGTTGTGTCCAATAGACGAGGTAGTTGCAAACATGGTCCGAATTCGCAAGAAATTAGGAAGTATTGATTAGTCATGATCAGGATTGATATACAGTGAGAATTTACGAAAATTTTATTTATAATACTTGAATATATATATATATATATATATATATATATATATATATATATATATATATATATATATATATATATATATATATATATTATTAGACAAAATAGTTTTTTATAAATACAAAAAAATCTTTAATCATTTTAGGCTAAAAACTAAGTTTGTCAAAATAGAATTTTTTTTGTTTTCAAAAATATATATGTTACCAACATAACTTTGATAATTAAAAAAATAAAAATAATAAAACTGAATATCAAAACAATCCTTTTAGGTAAAAAGAAATTAACTATATGTTTATTATTGAGAATATTAATACTCATGAAAAAACCTTCAAGGTTAAACCCCAAAATTCTCAATTATATTTTAAATAATATGTTTAGGGTTCGGAATCTAGTTTTGAAAATAATTATAGGGTAAAGCCTAGTAAAAAAATTTGTTACAACAATAATAAAAAATAGTATATATTTATTTAATAATAACAAAATACTTACAAATAAAAACAACACAAAACATTTATCAATAATAATAGTATTAATATTGGTATAATAATAGCTGTTGTAACAAATACTATAGTAGAAACTATACTATAGTAGTACATACATATATACGTACTGCTATGTATCATGTAATATTATTTGCAAATGTTAATACTAATATTAGTATTAATAATAATCCCAACACAACCGATCGAATAAATAAAAAATAAAAAAATAACAAAGTTAAACCCGCAGATGTCTACTGCTCTTCTTTTGGAAAAAGGGGGGTGTGGAGTTAATAAGAGAGAGAGAGAGAGAGAGAGTAAAAACTCAGATAGAAGAGGGAAAAGTTGGGAGAGAGGGGGAGCGAGACCTACAGAGGGGTTTTCGGAGCTCGACGTCGTGGCCGATGGCACTGGCGGCTGCCGACGCTTGCGGAGACGGGGACTCGTCGGCAGCGGCACGGCGAGGATCCGTGTTGGTGCGGTCGGCGGAGGGAGTCTCTCCGGCGATGGCGAAGGAGGAGAGTTACGCCGTGGGCGGCTCGGAGTCTGGGAGACGGGGGTTTGTCGGGATCGGTGCTGGCTGCGCGGCTTGCGGCTGTGGCAGCGCGCGTGGGTCCGGCGGTTCGTGCGTCCATGCTACTGGAGGAGGTCTCGACGACTCGAGCGGGTCAGCGCATGCGCGGCGTGGTACGGCGGCACACAGTTCCGTCGGTGTGCGCGGGACGGGATGAGGCGGCCGCGAAGGGAAGGTCAGCGGAGGCGGCTCAGCGCTCGAGTGGCGGATCCGGTGGAAGCTTGGTCGGGGAAGGGATTTACTCGGCTCTTGTGTCCTGGCGAACGACGGTAAGGGCGCGGTGCGCTAGAGAGCTGGCGGTGCCAGACATGGTGGATTTGGGGCGGCGCTTGGGTTTTGGCCGGCGGTGAGCCCTCGCGGTCGTCACCGAGGTGGTCGACGACGGTTCGACGAGGTCACGGTAGAGGTAAGGTTTGGGTTATACCTTCTAATCTGTTTTCTGGTGTTTGTGGTGATGACGGAATTTGGGATTTTGGCTGTGTGGTGGTGGAGGTTCGTGTTGTTAACTGGGATGGTGGCGGTACTGGCCAAATTTGTGGGAAAGGTCGGGGTGGTTTACGGTTGGCTGCGGCGGTGGTGGTTTGAGCTCGACAAAGATGGTGGTGGCGAGGCTGTGAGTGATGGAGTTGGTGATGGTGGCGACGTAGGCTGATGGGGTACTGAAGGTGGTGATGTTGGTCGGGTTATGGTTGTGTTGGCTGCTAAGGCGGTGGTTGGCCGGGGGAACAGTTTTGTGGCTGGCGGCAACCGGGTGTAGTCGTCGACCGGAATGGGGGGGAATTTTAAATGTAACAAACATAGTAGATGAGAATAAGGCACAAACATGATGCACCTGTTGTGGAGATTGGCTTGGTGGAAATTCTATGGAAAAGAAACAATGGGGGCTCTACTTATATAGGAGGTGAGGACCCCTGGTTGGATATGGACTAGGATTATTTGGATAATTCACCCCTTAATTTAAATTACTTTTTAAAACCACCAAATATATCTTTCCAATATATGTATATATAATAGATAATCTTTAATTCAAAAATTAGTTTAAAAATTATCCTAAAAATAAATTTCTGATTTAATTCATAATAAACCAAATTTAGAAGGACTTTTTATAACTTGTATAAATTAATAAAATAATAATTTCAAAATTGGAATTTAAAATATATTCATGAATTAAATTCATGAATCACGTATGCAAATACTTAGAATAATCTTTTTATTACTATTTTTAAAAACTCGACGCAATACTTTTGATAACTTAGGCAAAAGTATATTTATCATATAATTTACTTTGAAACTATATATTCCATAAAAATGAAATCTATGAATAAAATATCTTCTAAAAATATGTACCTCGCACATATTCGTACTCGACGAGCAAATACGAACGTAACTTGCATATGACGTACAATATGACAATTACAACTTGTACGCGACGTACAAATCCAATTTACAAAATCAATACTAAATTATTTATTTTAAAAAAATGTAGTAGAAATTTAGGCGTTTTACATCCTACCCAACTTAAAAGAATTTCGTCCTCGAAGTTTAGAAAAAATTAGGGTAGGTAGGGTTGAAGGGATAGAAATAGTTTATTGGTAAAAATTTTAATCAAATTATTCGGTGAGGAGATAAGGCATACCATGGAATCAATTTGAATAATCAAAACTTTGATAACTAGAAAATTGCATTAGTAGATGTCCCATGACAACCTATCAGTATCGGATTTGATCAATTTTACCCAAAAATGAGTAATCACTAAAATCGTTGATAACATCCTCGATCTCAAATTTTAGACTCAATAACTCAAGTTTTTGAGTCATTTTGAATATCATAAAAATTTTGAATCCTCATTATCCTCTTATCACTACTCTTCAAAAGTTTGATTCCTTCTCACAATTGATATTTCATGAACTTAATTTTTCGTAAAACACATCTTCCTTTTCCAGTACACATATAATCCATCTCGTAATAGAAAGTCATAAATCTAGAAGTTTTGAGTTCAATAACTCTTTAATCTACTTCCTCCAAGTTATATAAATATTTCCTCAACTAAACTTTGTTTTTATAGCCTTCTTGAAATTTGAAATCCAATACTCGTAGATTTACGATAGTGATAATCAATCCCTCTTAACTTTATATCTATAATCTCCTTAGTAATTTAATCCCTTAATGTATCAAGAAAAATAAAATTTCTTCGCTAATGGAATAATCTCGAAATCCAATACCATGTTGTATTATTATATAAACAATTCCTCAAAAATTGTATTATCTCAAAACTTCATTCATAACTTCATTTCCATAACCATCTTAGAAACATAATTCTTAATGCACCAAAAATTGTACAAATCTTTCTTCCACCATTTGGTTATCCCTAGAACTAATATCATTATGACACCATATTTTATCGAAGGCAAGTCCACTTTGTCTTTATCAAGAATTTGCATTCAATATATAAATTTGGTTCTTAACCCACCAATTCCTTAGAAAATCTTTCACTCAATATTTTGTTACCTCAAACAATTTTTTTGAAATTTGAGTAGTCTAGTTACCCTTGATCAAAAAAACACATATAACAATCCTTATTTTATCTATTTGGATTTATCGCACATTTTCACTTATGTCCAATTTATAAGTCGTAATCGCACGATTATCTTAACCAACTGTATTATTTATCCATGTTGTGGGGTTTTCTAATCTAACCTCTACTAACCCAAGGATGCCATGATCAAATTTCATCTTCGCATAACGGAATCATACAAGGGACAAGGTTGCATATCGTAGTGAAATATGAGTGAAGCAAATTAAATGGGAAGGGAAAAAGTAGGGTTACTAATTTTGCACGTAGAGTAAGAGGTGGTATGGGTCTAAGTAAATCAAGATAAGGCATGAAATAAAAGGACAAGGGTTAAGCAATCGAGATAAAACACAATTTAAGCATTTAGGAAATTAAGTATATCACAATCATATATTGGGTCGAAAGATTTGAGTCAATATTTGGTCTCTAAATGATGTCAGAAAGGACAATGTTATCATGGTAGGGTTTACAGCTAGTCATTTTGACTCGAAAGTTGCATCATAAAAATGGAGTACAAGGGAATGTGTTTTAGTGGGATAGTGGAATATAATATACCTACATGAAGGTGAGTTCGTCTAGGTCTTACATATAAAATTTGTTGGAAGGTAACATCCAGTATTACACTCAAAATATCAAAGTCACGGTAAAGGACACAAAAAGATCTAAAATAGAAAGTGGGAGTTCATGAAGTACTAATTAATGCACAAAAAATAAAAGGTTAAAGCATGAAATGAAGATAATTAATGGAATCTCGTAGATCAAGGTAAAATAAGTTAGGGACACAGTTTCTAGAGAGCAGATAGTCTCTTAGATAAGGGTATGGTCAAGGGAATGATTCTAACAATTAGATGGTCACGATTAAAGATCTAGATTTGAGAGAAGTTTGAGCGAGTCAAAGTGAATATATAGTCACATGGCTTGGTCGATGACTAACTATACTTGTGTATATGCAATATCATAATCATAGGTGGTATGACAACTAATGTGGGATACTTCTATCTCATTAGGGTGACCTTGCTTGTTTCTTGGTTCTTTATCATGGTAAGATTTAAATCTATAAATTCGAGCTCCTCAAAAGTCTCATAAAATTTTCAATACGATCTACCAAAATTTCTTATCATCTTTAGGTCATAAGCCAAATCATAACTAAAGGTTTCAAAATCGCTGATCAATCTCGAAATAAACCTTTATCATATCACTTAATAAATTTTTCATATGTAATATTATCAAACCATCCTTTAAACTCAAGATTTTATAAACAAAATTTTTTTTTACCAAATTTTTTGATATCCATAATCACAACTTTTAAACTCAAAATCTAAATAGATTTATAAATTATCAATCATAGGACACAATTTAAAATTTAAAATTTTTCCTCAAAGTCATTTTCATATCTTCCAAGATATTTTAAACCAAACTTTTTACTATCATTATTTCCACTAAAATTCAAAATTTAATAAACATATTAATCGTAACTTGTACGACTCAATTTAAATAATCATACTATCGTATTTAAGATTTAAGATCATTTTCAAATCAAATTAATATCCCTTCGAAGATGTATAACTATAACTCAATGATTCAAAACTCAAAATCAAATCAATTTATTTTCTCGATCTAGCTATCCTTTTGTGTATACCACCTTGTAATATCAAAATAAAATTTTAACTATCCTTTGATGGTGGTAATATGCTACTACTCAACTTGGAATTAACTAATCCTTAAGATCACACTTTTAGAAAATAAATGCCTTTATAACTCAAATAGAACCTCAATGCATATTAATTGCCGATGTAACCTTTTCTAGCCATGTGTTTGTCCTACGAGCATATAATAGTGTATTCATCTTCCTAGCTGTCACTAAGCACAAAAATAAGAATTTACGGTAAAAAGAGTTAACTAGAACTGAAGTACAGTAATTGACAAGTAAATGAGAGAACTATCAGAGAATGTACTCACCTGATACTCTGAAAAGAGTAGTGTAATATCAGATGTCTGTACCGGAGTCACAATGTTCTAAATAGAGAAATATGGATTATAATGTGTTCAATATAAAGTAGATGAAGTTTACGATACAATCTACATGATTTCTAGGCCAATCAAGGTCAAAGTCAAACTTGGTCAACTCTGGGTCAAAGTCAACATGGTCAACTAGATCAATCTTAGTCAACTATGTCAAACTCTAGTCAACTTAGGTCAATTGTAGTCAAACTAAGTCAAGTCCATTATTCTAGGTCACTCTAGTCTTAACCAAGTTTAAACAAGTCTAAAATAACCAACCACATGTTATTAAGCTAGTATACAAATCACAAGGTAAAAATATACTTAACATGCACTAAGCAGTTCACATCACTAATACATATATCAAGTCACTCTCACAAGGTACATTAGCATACACATTTAGGTAGCTATATATATGCATACATACATATAGTATTATTAATATACCTAGATATATAGGAAGCTATATATATATATATATATATATATATATATATATATATATATATATATATATATATATATATATATATATAATGAAAGGAGTTAAGAGAGTGAGTGTGTGTGTGTGTGCAGTAGGCTAATGAACTGAATTTAAGGGCTAATGGCAATTGGTTAATCATTCACAGGTTAGTTAGTTTTCAGGTTCAATAGTCAACCGTTTTCAGTTTTATCCCAACATTCAACCAACAACGAACTTACATAAATATGCAACCTTAAACCCAACTCTCAATTAACATTCAATCTCAGTCACATGTATATAACCCAGTTAATATTTGAACCCAAAACTCAGTTTTTCCTACCATTCTCAGTTCACTGTTATGATTTAATATCAACTTAATTTTTCAGTTTCTTGCATGAACAATCAATCTCAGGTTTAACTAATTACAAAACCCATTCTCAGTTATCACTTTAAACTCAATTTCACATGAACAAACCCAATCTCTAGTTCACTGTTTATGCACAAACTCAGGTTTGTATTTCTTTCTCAGGTTTTCAGTTTCAATAATAGTCAACATACAACCATATGTGTAGATCAAGTGAAAATCTAACTAAGTTTCATACTAAATCAAATCCACAGTTTTAATTTCAAATTTCCAATCTCAGGTTTGCATTAACTGTAACATTTCAACGGTTTCAATATGAACTCATCTTCGAGTATCAGAACATGAAGTATAGAGGAGATTCGAAACCCAAAAACCTAATAAAAACCCAAATCTCGTGTGCAGAGGTGTCACCCATAAGTGAACGTGTCAGGGGTGTCATATCGTGTCCACATAAGTGGACACGAAGTGTCCAGATACGAGTAAAAAGGGATTTAGAGTCCAGCCTGTACACAGGCTCGTGCTGAGGTGTCTAGCCCAATAGGACACGACACACTCCACATTGAGTCACGTGTACGAGTCCAATAGTTAGCCTAGGTGTCAAGCTTCGTTCACATGTGTCTGCACAGTATCCACGACGTGTCCTCGCGTGACACGAAGTGCGTGTTAATGGTTGATTTTGCCACTGCACAGTGGAGTGCAAATCGCGTGCGCGTGCAAGTATGTGTCCAATATGACACGAGGTCGAGAGTGGTTTGGGGGTGACCTTTCAGTCACTGCCCCGACCCTCTGACCAAGTGGTAGGCCGCCACGTGGCGTGTCGTCTCCACAGTGACACTCGGGTAGCAGGGGACAACACGATGTCTGTACGCGTGTGTGCGTGTCTATTTTGGATACGAAACCCCCCCAGAATTTGACTCCGTCCTCACGATTATTATTCTTAACATATTAACCTACAATTCTGTTCAATTAGATTTTAAAAATAACAAAATTAATCTCTTACAAGCATTTCATCAAACACTCTATTAAGGACGCTGATATGTATCCGATACGGATACGAAATGGACACTACCTTACACCAAACTAACTCTACAGCTAGGGTCACTCTATTAAGGATACTGATACGTGTCCGATATGGACACAAAATGGACACTACCTTGCACCAAACTAACTCTACATCTAGGGTATACCTATTTGCATGCATCAATGAAAAGAAAACATGATTTAATATAGGTTTCATGGTATTTACCTATTGAGAGTAAATCTCAATGCAAAGGTAAAAATGAGTGTTTCCCCTTGAACTCCAATTACCCAAAGCACTCCAAATCCTTGCTAGCAAGCCTCTACTAGCTTCCACTATGGTAGAGGGTGATGGTGCAATTGATTAGACTCAATTTGGATATTAGGGGAAATAATTTGGTGAAGAACAATTAGGGTTCTATGTAAGTATAAAAGAGGCAAGTGTTTCTTAAGGATTCTTTATAGGAGGGGGGAAATATCTGTTTGTGGCTGCCACAATAGTGAATTAGGGTTAGGTTTAGATGTAGATGAGTGTCTAGGTCTTGTCCATCCAATTCCAAGCCTTCATATTTGTTCAATTAGTCCTAAGGCTTTCTTTTTCACAAATATCCTAAGGAAAAATATCCTACTTAGGAATACCTTGATATTACTAACCTTGGCACTTAGTAGGAATGTTCTAACCATGATTCTAACCTCAAGACTAATCTAGATTAGGTTAAGCTTCTAGGTTAGTCTCTAATAATTCAATTAGCACAATATTAATAAATTAAAATTCATTTTCATTAATAAGTCAAAAATGACCAAAATATTCTTAGGCTAAAAAGTAGTAATATGACATTCTAATCACATGACTAGGCCTTGGTCATGGTTAGTCTCTAGGCTTAGCAAAACTAGGGTTTAACTAGTAAACCATCAAAATTATAATTCAATATTTTAAATAGTTTTAAATTGAGTAAAATCACCAAAAATCACAATATGATTTAAATATCATTATTAAATGATTATAATTACAAAATTTCAAAATTATCCTTATTTGGAAAACTGGGTGTTACAATATGCAATCAAAGGATAATAACAAAGTACTGCTAATATCACTGAGCAGGCAGTAAATCAAGAACTGTAATAATAGTACAGCTAAAAGAACTGGAAATAAATATATAGTGATATGCAATAAATAAAATGCAGACTAATTATAAACAGTAAATTATGGCAAGATATCTTGCCTGGTGTGATGCCTGGTGTTACGCCTGGTGTGGTGCGATGAGACGACAAGTCATGTTGTGTCCAATATCCGAGGTAGTTGCAAACATGGTCCAAATTCACAAGAAATTAGGAAGTATTGATTAGTCATGATCAGGATTGATAGACAGTGAGAATTTATGAAAAATTTATTTATAATACTTGAAATATATATATATATATATATATATATATATATATATATATATATATATATATATATATATATATATATATTATTAGAAAAAATAGTTTTTGATAAATACAAAAAAATCTTTAATCTTTTTAGGCTAAAAACTAAGTTTGTCAAAATAGAATTTTTTTTCGAAAATATATATGTTACCAACATAACTTTGATAATAATAGAAAAAAACCGAATATCAAAACAATCCTTTTAGGTAAAAAGAAATTAACTATATTTTTATTATTGAGAATATTAATACTCATGGAAAAACCTTCAAGGTTAAACCCCAAAATTCTCAATTATATTTTAAATAATATGTTTAGGGTTCGGAATCTAGTGTTGAAAATAATTATAGGGTAAAGCCTAGTACAAATTTTTGTTACAACAATACTAAAAAAATAGTATATATTTATTTAATAATAACAAAATACTTACAAATAAAAACAACACAAAACATTTATCAATAATAATAGTATTAATATTGGTATAATAATAGCTATTGTAACAAATACTATAGTAGTACATACATATATACGTACTGCTATGTATCATGTAATATTATTTGCAAATGTTAATACTAATATTAGTAATAATAATAATCCCAACACAATTGATCGAATAAAAAAATAACAAAGTAAAACCCGCAGCTGTCTACTGCTCTTCTTTTAGAAAAAGGGGGGGGTGTGGAGTTAATAAGAGAGAGAGAGAGTAAAAACTCAGATAGAAGAGGAAAAAGTTGGGAGAGAGGGGGAGCAAGACTTACCGATGGCGCTGGCGGCTGCCGAGGCTTGCAGAGACAGGGACTCGCCGGCAGCGGCACGACTAGGATCCGCGTCGGTGCGGTCGGCGGAGGGGGTCTCAACGGCGATGGCGAAGGAGAAGAGGTACGTCGTGGGCGGCTCGGAGTCTGGAGGACGGGGGTTTATCGGGATCGGTGTTGGCTGCGCGGCTCGCGGATATGGCAGCGCGCATGGGTCCGACTTTTTGCGCATCTATGCTACTGTAGGAGGTATCGGCGGCTCGAACGGGTCAGCGCATGTGCGGCGTAGTGCGGTGGACACGCAGTTCCGTCGGTGTGCGTAGAACGGGATGAAGCGGCCGCGGAGGGAAGGTCAGCGGAGGCGGCTCAGCGCTCGAGTAGCGGATCCGATGGAAGCTTGGTCGGGGAAGGGATTTACTCGGCTCTTGTGTCCTGGCGAATGACGGCAAGGGCGCGGTACGCTAGAGATCTGGAGGTGCCAGACCTGGTGGATTTGGGGCGACGCTCGGGTTTCGGCCGGCGGTGAGCCCTCGCGGTCGTCACCGAGGTGGTCGACGACGGCTCGACGAGGTCACGGTGGAGGTAAGGTTTGGGTTATACCTTCTGATTTGTTTTCTGGTATTTGTGGCGATGACGAACTTTAGGATTTTGTCTGTGTGGTAGTGGAGGTTTGTGGTATTAACTGGGATGGTGTCAGTAATGGCCGAATTTATGGAGAAAGTCGGGGTGGTTGGCGGTTGGCTGCGGTGGTGGTGGTGGTTTGGGCTCGGCAAAGATGGTGGTGGCGAGGCCGTGAGTGATGGAGTTGGTGATGGTGGCGACGTAGGCTGATGGGGTACTGAAGGTGGTGATGTTGGTCGGGTTATGGTTGTATTGGCTGCCAAGGCGGTGGTTGACCGGGGAACTAGTTTTGTGGCTGGCGGCAACCGGGTGTAGTCGTCGTCCGGAATTGGGAAGAGAAATTGTAAATGTAACAAAAATAGTGGATGAGAATAAGGCACAGACATGATGTACCTGTTGTAGAGATTGGCTTGGTAGAAATTCTATGGAAAAGAAACAATGGGGGCTCTCCTTATATAGGAGGTGAGGACCCCTGGTTGGATATGGACTAGGATTATTTGGATAATTCACCCTTTAATTTAAATTACTTTTTAAAACCACCAAATATATCTTTCCAATATATGTATATATACTAGATAATCTTTAATTCAAAAATTAGTTTAAAAATTATCCAAAAAATAAATTTCTGATTTAATTCATAATAAACCAAATTTAGAAGGACTTTTTATAACTTGTATAAATTAATAAAATAATCATTTCAAAAATTAGAATTTAAAATATATTCATGAATTAAATTCATGAATCACGTATGCAAATACTTAGAATAATCTTTTTATTACTATTTTTAAAAACTCGACGCAATACTTTTGATAACTTAGGCAAAAGTATATTTATTATATAATTTACTTTGAAACTATATATTCCATAAAAATGAAATCTATGAATAAAATATTTTCTGAAAATATACCTCGCACATATTCGTACTAGACGAGCAAATACGAACGTAACTTGCATATGACGTACAATACGGCAATTACAACTTGTATGCGACGTACAAATCCAATTTACAAAATAAATACTAAATTATTTATTTTAAAAAATATAGTAGAAATTTAGGGGTTTTACACGTCCCACTAAGGAACTAGTTTTCATCCAGGTATTGCTGAGAGCTGCCATAGGATATTTGGGGATACTTTTTCGGGATTTTCAGGTATCACTAAATGGTGCCTTATTATCATTTTTTTGCAGTATTGTTGGTCCATTGGTCATGATCACACCTGATTTTGATAATCAACGTCAACTTTGGTCGATATACAAAATATATATACTGCTACATGTTTCAAGTCTGCACATACTACTTCTACAAGCTATGAAAGTCTCATCGTCATCAAAGAATCAAACGCAATGGAATCAAGATCAAGTTTTTACATATTAATTTTGTATTTTTATTTTTATTGTGTCTAGAAAAATATGTCAGGTTGATCAGGATCGGTACTGGCTCAGCTAATCTCAGTCTACAAAAATTATAGCCTACCTATCCTTAAATTTATATATCCAAAGTCCACATTCCAAATTAGCCCACAACCCAACCATTTGGCCCAAAACAGTTCTGACAGAACTTAGACAGAACTTGGCCAGAACTCGACCCGAGTTCGGTCAGGTTAGTTTGAATACATTTTTGAATTCCCTCCATATCTGCATACAACGTTAGAATACAAAAATTTTGCATCCGAACACTGCCCAAACTCTGCCTGAATTCGGTCTATAAAAACACTATAAATAGAGGAAAACTTTCACATAATCATCCATTCCTTCTCTTTTCTATTCATTTCTAAGTGTTTTCTACGAGCTACACTTTTAAATCTAGCCTATACCTCTCTTAGCCAAGCCAGTACAGTTCTGCTTAATCTAGAGTTTGGTTTTGAAGAGTTGTACCGGAGGCTAATTTCAGAAAATATTTCAGTTTTCAAATCGCCTTTTGGAGTCAGTCGTGCACTCGTTGCCAAGCATGGTATTTTAAAGTCGGTCATGCACTTGTCTCCAAGTACGATGTTGTAAGAATTGCAAGCACTCGGTTACAGCTTGTGCCATAGTAGATTAACATCGAGCAGGAGTACTCGAGATTGGATTAATCTTCTATGAAGGAAACCAGTATATATCGCTGTAACACTGAGTTTGATCTTCTTAACTCTTACTTCTACTGCAAGTTATTTACTGCTATTTTATTTGCTCTTATTTGTCATAGTATGTAAATTTTTAATTGGTAATATTTTCGCTGCACACGCACACACTCTATTTACCTCCCTCTAGAGGTGCTCAACGGTCCTACAATTGGTATCTGAGTAGGTTATACATATACATAATACATATATGGCAGCCGTTAAATCTATATTCAATGGTGAAAGACAATCCACAAATAGACCCCCACTATTTGATGGAACAAATTATACCTATTGGAAAATATGGATGAGTTTCTTTCATAAATCACTGGACTTCAATCTTTGGCCGATAGTGATTGTCACGATCTGCTACCCAAATTGTTGGGCCGGGCCGAGCCATGTCCAGCCTACGCTTGAGATAAAGCGTAGTAAGCTGTTCTAAAGATAACATGATAAGACTAAAATGTGCTAACAATTCTATAAGTAATAAAGAGTCAGAATTATTCCCAAACACAAAAGTCATCTCGTGTAATAATAAGTCCAAGTACAAGTCCGAAATGTAAAGCTGGATACAGGTCCAGTCACAAAATACATAGTCTAATACATGACTACATTCAAAAGTCCAAAATGTAAATAGACAACTAGACGAGTTTCTCCGCAGGTACATCCTCGTAAGATAAAGCCTGGTCCTCGGCAGTAACTCCATAATATGAATCACAGAGCAACTCCTCCTCAGTAAGTATACCTACAATGTTATCCTGTCAGGACGGAAGCAAGTACTAATTCTAGCAAACTAAATATACGAAACATGAAATGAACAAGAATGTAATAAACTGGAAACATGGCATCTCATAGTCTATCATGGCAAGGACACATATGTCATATAGACAGATGTATATGTAATGTTTAAAACTGCAGCAGGTACGTGATCGTCAATAGGTATACAATATTCTATGGCACATGTAAATAAAATGTATATATGTACAAGTGCACAAGCATAGGTGTACATCCGTACAGAAATGCGGGATAATGGCCTACGACGCAGTAACATATAGAATAAAACTTTGTTCGGTACGATAAAGGGGGCATGATCACGTACTCAACTATCAGTTTCCCCATAACCCAGATTCTAATCATGTGAGAGATATAAAATTGTTCTAAACATGGTAGGGACTGAAAATAATACAACATGTGAAGGTTTAACTTGCTACCCCAAGGATCAGCATTTAACATGGTTGGAAATCACAGTTCATTGTTTGTAACAGTATATAAAGTTTGTAGAAGTACTTGCCTTTAGCAAAGCAAAGTAGCGATAAAAATGCTATAGATGCCTGGTGGCTCGTCACTGTAGAAATAAATACATAAACTTAGTTTTTACACTAAGTTAAACACTAAAATACTAGTGGTGCAACACGACTTTCTGACTGGACACCTAGCCAAATGATGACTTTAGCATAGGAGACCAATGTGAGGTGACACAATACTCTAACTAACTTTTCTAGGGTCTTTATACTAGTGCGAGGGTGAGGTCCAATACGACTATAACTCAAAACAACACAAAATATTGAAAATCGTAATTATTCAATAAATAAATCAAACTGTACACTGTGTTCCAGCAATTTTTGAGATAGATAAAGGCTTAATTTTACATAAATAAAGTACCATAATGATCCTTGTTAATTATAGAAATTTATACTAATTTTTCTGGAATTTATAAACCTTCATAAATAATTATTAAAAATCAGCAAACAAATATATACTGAAAATGAGTTCTGTTTTCCTATTTTTATAACAAACCAAAAGCACTTATTAAATACTGGAAGAATTATAATAAATTATCTAAATTAAAATAATATTTAAATACAATTTTTTCCAGATTTTTACAGTAATTAAAATATATATAAAAATTTAAAAACAGCAAGCGACAGTTTCTGGAAAATAATTAATTAATTATTTACTATTTTTTTCCATGTATTCA
Organism: Iris pallida; assembly: GCA_029216955.1. Taxonomy (NCBI): domain Eukaryota; kingdom Viridiplantae; phylum Streptophyta; class Magnoliopsida; order Asparagales; family Iridaceae; genus Iris; species Iris pallida. Next base: position 25,099,872 of record JANAVB010008400.1, on the reverse strand, counting down.
AAATTAAACCGAAGTCGAGATACAGAACCCAGAGCCATGAATCAAGTCCAATATGACTTGTACAGACTCTGAATATATTAGACACAATTGGGCCCAAAAACCCATGCTAGGATTGGACATCAATTGGTCATAATCAATAAAAAGCAGTAATTTATATACGTAAATAAATATATTTTTAAAGTGCTAAAATACACAAGTCACAATTTAAATAATAAAAATGACTTGTGAATTTATGCACAATAATATTTTGTACAAAGTAGAATTTGAAATGCATATATAAAATATAACAACAATATATATATATATATATATATTTTTTTTTTTTTTTTTTTTTTTTTTTTTATAACAACAATATATATATATATATATATATATATATATATATATATATATATATATATATATATATATATATATATATATATATATATATATATATATAAATATATATAAATATATAGATATTTATATATATATATATATATATATATATATATATATATATATATATATATAATATATATATATAAAGGATATATATATAGATATACATATATACATATAAAAATACTAATCATAAATAATATATATATATACAAATACTGTATACATATATACAACAATAAATATATAATAATATATATACACATAAATACATATACATAGATACATATATATATATATATAAATACATATTTTTTTTATATATATATACACTTATATAATAAAATACTAAATATAAAATATATATATACATATACAAATACTATATATATATACATATATAACAGTATATATATATAATAATATATATACATAAATACATATATACATATATATAAAAATACATATATATATATAATATTATAAAATAACAAAAAGAAAACAAAACAGGGAAGGGGGGGCTCGAACTTCGCCCAGAGGGGGGTCAGGTTTTAGGCACGGTCGGGCTGGCCAGGGGGTCAGTCCGAGCCATCTGTTAGAGATTGGGTTAGGGTTAGTTTTATTTAGGTTTTAGGTTAACATTTTTAAACCCGATAGCCAAACTTCGTGTCCTGACTGTTTGGGACACGAAGAACGGCTGAGTCCCCGTGTCTTGGTCATGCACGACATGCACGGGGCGAGTTTGTCGTGTCCAAACTCACCATCGCGTTGCGCGTGTCCTGGCGAGTCACCTAGCTGAGTATGAGACACGCACGACACGGTTTTAAAGCTGTTACCTACGTGTCCGGTCGCTAGGGTTCGAAATCGAAGGGCTTCCGGCGGCTAGAGGCGTTGTGGTCGCGGCGCTCGGGTGGAGCTGCACTCGGCTGGCCTCGACAAACTTGGTGGTGGTGGTTTGCAAGTGGTGTAGATGGCTGGGGAGGTAGCGCTGGGGTAGTCGTCGGAGTTAGGGTTCAGGCGTAGGAAAATGGGGGAGACGGTGGTCGTGGTGGTCGAAAATTAGTCTAGGGTTAGGGTTTAGGCCTGGGAGGGTATTTATAGGGGGAATAAGTCGGTCGAAGTCGGTTAGGTCGGTGTCGGCGTGGCAGTCGCCGCTCGTCGTGGTCGTCGGGGGCAGTTGGCCCGAACGTGGAGGGGGGGGGGGTGATGGTGGTTTTACAATTAGGACCCTAGGTTTTAGAAAATAGCAGATAGGTCCCTCCCCTAAACTAATGCAAAAGTGAATTTGCAAAACATAATTAAAACTAATTCACTAATTTACAAACTGCTATAATAACAATTTGACAAATTGCATAATGTTATTAAAACAAATTTAAATATTACAAAACGATATTAAAATAATTTAGTTTATTACAAAATGATATATTTTGATTTAAAAACTATTTAAAAATTATTTAAAAATTATAAAAAATTCCTAATAATTATATTAATTTATTTTAAACACATAAATGCTATTTAATATTATTAAAATATTATTTTGAAATTTAGGGGCTTATAAATCTTTCCTCCTTGAAAACTTTCGTCCTCGAAATTCACAAGGATAGAAGACTCTACAAACATTCTAACATAACAAGCAATGTAACAAATGACTAAGGCTACAATCGAAACTAACCTCTAAGGTATCAAGTGGGAACGGGTGGTTCCCTCGCAGCTGTTGGGTCGAACAAGTAAGGATATCTCTCCCTCATGTCCGACTCCCTCTCCCAAGTAGATTCACCCGGAGAGTGACGGCTCCAAGCTACTCGTACTAGGGGTATGACTTTGTTCCTCAGCCTCTTCTCCCTCCTGTCCAATATTTCCCCGGGATGCTCAGTAACTGCAAGGCTCAGTCCGATCTCCAACTCTGAATGATCTAGCACATGGCTGGGGTCCAGAACATATCTCCTCAGCTGAGATACATGAAAGATATCGTGAACTCCTGCTAGATTGGGTGGAAGTGCAACCCTGTAAGCTACCTCTCCGATCCTGCCAAGTATCTCGAACGGCCCGATGTATCTGGGGCTCAACTTGCCTCCTCGTCCGAACCGGATCGTCCCTCTAGTAGGTAATATCTTTACCAGCACCATATCTCCGTCAACAAACTCCATCATTCTGCGACTAGCATCGGCCAGGTGTTTCTGCCTGTCCTGAGCTACTCTGAGCCTGTCTCTGATCATCTCGACCTTCTCTGCTGCATCCGTGATCATCTCTGGCCCAAGCATAACTCTATCCCCAACATCGTCCCAAAAGAGCGGTATACGGCATCGTCGTCCATATAGTGCCTGGAAATAAGACATACCGATACTGGCTTGGTAGCTGTTGTTGTATAAAAACTCTACCAAGTGCAGATGGCTCTCCCATAATCCGCCAAAGTCCAGCACACAAGTCCTCAGCAAGTCCTCTAGCGTCTATATCGTCCTCTCGGACTGCCCATCTGTCTGTGGCTAGTACGCCGTACTGAACTTGAGCCGACTGCCCAACTCCTCCTCCAAGCTCCTCTAGTAGTGGGACATAAATCTGCTGTCTCGGTCCGACACGATGCTCACTGGTACTCCGTGCAAACGAACTATCTGCTGCATGTATAGCTCCACCAAATTCTAGGTGGAAAGCCCCACCTTGAAGGGTATGAAGTATGCACACTTCGTCAGCCTGTCCACGATAACCCAAATGGCATCCTTTCCTCCTTGGGAATGAGGAAGCCCTGAGACGAAGTCCATCGTAATGTATTCCCACTTCCACTCGGGAATAGGTAACGGCTGTAATAGGCTAGCTGGCCTCTGGCGCTCCGCCTTGACCTGCTGGCAAACTAGGCATCTCGAAATAAAATGTGATACAATCTCTCTTCATCCCGTGCCACCAAAGATGTTCCCGCAAGTCACGGTACATCTTGTTGGCACAAGGGTGAATAGAATATTGAGATCTATGCGCCTCCTGTAAGACTGTCTCTATCAGATCTCCCTTCGGCATGCATAACCGGCTGCCATGCCTCAAGGATCCATCCTCTGTTATGGTAAAGTCATCCAGCAATCTAGCTAAAGCCTGGGCTCGAAGTCTGTGAAGGCTCTCATCTGTAGACTGTGCCTCCCTGATCTGCTTCATCAAACCTGACTGAATGTCAAACGCCATCATCTGTATCACTCATCCTGGCCGAACTATCTCGATACCGAGCTTCTCCAGATCTTTTCGCAAATGTCGATCTATCATCAGATACCATGCCATCGGATGCCTGCTCAGCACATCCGCCACCACATTTGCCTTTCTGGGGTGATACTGTAAATCAATGTCGAAGTCCTTCATCAACTCCAACCATCGTCTTTGCCTCATGTTTATCTCTTTCTGGGTGAACACATACTTCAAGCTCTTGTGGTCAGTAAAGATTTTCACACGCTCTCCGTATAAGTAATGTTTCCATAACTTGAGTGAAAAGATTACCGTAGCTAACTCTAGGTCATGGGTAGGATAGTTCCGCTCATGAGTCCGTAATTGCCTAGATGCATAAGCAATCACTTTCCCATGCTGCTGTAGGACACATCCTAGCCCCTTTTCTGAAGCATCGCTGTATATGGTAAAACCTCCAGATCCTGAAGGTAATGTCAGAACTGGAGTGGTCGTCAGCCTCCTCTTCAGCTCCTCAAATGCTGCCTGGCAGTCCTCTGACCAGATGTACTCTGCATCCTTCCGCGTCAGTTTTGTCATGGGTTCAGCTATCCTAACAAAGTCCTGGACGAACTTCCTATAATAGTCGGCAAAACCCAAAAAGCTCCTGATCTCTGAAACTGACGTCGGAGCCTTCCATGTCTCAACGGCAGCAATCGTCCTGGGATCCACCGAGATCCCCTCTCTAGTAACTATATGACCGAGAAACGCCACTCGGTCCAAAAAGAACTCGTACTTCGATAATTTGGCAAACAACCTCTCCTGCCTCAGAATCCCCAAAACTATCTGCAAGTGCTCTGCGTGTTCCTCCGGCGTCTTCGAGTATATTAGGATGTCGTCGATAAATAATACGAACTTATCCAAATACTGGTGAAATATCTTATTCATCAAGTTCATAAAGACAGCTGACGCATTTGTGAGACCAAATGGCATCACCAGAAACTCGTACTGCCCGTACTTCGTGTTGAATGCCGTCTTCTGGATGTCTGCTGCCCTGACTTTCACCTGGTGGTACCCGGATCTCAAATCTATCCTGGAAAATACTTTTGCCCCACTCAACTGGTCGAACAAATCATCTATCCTGGGCAGAGGATATTTGTTCTTAATGGTAATGGTATTCAAGGCCCGGTAGTCAATACACAACCGAACTGTACCATCCTTCTTAGGCACAAAGAGCACTGGCGCTCCCCATGGAGAAGCACTAGATCAAATGAAACCCTTTTTCAATAGGTCATTGATCTGCTCCTTCATCTCAACGGCCACCTTGGGGTTTACTCTATAGCAAGCCCGGGATACTAGTGATGAACCCGGTACTAAATCTGTAGTGAACTCCACATCTCTGTCAGGTAAAAGTTCTAAAAGATCCTCTGGGAATACATCCATAAACTCCCTAATGATAGGGTGTGGCGGTGCTATCTCCCCAACTGTCGTACAACAGTTCGGCTCTAGGCTGATCTCCGGCCCTGTCCTCTTGACACTGAATGGTGTCGTGCCTGGGGGACTGAACAGAATACTACCCTCATGACAGACTATTGCTTCATGAGCATAGCTAAGCCAGTCCATCCCCAATATAATATCATACCCGGGGAGTGGCATCACAAAGAATCGTCCCCTAAACTCTCTCCCGGCTATAGTAATAGAGCATCTATAGATAGCTCTAATGGGCACTGGTCCGCCTTCCGTCATTACTCTACTTATCTCCTCGGTAGATGTAGCTACTAAGTGGTGTTTATGCAAACTCTAATGACAGGAAGCTATGAGATGCACCAGAATCAAACAAGCATAGAGCTAGAAATGTATACAAATAAATATGACCTGTGATGACGTCAGCCAAATAATCTGGCTCCAAAACCTGTTCCGGCTCTGGCTCAAGGGCCAGACTATAAGTCTTCCCCTGGGGTCCCTTCTGCTGCTGCGATGTGGCCCAAACCTCTACTGCTGAGTCGAAAGCGGCTGTCCTCTAGACTGTGGTCGACACCTGGTACCCTGGCTACTGGGCAGTCTCGAAACTGATGGGTGGCAGACCCACAACTAAATACTGCCCCAACCTCTTCCTGTATACGG
>JANAVB010008400.1:24972059-25080424 GCA_029216955.1 Iris pallida | reverse complement strand
TATATAATAATAATAATAATAAAATAATAATAATAATAATAATAATAATAATAATAATTAATAATAATAATATAAAATAAACAAAAACAAAACAAAAAGAAAACAAAAACAGGGAAGGGGGGCTCGAACTCGGCCTAGAGGGGGTCGGGTTTTAGGCGCGGTCGGGCTGGCCAAGGGGTCAGCCCGAGCCATCTGTTAGAGATTGGGTTAGGTTAGTTTTATTTAGGTTTTAGGTTAACGGGTTTTTAAACCCGATAGCCAAACTTCGTATCATGACTGTTTGGGACACGAAGAACGGCTGAGTCCCCGTGTCGTGGTCATGCACGACACGTACGGGTCGAGTTTGTCGTGTCCAAACTCACCATCGTATTGCGCGTGTCCTGGCGAGTCACCTAGGTGAGTTTGAGACACGCACGATACGGTTTTAAAGCTATTACCTACGTGTCTGGTCGCTAGGGCTCGAAATCGAAGGGCTCCCGGCTGCCAAAGGCATCGTGGTCGCGGCGCTTGGGTGGCGCTGCACTCGGCTGGCCTCGACGAACTTGGTGGTGGTGGTTGTGGGTGGTGTAGATGGCTGGGGAGGTGGCGCTGGGGTAGTCGCCGGAGTTAGGGTTTAGGCGTAGGGAAATGGGGGAGACGGTGGTCGTGGTGGTCAAAAATTAGTCTAGGGTTAGGGTTTAGGCCTGGAGGGTATTTATAGGGGGAATAGGTCGGTCGAAGTCGGTTAGGTTGGCGTCGACTTGGCGGTCGCCGCTCGTCGTGGTCGTCGGGGGCAGTTGGCCCGAACGTGGGGAGGGGGGGGGAGTGATGGTGGTTTTACAATTAGGACCCTAGGTTTTAAGAAATATCAGATAGGTCCCTCCCCTAAACAAATACAAAAGTGAATTTGCAAAACATAATTAAAACAATTCACTAATTTGCAAACTGCTATAATAACAATTTGACAAATTGCATAATGATATTAAAATAAATTTAAATATTACAAAACGATATTAAAACAATTCAGTTTATTACAAAATAATATTTTGATTTAAAAACTATTTAAAAATCATTTAGAAATTTTAGAAAAATTCCTAATAATTATATTAATTTATTTTAAACACATAAATGCTATTTAATATTATTAAAATATTATTTTGAAATTTAGGGGCTTACAGTGATAGACGGTTATAAGAAAATGCCTAGAACAATGACTGATGGTGTATTAGTAGACAAGCCCCTGAAAATAAACTGAGCATAAAAAGACAGGCTAGTCTAGATGCACGAGCCATCAATGCACTATTCTGTGCAATTAACAAAACCGAGTTCAATCGCGTATCTACTTATACCACATCTAATGAAACTTGGAGACTTCTTAAGGTAACTCATGAAGGTAATTCCCAAGTGAAGGAAACCAAATTAGTAGATTGACACAAAAATATGAGTCATTCAAGATGAAATTGGTGAGTCAATTACACAGATGTTCACTTGTTTCCTTGATATTACTAATCTCTAATCTCTTGGTAAGGATTGCAATAATCACAAGAAGATCAGGAATGTACTGCGGGCCCTAAAAAGAACTGGAACCCGAAGGTCACACGATCATAGAAGAAAACGCCTCACACAATGACATTAGAGATACTGATAGGCAAGCTCATGACCCATGAGCTGGACCTACAAGATTTTGAAGAGGCAACCCCCAAAGAAAAATCAATCACCTTCAAAACTCAAAGCCAGAAGAGTCTCATGCAATGATTCTGTTGAAGAAGATTCGGATAGTGATGACCAGGCCCTGATAGTCAAGAACTTCAAAAATTCTTAAAGTTTGAGCGATCAAACCGAAAGAAGAAGGACATCCATAAAGCAACGAAGAAAAAACTATTTGCTTTGGTGCAAAAAGTCAGGGCATATGAAGAAGAATTGTCACTAACGAAGAAAAGCAGTCCATATGACCAATAAGATCGAGCAGAAAAGCTACAACTGGTCGAAAGTACGCAAATGTTAGCATCTGGCACAAAAGTGAGGCCAAGATTTAGAGAAGGATAGATCCAGCAGCAGTGCAAATGTTTGTCTAATGGCACACGATAAGGTATCTAAAAACCCTCTCTATGATAATTTTACATTCGATAAGTTAAAAAATGCCTTTAGTGAATTACTTGAAGAGCACAAAAATGTGTTAGACAAGTATAAACAGTCTCGCAAGGAGATTAAGGCATACACAACCAAAGTAGTTCGATTATCTAATCTTCTAGAAGATATTAAAGAGACATCTACTACCGGTAACACAGAAGAAATAGCCACTATCAAATTAGACTATCATGAGGCTATCCTTACTATAGAACAAAAAGTAAGAGACTATGTCAAAGTGTAAGAACTTTATGACATAGAGAAGAAGAGACATCTTGTCACCTGCAAAATTCGAAGAGTCTTCTGCCATCTCTAAAAAGTTAGAGATTAAATTAGGCAAATAGGTCATCCCTGTTACACAGACTAAGGTTAGTCCTAACACCAAGCATACACTGTAAGCCCCCCTACTTTTTATTTATTGATGCCATTTTTAAATTTATCTAATCCCTTTACATATAGTGATTGTAATTAAAATATATCTAATATCATTAGTATTAACTTTACATATTTTTAAATTATACTTACTACCTGGTTGTGGTAACTCATAGAAGATAGAAATATTTTTCTTATTATTCTTTTAAGTTGAATTTAAGAAAGAAAATAAAATCTACAGAATTTTAAATAAGGCTTGGTAATATGTGAATTAAATGGGCTTAGAATATATCTATATTTTTTTCTTCTGATTCAGCCCATACAATCAGGCCCAAACCCAACTGACTTTGGATACGGCAGCTCTCTGATTAAGAAAACTAGTGTTTCAAGTCTTCCCTCTTATTATCGGGTAGGACCTGCCAACCGTTAACCTTTTTTAACTTTATTTTGAACTATTGGGCGGGCGGTTTCATCAGCGTCGACCCGTACTCACCCGACCCGTACCTAAAACCCTATGATATACTAAGTTGTTAAGGGGGCGGGTGCGAACTCGAACCCGCAACCCGCCAACCCAGTAGCAATTATGTCACGACCCGGGCATGAGCCGTGGGTACGTCCAGCCAACGCCGTAGAGTCGGCGGTAGTACGCTATCTAGTCATCTCCACATTTATAAATACAACCATGCAGTTTATATTCATTTGCATAATGTAAACCACATCAACAGATAAGATCAAGACAAGATGGATTTTATATAATAACCATAGTTTGGAGAGAAGGATAATAAATGATCTGACAAAACTCTAAGATAGATCAAAATGCACTAAAGTGATATAGTCTCCAAGGAAAATAAAATGTGCTAAAAGAACATCCACAAATCAACTCATGAACCTCAAAATAGAAATAATGTCTAAAAGTCTCAAATTGAACAAATCTGTGAGAATACTAAATAGAGTCTACTAAAAGCCATCTGTGGCGGGTAACTCCGCAAAAGTAGCCTCCAGTTCGTCCTGTACACCAAAATCGGGATCTGCAGTATGCTCATAATATGTTGTACAAAAATCCTCTAACTCATCACCTAAAAATATTGATTTTCCAGTCAGGAATAGAACAAGCACACAAACCGAAAAGCTATCCGCAACATAATAGATTCGACAGTGCATGAAAATAACATATATGGAAAAAACTAGAAAGTAAGCTGATGATATGGTATATCTAGAATAAAAGCATGAATCGCAGAACATGGTATGTCAACTAGAAAAAATGTAAAATCATGATGACATAGCAAGTGGTGAAATGTAAAGAAATAATAAAAGACAACTATCTAAGTGTGTTGAAATATCCTTTTTGACATGTGAACGGCTAAGGGGTAAATACGGTACCCTGTACGTGTTGTGTGCAGCTGTTATCAGTCAAGATCATACATTTTGGGATGGAATGGGTAGTTCACACATCTACTAAGATAATTCTCCGCCCAGTTAGTACCCATGGAATCGAATCGCAAGCAGGGTAATCATGTAAATGACAGTCAAGAAGTATAATAAATCCATGGTACTAATCTTCGTGTGACGAGCATGTCAACAAGCAGCAAGACATATGTTTAACATGTAAAAGAAACTATTAGAAACGAAAGCAATCAGTATATACACTTGCGTGTGGTCCTGAGCTGTGGGTACTGGCCAGGTACTGAGTCAAAGTCAAAGTAACCTGTTTTTAGCATTGCTTGGATCAATAGACATATTATGGAAACTAACCATCAATTTTGTTATTCTATTATTAGGCTTCTATATTTGTCTAGAAGTTCTTCTAGGTAATAGTTAACTACAATTATTACTGAACTTGCTTGGTACTCTTATTTCCCTGGTGTTCAATCTATCAATGCTCATGCCCTTTGGGCAGTGTAACCTCCATGTGTATATAGTTTACTTCCTAAGCACTTTAAAAACTGGTACAGGGTTCACATCTCCTAACCTACACTACTCATGAACTCAGGCTACTCCTAATGAATATCTGGATTACATGCCTTGATACTTTATTTTTCTCCTGTTAGCTTCTGGGTGCAGGATTATGATGTATAGGCTAACTTAACCCATCACATGCTGTTGATTGCTACCCTCTCCTTCACTCGAACCTAAGTTGACCTCTTACTGTTGCCACCAGGTAATTCCTCCTAGTTCTTGAACTCTGATAATACCTTACCTTTGGCACCACCACTCATAACTTATTATTGTCTATGATGACACACAAGTTCACCTGCAATTGGGTGCTCAATTGAAGACTAACTTGTCTATTTTCAAATGATGCATAGGAAATTAATATATCTATTGCTATATCCTGTAGGCTTTTAGCAAGCTAAAAATGGCATTCCCAGGCATCAAGTTAATGCCACAGATGTGTATCTAGGTTTTCCCCTAGTATTCCAATGTCGAATTTAGACTATAGGTGACTTACCTACTGAGAAAAATCCCCCCCCCCCCCCGCTCACTTGTATCTAGCAGGCTAAATGCATTTGATGTCTTTGGGTATGCCTCACATACCTTTAGTATCTGCATGTTCTGAGCACTCGGGTAAGGTAGTACTTAGCTTTGGTCTTCACTACAGATCTGAGAAATTATTTGTAAGCAACCAATCATGTCCTTTGATGTGTGACAGCTTTGTGGTGAGTAAAAGTCGTACAATAATGACCATAAATGCTAAAATTCGTAGGTTGAAGTCACATGCCTCAGATACATGGTAAGATACCTTATATTCTCATGCCCATATATTTCAAGATAATTATGTATTGGTCATAACTCGATTCTTATATATATAAATACAGGCCTCTGCCCTTGTCTACTGGAATAGATACTCGTTATAGAGACATGGCCACCTGCTCCTAGGCCTCTACTCATGTTTTACTAGCCACTTCATATACCAGCATCTGGAACATGATCCCCCTTCCTCTCACTTGTATCAGTCAGTATCTTGACCGATCAATATCACTTGAGTGTGACTCTTGAACTAGTGTATACATGAGTAAATTGACACTCTAGAGCCATTTTGACTAATACACCCCCAATTCCTGTGTGTCGAAGGTTATACTCCTCACCCTCCCCCTTCGAGATAGGTACCAATATATGCCTATGCTATGACTTGAACGAATTTGTAGGTCCCAAAGACCATACTGTCACTCGATTCCTGATACTCTCTGCTAACTGCTGGACCAAGTGGTACTAAAGTCTAGGTTATAAGTTCAAGGGTTGAGGGTCAAGGTCTACTCAACTTGTCCTCTCTTCCTTAATATGTCGATTTGATATTCAAGGATACTCATCCAACATGCTCACATTTGATTCTAATTTGCGTATTCCTCATGTAGCTACAGCTACCAGGTTAGGACTCGGGCTATAGGTCTTGTTCTCATGGGTCCTGTCACATAGATGGTAGGAGTAAAATACTCATTACTCTTATGGGTTGTGCCTATGTTTAATCGGTTGTGTTTGAGGCAATGGGTCAGGAGAAGCTACATTATTTGGTGAAAGTGTCAATGTCTACTGTACATTAAGGTTTGAAGGTGCAGATAAAGGCCTAAGGGTCATTATATAATGTCTTGAAGAAAGAACTTTCCTTGGATATGTAGACAAATCTATGCTCATTCTAACCTCTTTCCCCCAACCTTGCTGACCCTAGGATTGCCTCTAGTATCTGTTGCTCTCTCTGAGAGTCTATACTGGTATCCCAATTACTGTTCTTCTGAATAGAGACACGAGCGCAGGGACAAGGGTGCAGGGAAACCTTGTCCCTATATTTTTTTCTACACATCTGAACTAATAGTCCCTCAATATATGTATCAGGTATCTTGTTCCATTACTCCAAATCTTCTTTGTCTACTTGCTAGTGGTACTTGAGTACCATGGTACTCTCTAAATTGCTATTACATGAACTTTCATTCCAACTTGAACCTTGGCATCTAATTTTTTATGCTACTACCCTGCTGTGAACAGATTACAGAGTAAACTAAATGATATTACAACCCGAGACACCCCAAAAAGGAAGGCAACTATTGTGTTAGTGACCTAGCAATATGCATGCTCCCTATTGATGACAGTGCAAGTATGCTTATTAAGAACACATGAGTGCTTCTCAGTTTCGAAGATTTTGATCCTAACTTTTACCTATATAGGTTCTACTAGACATTATCACCATACCTCTATTGTAAAGGAATCATGAATATAACTACTTGTTTAAGGAATCATATGGTATGATAATCGAAAAGGAGAGGGTTACTTGTTCTTGAGTACTCGAAATTTCCTCTCTGGACTCCCCTCGATTTTAGGTTACTGGAACTGGAGGGTGGCACAGGGATTAGGTTTTCAAAGATGTAAGAGGGGTCGGCTGCCTCTTGATTAAATACTCCAACTTAGGATATGATCGAATCCTCCAGGGGTGGGGGAGGCAACTCTGTGTTTAAATCAATTTAGAAATACCAGGATTTGAATAGACTAAAGATTTGAAGAAAATCTTGCTCCTATCTGTTCAATTTGAACAGGGGTTCGATAGAGGCTGAGCCATTAATTTCGAATATGGGACATTTACACTTATCCCCACTACGAACCTGATCTTGCATGATTTTCTAATAACTGAGTGACATTCACTATAAAAATCAGTTTAATTTTTCTAGGGTTTGATTAGAAGAACATTCGTACAAATATAGACAATTATCATATAAAATAATAATACTAATAAAATTTGGGTGAGGGACTCACAAATTAGGCTACTATTCTTCTTCTTCTTCATCGTACGTAAACCACCTGCTGTGCACAGAGCACGCCTGCTCATACCGACCTATATCTGGCCGTCCATCCATTCCAATCTGACCGTTCATAAAACCTCGACCCTCCTATATATTCTCTATGTTGGAAAATAATTGCTTTTCTGCCTTGAAATCCTGTAAAAAATAAATATACAAAATTAATTTTATCGGCCTCTAGGGAAGTCGCGCACGAAGCACTGCCCTAAGAGTTTATTCAGGTCTATGTGCATACTTGTTCCGAACTCTCCTAGTGGTAAAAATTCCGCTCTACCGGTATCCCGTCGTCGCACACAACCCGGGAAGATTGACCCGAACTTAGCTTTTGTCCATAGTAGGAGAGATTGGAATGGAAAAGAAGGAATTACGGTTGTGAACGAGGAGGAGGAATCATATGATAATTTTTCTCACGTATGTCCTCTACAAGACAAATGAATGAATTATATAGACAACCTTCAACCCGTAGAGTTAATATGATTTATTAGGATTAAAATAGCCAATAAAGTAGCTAATAATATCTAGAAATTAATGCTCAATAATATAGCCATTAGGGAATGATAAATAGGTTATATCAATGTTGAAACGGTCAAAATTAAGTTAAAAAATAATGGTTTTGTAAATTGGTTTTTTCACCAATAATAATAACAATCCTCCCAAAAAACCAAAGTTTCGAAACCAAAGATAACAATATTCAAAAGGAGTAAAGATGAAGAATTTCTGGGAAAATATATACTATGCATAAATGAGATAGACTACAGCCTTGAATCTCACTTAGTGACCATTGTCTTTATCTGAAGAAGTGCTTGATGGACTATGCCTTGAATCAGACTTCTTGAACCAGATTCAGACAATAACACACATAGTATGCTAGAGGTTCTTGGGTCTATCGGGTGGCGCGTTTGATTGGCCATGCGCACTTTTTCATATTCATGAGAGTTTTCTAGGATCGCCCTGTCCTATAGTCGCGGCCTTCATGACCTCTCATATAGGTAAGTCCTCAAAGGGTTGGTGATTGGAGTCAACCATGCATAATTATGCTTGGACCTACTAAGAGTTTTAAAACTCATCCTAACCAAATCACACCGGAACATTGTCACCATAGGGATGGGATATCAATGTACACATATACAGCCTCTTGGGCATTTATTTTAAGAGAATTTAATCTCAGAGTCAGTGTTCCATAATAGTCACCTAGTCCAGTTTGTTCCTATCCATTGAACCGGCTTCTTGGGATCTCTAGTCAGACTTGGTTGGGTTGCCACTGCCGGTGACTAATTTATGGGATTAACCCCATCCCCCTCGATGATTCTAGGATCAATGTCCTAGACAAACTCTTCGTCAAGAGTAAACAGACTCTTCGTCAAGAGAACTGTAAAGTTCTTTTATGACTTTATAGTCAAGAACTACATTTTTGTCTTTTAGGCTCTTTTATTGCCTTGAAACGCAGCTGCATGTACCTGTTCATCTTAGAATTAACAAGATCATGCTTCTAGCATAATTTAAGATAAATGACAGGTACAAATTAAAATATGTAGATCATGAAAATTATAAAATGTTTGAGTCATGCAGCTTCAGTACAAAATGTGATTGAATATAACATTTCTGAGTATATAATACTATTAGATATGATTCTTACATAAACTCAAGAGATGACAACTCTTCATATGGATTAGATGTCATATGAGTCAATTACCCAATTTACTTTAAAATGACTTTCTATGACACAAGAGTATCTAATCTGATACAATTTTATAGTCTAGAATATCCTTAAAAAATATTCTGAAACTGGTTTGACTGATTTAGTTATTTCCTTAATCAGATTTGGTGACAACAAAATTATTTAACAAGTATATGGTTCACTAATTGCTAATATAAATATTAGGACAGTGAGCAACAACTCATCTGACTCTATCATCCTTTAAAGTAAGATATAATAACTATCAGTCTTGGCTCTAAAGATTTATTTTTATAAGCCATTTTTATAAAACTGGTAGTCTAAAGTAGTAAAATAGTAGTTTAAGTGATTTTTGCTAATTGCCCTTATCAAATCTTTAGTTTGTAAAGTTTTGATCAACTTGGGTTAGCTGTAGGGGTCGGTTCACAGCAAGCGGAGGTCCACAGCGGGACGATTAAATACTGTGTCGTTTAGAGCTATTTACGTCCGGTTGATAGAAGGACCCTTTCGGCTTGTACCCAAGATAACTCAACTTTTAAAACTTTAGATTTATAGGGATTTGCAATATCACTAAACTATTTTTTTTTGACTAAATTGTTTGAACGAATCAAAAAGAAATATAGAGACAGATTATATATAAAGCATTGTTTGTCTAACATAATCTAAATATTGTGATAGAACAATATTATAATTTTTTTAAACTAAAAATTCTAATATTGTGACAATTAGTAATTTAAGGTTCAATCATGCAAACTAATCAAGGAACAAAAATATCATTCAACATCACCATAAGCTATATGCAGAAATCAAGAAAATTGACTCACATACTTACAAATCTAAAAATGATTAGTATATGTATGTTGTAAATATATAAATTACCTTTTTCAAATGATCAGAGCACCTTTTACTTATGGACTTAATTTTGGCTTAGAAAAAGCAATTCATAAGATATGTCATATTATACACTATGATGATATAGTTCCATTATTCTAGCTAAACATCCATTAGCTTTCAAAAATTAGAAAAATAAAATTTACAACAAATTTAGAATAATAGAGCAAAAAACTTTTGTGTTACTTACCTTCACCCTTCACCCTTAACATGTTTGCTCCTTTTCTAATATGTCACATTCTCTAATGCTTCCTTATTGTTAACATGTTTCTCTCTGAAATTTAAAATTTCTAATGACTCGATCTTCAAAATAGATGTTAGTTTGCATACTAATAAGAAATGTAATTTAAAACGATGCACAACTTGATCATTTTTGGCACACCAATACATTCTTACTATGAATTTTAAATAATTCAATAATATTATTAGTTATGAAAATGAGAATTGTATATATGCTACCAATATGCAAAAACGTACGATGATAATATATATGAGCATGTATCAAATTCTCTTCGGAACATAATAAACTATATCACTTTAAAAAAACAAGCAACTTTAGCAAAGTACCATTATATATATCAAACTCTCTCTTCTTATAATGAAAGCTTCTAAAAGACAAGATATCTTTATGATTTTTTTATATCAGAACTCTATATTAAAACATAAATGTTGCTAAACATAATTTTAACAATAACAAGAAATGTTAACAAGTAATAATTTTATTCAATGTCGACATAAAGATTTTATTTTTCTTTTTAAACAAAAAATTGAATCAAATGTGAACAAACAGAAAATCGTTAAAAGAGCAAGACACATATTAAATAAATATTAGGAAATCATATGGACACTCCAAAATTCAATAAAATGCATCAAAATATATGTATTGCTAGTGTAAACGATGTGCCATAATATGGGGACAAAACATAACGAGGAGATCGGTCAAATGTTAGTTCAAGTGGCCACAATCATCATATTACATAGTCAAACAATCGGAACTTATTCAAGCACCTAGAATGGAAGAATTGACTTGTCAAGCAAGTCATCATTATATCATTCATATCACAAGAATTTGCAGTGCAAGAATTGAGTACAAGCAGATTAGTGCCACCACTAAAGAATTTCAAGAACAACAACATGTATTAAATCACATGTTGTATCTACCAAAAAATATATGAACCATATATAACATTGTATTCGAATCTTATTCTTTCTGAAACAAAAACATTTGGCAACATCAATCACATATTCTTCCATATTAACATCTTCTTATTCCTATTTATCTTATTTTGGAAAAGTTTACAAAGTGACAGAGAATTTTGCAGTTTATGATCGTACTAAATCCAAGTGACCAAAATTTCGAAATCAAATTTCATCAAGTGATTTTGTGATATGATAAATCCAAATATAATATAATACAACATGGAGCTTATTTGGGAGCTCATGGTCACAAGACTTGTAAAGAACTATACTCGTGAAAAGCACAAAGCTATTTACAACTTTCAAATATCCCTTCCCATATAGACCAAACCATGGCTGCTAGAGAGAAGAAGAAAAAATGACTCAAATGGTGTAAAGTGACAATTGAAGCACGGTATACAACCCCAAAAAATAAAAACAAAAATACCTACATTTTTTTAATGATCTTCATCACATAAAACTTTGGTGTTGAAGCACAGGAGTCATCCAACTAAATTGATCATGTAAATAGTGTATAACCAACACATCGTACAACTCTTAGCACTCAATTGCTAAGGTCCTGTGATTCTAATTCCTTATCATATTCTAGAGGTAAGTAATTGCTTCGGCTTCTACATTTATAAGGGTAAAGACAATATTTTAATAGTCTTAACTTTTACAAAAGTAAGCACTAAATATTTTAATTTGCATTCAATGATAACATAATAACAGAATAATTTTGGTCATTATAGACATGACATACAAAAATAAAACCATACATAGAATAAAAATATGCAGTACACGATCAATATTTTTTATTAGTCATACTACATTCTTTGGCAGGAATATGTTGTTCTTAAACAAATATTTTTATTTTATTTTATTTTAAAAATCATAGTAAACAACCCAGTTAAAAAAATACAACTATGTTAATGCATCCTTTTTTTGTATGATGTTGTGAAGGTGTTTATTAGCATTTTGCAGAATAGCCACATATTTTCTTTTCTTTCGAACATAATGCATCATATGACAACAGTTAAGAAAATCAAGTATATACAATTTCTAAATATCAATGATCAAACTAAATACATTAGAACATATGAATATTAGGGACTAAACTTTAGTGAGTCAATTATACGATGATGAATATTCTCTAGACTATCATGTTGCAGTCAAGGTTATCAATATGCCCTGTTGTCCTAGGTTTTCATTACCCAGGCTAACTGTAAAACTTATATAGAGATATCACAACTTGAAGAACTTATATATAGCCATATATTATATTAAATGATTATATATCAACATCATTATATGCAATCTTGAATTATAAAAGAATCAACTTCTTCTATAAATTGTTCATGGCAGACATAGTCTCAAGAGTCTATGGATTCTATAAAATATTGCAAAATTATCAAGTAAAATTCAAATAACCACTTCATGCCAATAACAAATCAAAACATAAAATGTGTAAGAGTCTATGATGAACATAAAACAAACATGCATAGGACAAAAAATAATTGTACGTACACATTAAAAGGTAAAACATGAAGGAAAAAAACACAAATATATTTAATTAACATGCAAACTATGTTGAATCCCAATGTTTTAGTTTTTCTTAAAAAACAATGAAGCAACTTGGTATATATAAAATCTCTTTAAAAATATTTGAATGTCAAATATGTATATTTTGACCGAATGAATGGATCTCAACTTTCTATTTAGAATATGTATTTTTGTTTTTTGCCGGTCTATTAAACAGAACATAAAATAATAATAACCCATAATATTCAACTCTTAGATTGTTGGAAAATAATTACTTTTCTGCCTTGAAATCCTGTAAAAAATAACTAAATAAAATTAAGTTTATCGGCCTCCAGGGGAGTCGCGCACAAGCACTGCCCTAAGAGTCGATTCAGGTCTATGTGCAGACTTGTTCCGAACTCTCCTAGTGGTAAAACCTCCGCTCTACCGGTATCCTTTCATCGCACACAACTCCGAAAAATTGACCCGAACTTAGCTCTTGCCCAGAGTAGGAGAAATTGGAATAGAAAAGAAGGAATTATGGTTGTGAACGAGGATGAGGAATCATATGATAATTTTTCTCAAGTATGTCTTCTATAAGACAAATGAATGAATTATATAGACAACCTTGAGTTAATATGATTTATTAGGATTAAAATAGCCAATAAAGTAGCTAATAATATCTAGAAATTTAGGCTCAATAATATATCCATTAGGGAATAATAAATAGGTTATATCAATGTTGAAACGGTCAAAATTAAGTGCAAAAATAATGGTTTTGTAAATTGGTTTTTTCACCATAATAATCACTTTACTGTCTCTGCTTCCCATTCCCTATAAACCTTAGCCGCCACCAAGGGTGAGTCTTCACAGAACCCCTTCCATCTCTTGTTCCTAACTCGAGCACCTTCCACCTTGAGCTTCGTCGCCGTCGTCTTATAGTGGCCAACGACTAAAGCAGCCCACAGGCTAGTTGAGGTATAACGTGGCGACGATCGGTGGCCTTACTCTCGACCTCACGCGTATGGGCTACAGCCGATGACCCCATATAGTCCAGACGAGCCATGCTCTTTCCGGTCAGCACATGTGGTTATCGTTGTATCGAACATCTCCAGCGGGTTCACGATGCAACGAGCGTCTGGTTCTGAGCTTTCCTCGCCATCTTTGATTCCCTGTGAGTGAGTCCCTCTTTATTGTTCGTCCTTCCGAGTTTACCTATGTACTGCTTATAGCTTAGGGTTAAAACTATTATACCTTGCTATGTCCTATGCTCTACCCTATTACAGTATCAAATTTATAGTCAACCTTGCATGCACCTGTGAAAGTGAATGTGTGTTCTAGCTAAGAGTATGTATAAAGGTGTTTGGGTATGGACTAAAAGGAAAGAGTATAAGGGTTCTTTATTAGAAAATGAAATGAGAGCATGCAAAATTTCGGTTGGGGTAGTTTTAAGTTGTGAGCAAGAAACAGCTTATAGAAGAGCTAATGTTAAAGGCAAAAAAAATTATGTAGAGGTTAGCATTGTTGGCCATGGCTATACATATATATGTAGCTATGCTACTGTTATGTGCGGGAAGGTGAAGGACATATGAATGAATAAACATAATGAATGTTTGTGTTGTTGCAAGTGTAGTGAGGAAGAATAATTGTTTAATGAATTGTCACCTAATATATTTGATCCATTTCATTTAGTTGTAAGGTACTGAACATATATAGAGAATAGCATAGGTTATTAGAGAAAGAGAGAGTTGTTAGCAGCAGAATGAATTCCCAATGTTCTTTCTCTTTTTGAAACCGATTAAACACACCATATAGTAACAGTAGAAATGGTAAATCTTGTGTGTTATTTGAGAAGAAAATAATATGTGCAAGGAGAAGCATCATGTTAACATGGATCAATGTATATGTGTAATATTTTTTAGTACAAAATTTAGTAGGATGGAAGCAAACTTTGGCACTCATTATTCTATAAGGAGGAATTTGGATATTGCTAGCAAATAAAGTTTTATTCATATGTTTTACAGTGTAGATTTAGGGTCGACTGGTGAGTAACAATTGGAAGAATGAGATGTTGGATATGACTGTGTATATTGGAGATTTTACCTTATGAGGAGAAACTGTTAGGATATAATGGTGTGCATAGATCTATTATTGTGTATATGGTTGAGTTTAAGTGATTTTAGGCATAAACTAGATAGCAAGTTGTGGAGGGATGCCAATTACCTGTCCTTTATTTATAAAATTAATAATGCCCAGTCTTAATATTATTTCCTCTATAACGTAGGGTCCTGGCTAAATCATTAATTATTTACAAAATATTCTCCAGGTCTCCGGGGTACATCAGACCCTAGGACATGTTCATGTGACACTGCATACTGACGGATTCCCGTACTTGTTTACATCTTGCAATACAGAAGTTCGTGTTTGATACTAGAACAATGACTTGAGATTTATACACTTTATTTACTATTATGACTCGATATCTTAGCTAAAGGATCTGCCCGAGCATCTCATGGATATGATTCGTGAAGTCACATAGGAGGAAAGAATATACACCGTGCGCTTGGGCTAATTTTTCACAGAGTATGTCGTTGCCTCATTACCAGAGCCTCAGGGTTTTCATAGTTTACCACAGCTTCCTTATCAGAACTGTGGGGTATTTCATAGTTTGCTGGAGTGCCTATCAGGTCTCCGGGGTATACCATGACAACTCGCGTATTCGAGTGATGTTCTCAAATTGCATTTTCATTTAGTTGGTTATGTTAGATTCACCCTTTTCTTCCTGTCATACTTTACCTTATCTATTTATTCATTACTGTCGTACACTTGGCATGTATATTATGTACCTTGTTGTGTCCCACTGAGGACCTAATTTTCTCTCCAGATTTAGTCGTGTGATCTACAGAGAACTTTGCTAGATTGTTGATGGGCTCTC
The DNA here is from genome assembly GCA_029216955.1 of Iris pallida. Taxonomy (NCBI): domain Eukaryota; kingdom Viridiplantae; phylum Streptophyta; class Magnoliopsida; order Asparagales; family Iridaceae; genus Iris; species Iris pallida. Next base: position 25,064,964 of record JANAVB010008400.1, on the reverse strand, counting down.
GTTATATTTCATGTATGTACCCTTTGCAGGTATTCATTCTTTCATAGTTTATATGATTTATTTTCTGTTGTTTTTTATCGCTTAGTACCATAGTATTTATAGACTCATATTATTCCTTTTAGAGTCTATTCGGGCAATATGATTATTAGGCTGCAGATTGGTTCTCATATTCCCTATTCTTTATGATTTTGTCTGTAGATTGAGATATAAACATGTTATAGAGGTAGTTACAGCAATCTAGGATAGCTTTGCGTATTCAATTTTGGACTGGAGTCCACTTGGATACGTAGCTGGCAATTTCCATGTGACCTAGTTCCGTGTATTTTGGGACTGAGATGTGACATAGTTTTTGCGGTGGCCTACGCAGGTTACGATTTATTGCTTCGGATACGCTATTGCACTAAACGAGCCTGCAGTTATGATTAAGATTGAATAGGATCTCAATCCATAGCTGATTTGAAAACTTCCTTTACATTTGGTTATCATCCTTGAACTTCACAATTGTATTCGTTCATTCTTTTTTATTTTTGTTTCTCGTCTCCTCCTACTACTTCGGGGAGACGGACGCTTGTGCGTGGTGATTACCTCTAGATATATGTCCTCGTTAAGATGAAGAAGGCACACTTGATTGAATATTTTATAGGAAATAGTTATCCAAAGTAAGAAGGGTTAAACTAGATAGTTTTCCAAATACTGAGCTAGAAAGAATTGACGGTCTAAGATTTAGTGTAAGATTTGAATCTAGCAACATGAGCCTAAAATTAGATAAAACCTACCCACTGCCTGAGTTAGAAGCGATTTAGAAGTATTGGTGGCTAGAAGGATTTTTGAATAATCGAAGTTCAAGTACGATGCGATGATTTATGATAATGCACAATTAGATGTTAGGTTAGCCAATGGTTTATGGTGGTATGAGAAAATATGTCCAGGACTTAAGAAAATGAAAACTTGAAGCTCTAACCATGGAGAAGGTTATCTGATATTAGGATTTCATGTAAACTCATGTTTGGATGGTGCAAATTTTTAAATTTGGATGACTCGAAGTAATAGCGATAGAAAGAAACAAAATGAGGAATATGGATTAATATATGACATAGGTTAAGATAAGAATTAGGTGGAGGATCAACCTGGAAAAATAGTTGGTGACATGTACCTAGGATAAAATTATGAAACCGTTACTGAGTATGAACATTTACAAGATAACATCGGATTACGACTGTATTCAGAAAATATAAAAGAATGATGAATAACAGTGTTTAAGGATATCAGATTGAGGGACTAAGTAAGAAACTAGATCAAGGAATTAAGAATGTCGGTTAAAGCTTAAGGAATCATTTAAGAACATATTAAGTATACGATAAAGAAAGGAATCATGACAATGGAATTGTAATGAATGGTGCAGACAAGCTAGTATTGTAAATTAAGTATGGGAAAATTTTATATTGGAGTTTGAACTTATGGCTATGCTTAATATGAGAAATATGATAAACACACGATGTAGAGAAGAGCTACAAGATCAAAAGGGGGATAAATGGTTAACTTGAGGCTTAAACAGATGCTGGAGGAAACCTATGAGAGAGATGAATTATAAACTTGAGAACCGTGGACATAGAATATATTAGGTACAGGAGTAAGAGATGCTAGAAATTGGGTTGTTTAAGATGATACCTTAGAAAAAAATAGGATAGGGATAACCAGACTCAGGAAAGAGTAAGAGCATGAGTTTGTATGAACTGAAGGTCCAGATAGCAGAGATAGAGAACCAAAGTTTTATCAGGCTGAATGTTTCACTATGGAAATCTTTGGACTTGTTCATGCCGAAGAAGGAAGGATTGATATATTTTTGCATCGACTACAGAGAGTTGAATGCTGTGACGGTGAATAACAAGTATCCCCTACTAGCATAGATGATTTGTTTGACCAATTGAGCGGTGCTTGTGTATTTTTGAAGATTGATCTCAGGTCAGGCTATCACCAGATCAAGGTTCAGAAGCAGGACATCCTGAAGATGACCTTTCGGACGAGGTATGGACACTGTGAATTTCTTGTGATGCCGTTTGGTTTAACCAATATGCCAGCTGTGTTCATGAGTCTGATGAACAAGGTGTTCCACTAGTACTTGGATAAATTTATGGTGGTATTCATTGATGATATTTTGGTGTACTCCAAGAGCCACGAGGAGCATGAGGAGCATCTCAGGATTGTGTTGGAGACATTAAAGAGGAAAAGACTATGCCAAGCTCAGTAAGTGTGAGTTCTGTCTGGGCAAGGTGTCTTTCCTTCGACATATCATTACTGGGGATTTGCGGTGGATCCAGAAAAGATTGCAGCCGTGAAGACTTGGCCTGTACCGACATCAGTTACGGAGGTTAGGAGTTTTCTCGACTTGCCGGATATTATCGAAGGTTCATAGAAAACTTCTCGAGGATTGTTGATCCTATGACACATTTGACGCATAAGGATCAGGAGTTCATCTGGACTGAGGTGTGTCAGACGGATTTTGATGAGTTGAAGAAATGTTTGACTTCAGCACCTATCTTAACTCTACCTTCAGGATCTGGAGGTTTTGTGGTGTACAGCGATGCGTCCGGGATCAGATTAGAATGTGTTCTGATGCAGCATGGCAAGGTTGTAGCATACACATCGAGACAGTTGAGAATCCATAAGAAGAACTACTCGATGCACGACTTAGAGCAAGCTGCAGTGATATTTGCACTGAAGCTATGAAGGCACTATCTTTATGGAGAACGGATAGAGATATTTACTGTTCACAAGAGTCTGAAGTACATCTTCACTCAGAAGGAGTTGAACATGAGGCAAAGACGTTAGCTAGAATTGATGAAGGACTTTGAGATCGAGTTACAGTACCATCCGGGCAAGGCGAACGTCGTGGCTGATGCTTTGAGCAGGAAACCATGACATATTTCTTTACGACTGAGCATCATTTGTTGGAGGATCTCTAGGAGTGGGGATAAAGGTCATGTTGCCAGGTGTAGATGGACAGTTATATACCTTTGGGGTATAATCATCTTTGGTTGAGAGGGTTAAGGCTGCTTTGTCCACAGATGCGAGATTAAGGAGGCTCCGAGAGAGGACCGAGGCCGACATGCAAACCGGACTGCAGATTCACGAGGATGAAATATTAATGTGTAGAGATCGCCTATGCATTTTGAGTGCAGAGCTACGCCAGGAGTTGATGGATGACACTACCAAAATAAGGCATATCAGCGACGCAATTAGCGACGTTTAATCAAAATGTCGCTAAAATTGTGCAACTTAGCGACGTAAAAAGTTTACGTCGCAATACGTCACTGTTAGCGACTATCAGCGACATATTGCGACTACATTTTTGTATATATAAAAAAATTTGCAGAAAAGTCGGTGGACGTCGCTATGATTTTATTATCAGCGACGATTAGCGACGTCAATGTAAGACGTCGCTAAATTTTTAGAATATAGCGACGTTTAGCGACGTCTTACTCTGACGTCGCTAATTTATTTCTAATATACCTATCGGGTTTTCCTTCCCCCATTCTAACGCGAAAATTTCCTAAAAATATTTCGTCCCCTCCTCCCCCGCCGACGACCCCCTATGCTACTTCGCCGCCCCCTCCTCCACCTCCACCGAGCTCCTCCTCCTACTCCTCTGCCGGCCGCTCTCCTCCGTCACCGACCGCCCTCCTCTTCCTTTTCCTTCGTTGCTGCGTGCTCCTCCTCCTCTCTGGGCTACTCCTCTACCGACCCCCTCCTCCTCAATCGCCTACACGCGTCGACCTCCTCCTCTTCTCGGCCATCCCCTTCCTTGGTCACCCCCAAAATCAGGTAAACCCTAACCATTTCTCTACTAGCCATTTGACATGGACTCGACACAGACACGAATACGACATAAACACATACACTGACACGATACAAACTTAATTCTGACAAAAAATAAAGATTTGATGTAAAACAAATAAGTAAAAAATTCTAACTAGTAAAAAAAATTATTAGAAAATTGATATCATTATTAAATAAAGTTATATGGTTTTATAATGTTTGGTGTCATTATTAAAAAAATTACAAGTCACAGCCTTTACCGATACTGACCCAATTCAGACAAGGTTTGGTGTAAGTATCATGAGGGTATCAGAGAAAGTCCCAATGTGACAGTAATGTGTGGTAGATCATCTTGTGCATGTGGTGTCACATGTTCCTGTAAAAGTCCCAATGTGACAGTAATGTGTGGTGTAGTGTATAGTACATGAGTGTGGGTATATGTGAGTGAGTGATGTGGTTTAGGTAATGTATGTATACATACATATATATAATGTGTGTATGCATAGAGTGTGTTAGGATGTGACAGTTGAATGTCTTCCTGTTATAGTATATCCTATAGTGTGTGTGTCTTACCTATGAGTGTATGTTTGCCACCCATATAATGGAGTTTGAAATTGGAGTTGTCAACATGTCTTTAAGTTTGAAATCATGTCTTCATTCTATTACGTTTATAAGCCTTTGAACAATAGGCATGTATCTATCTTACAGAAGTATCTAAAAATGGATATGGATTATTATCTGCGGTATCGTTCATGGATGTACAACCGTCATCCTGATGACATGTACGGTATGCGGGATGAATTCATTGAGGGTGTACAGCAGTCCCTGAAGTTCGCCAAGACGTTCCCTCAGTACATGGACGGTACCAAAATTAAGTGTCCGTGTGTGAGATGTCGCAACTTAAAATATCATCCAGAAGTATAAGTCACATATCATTTATACTCGAAGGGTTTTATGTCGAATTACTATCAGTGGACCGCGCACGGAGAACTTGTGTCTTTAGCATCGACGTCAGAGCCTTATGTAGATGTCCACAGCCACGCTACTTACGACGATGGGTGGGTGAACATGATTTTTGACGTGGCGGGGCCTAGAATTTGTAGGTGGATTCAAGGCCTAAAATTTACAGACGGGTACGTTTCGAACTTGAGAAGATGCGTCGATCTCAAGAAAAACAAACTAACGGGTATGAAGAGCCATGATTGTCACGTATTCATGGAGAGGTTAATTTCGATTATATTTTGAGAATTCTTACCCCAGGTTGTTTGGGATCCATTGACCGAGCTTAGCACATCCTTCAGAGATCTTTGTTATACTAAGTTGCTCATCGATCATCTAGAAAAGCAAGAAAACGATATTGCGGTAATACTGTGCAAGCTCGAGAAGGTGTTTCCTTCTGGATTCTTCGACTCCATGGAGCATTTGCCAATTCATCTATCCTATGAGGCACGTGTTGGTGGGCCCATCGGTTATCTATGGATGTACCCGTTGGAGCGGCATTTGAACCACCTAAAGAGAAAGATGAAAAACAAGGCTCAGGTCGAGGGTTCTATTTATGAAACCTATGTTCTTGAGATTACAAACTTCTACTCGACGTATTTCAAACCTCATGTTGCTATGAGTAGAACGAGAGCTCCGAGAAACGACGACGGATATCAAGAATCTAATGATGGAATATTGAAAGTATTCGATGCGTCCGAAAAGCCTTCGAGGAAAATAAAGATGAGATATTTGAATGACGAAGAGCTAAGGGCTATTCAGTTGTATATATTACTCAATTGCAACGAGGATAAAGTGGAGAAACTAGAGGGGCAAGTAATTAATGATGAGTTTACGTTATCTCAATGTAATAGTATAAGCTAATATTATAGTACTAATCGACGGTTGCTTCGTTGTTTTTTAGCACATATAATGATGATTTGAGGTCGGTTAGACCCTACATAACAGACGAAGCATTAGAACAAGAAATGAGACGTCATTTTCCTTCTTGGTTGAGCGCATATGTAAGCAACTCGGTTATTACTTATCTCTTCTAATGCAACTGCGTAATAAATAACTTACTATCGCTTCTTTGGTATTCAGGTCGATCATTTAATTTCACCCGAGATTGAATCAATTAGAGTCCTTGCCAAAGGACCAATTACTGTCGTTAAAACATGGCCAAGTTACTGTATGAATGGTTTTAGGTTCAAGTTGACAAATGCTCCGATCAGAGACAGCTTCCTGGATCTTGATTCCACGAAAAATAGTTGTTTGTGTATCAAATCTTTGATCTAAAAGACGTCGATCCAGGCAATAATTTCTTTGGCAACTTGCAAGAGATTGTGGAGTTGACATATAATTATGGTAGAGAACCTGCTAAGGTCGTGTTGTTCAAGTGTGAATGGTTCGATCCGATAGAAAATCATGGTTGGAAAATTGACAAGCATGGTCTTATGGATATAACTACAAGCGTAGATATCAAGGCTATGAACCATTTGTCCTATCAACTCAGGCTCAGCTGTGTACTTCACAGCTTATCCGAGACGGAGAACAACGAGGTCTGAATGGTGGACAGTATGCAAGACTAAAGCTAAAGATGCCTTTGATGTTGACGAAAAAGCTTATCAGGAGGACGAGCTACCTCTTATAACAAATATTGTTGATGTGGACTCTACGGAAGCTACTCATTACACGACTAATAATGTAGAAGAGATAGAATTATTCGAAGAGGAAAGTGAAGTCGACGAAGGCGAAGATGAAAGTGAAGATGAAGAGGAAGAGGAAGATGAGGTCGAGGAAGACGAACAAGATGATTATTCTGAAGATGATTGAGAGAGATGTACTCTTATTTTCTTATTATGTAGACTTGGTTATCTGGATTATATGGACTTCGATGTTTTTGTAGAATGAACTATCTGAACTTAAGATGTTTCTTATAGAATGTACTTTCATATTTCTGACTGTATAATATACTTAGTTATTATCTAGTCTCTGTTATTTGTTGTATCATCACATGTTGTTATCAGGTATGACAGGACGACACCGATCATTTGGCAGGTCCCAACGTGGGGGACAGGGTTCTCCTCCGGTACTTTCTACTGGTACTGGCTCTGGATCCTCATCGCCGAGTACTCTAGTGTATCGATCAGTACCTCCGCCTGCCATGATGTTACATGGCATATCTCCTGGGACGAGTAGTTCTAGGCCTAACACTGCTCCCTCATCTAGAGTTCCTCCTACTGACACTGCTCTCTCGTCGAGCGTTCCTCCTACTGATATGATGATGGAGACAAATGAGCATATGGAGGAGGCTGACCCAACGCCGGACCAGTATCAGGTAGATGATCTGTGCGTACCTCCGAAGGAGACGAGGACGGAGATCTGGGTCGATGGTACAAAGTAAGTATTTTGGTTTATCATATATATCGTTTATTTCTTTATTCATAATAAATTCATTTTTTATGAATGTAATTACCTTTGTATAGATATCGTCCCCCGTCGGTACAGAGATGCATGGGCTATTTTCTGAGGTACAATTATGGTGGCCCTTGGATAAACTACTTTGATGCACCGGAGGATAGAAAAAACTTCTGGTTTGCACAGTTCAAGGTAAAAATATATATGGTTATAATATTAATCATGTTATTTATGTATATTATATAACTGACTAAATTGTTTCTTCTAGCAAACATATTTCTATCCACCGCACCGGGCAGAGTTGATCGAGGGGATGTTTCATGTCGTCGCCGCCAAGCTGATTCGTGATGCTATTAATGACCAGAAGGATCGTGAATGCCACAAAAAGCTGATCCAAGGTTGGATTACCCCTGATCAGTGGACTGCGATGAAGGCTAGGTTCGACGCACCTCGATACAAGGAAAGGTCTGAGAAGGCCAAGGTGGCTAGGCAGAAGACATCTAAGTGGTACGGTGGGTCGATCCCAATGACAGAACATTTTCATCGTTTGGTATTTTTTTATTTCAAAAATATTATTTTAATGTAAGCTTGATTAATTTCATAAATAGTACTAAATAATATATTTTAACAGGTAAGGGAGGGTGGTGACGCCAACATGATGACCGTCTTCCCGGCCACCCATCGGAAGGGCGGGAAGATTATTGACGAGAGGGCCGAACAGACCTATGTAAGTATTACAATACTATTTATTAATTTTAATACTTCGTGTTAATTTTAATATAACTTAGTAAATATACATGTAGATAAATATTCATGTAGTTAGTAATAATAAGTACATTAGACATTAGAAATTATAGTGTATCCATACTTTCTAGGCCGACTATATTAAGCTTCAGGAGCGGGCGGCTGCTAGTGCACCTACTGCGGGAGACGCCAGTACTTCCACGCAGCCCGCTCATGCTCCATCGGCGAACGAGCTATGGGTGACTGCCGCTGGTGGTCTCCATAGGGGTACGTACTACGGTACGGGATCCTATAGCGCCCTAGTTGCGACACAGTCCTCTAGGGCCGCTGCTGCTAGTGTGCATAGTCCACAACACTCACAGGAGTCTGTCCGAGTCCAGGAGATGGTTGTGTCTATCCATGATGAGATGCTGCGACGGATCCAGGAACAGCAATATACGGACGATGCTACGCTCCTAGCACGATTGGATGTGCTCGACCGCAGCATCATAGAGCTCAGGGATATGACTGAGAGGACAGAGCATGGCATCACTAATCTTAGAGCGTCGACACAGTACAGTGTGATGGAGCTGCAGGCATCACAGCTGTCCATGGACGAGAGGCTGACGTTGATGCAGGATTCGATGGTTGATAGCAGTACGAGGCTGTTATCTACCATGGATTCACACAACCAGCGACTAGCAGTATTGGATCGGATATGTCCTCCGGGTGCTCCTCCATCATCACCAACGTCACTGCCTCCTTCATCGTCATCGACTCTACCTGCATCAGTATCGATTTCACGGGAGGAGTATGAGTTATTCTTATCCCTTAGGCGCGGCGGTACCCCTCATGCTCCAGATCCACAGTAGTCCTTGTTAGGACTGTTTATTGTTTGTTTGTGTAGAGTGTTTGTTTTTGTGTTGACCCATGATATTGGGTTTGTGTATACTTATCTCCGTATTTGATTGGTTGTGTAGACTATCTCCGTAGATATTTATGTGTATACATTATACTTGGTTGTGTAGTCATTGGATATTGGTTGTGTAATTACTTTAATTTTTATCATATTCTATTTTATTGTTTGTTTCAACTGTATGTGCCATTACCGGTATTGAGTGTTCCACCGAAGGGGTCGACGAACTCAGGGAATTCAATGGAGGGTTGCTCCGGGTCTATTCATCTTAAATGTTTATTATTAAACTACAGGAATACTACACAAGCAGAATATTTCATTCTGTTTCCTTTTTTATTTTTTGCACATTTTAGCGACGTTTAGTGACACGGATTAGCGACTACATAGAAGTCGCTAAACGTCACTAAACGACGCAAAACGACGCTAAATCTGCATAAATTTAATTATAGAATGTAGTCGATAAACGTCGATAATGGTAATAGTTACGTCGCTAAATCTACCGACGTTTACCGACTAAAGTTACCTCGCTAAACCTACCGACGTCTATCGACTGTACATACGTCGCTTAATCAACCGACGTTTATCGACTACATATACGTCACTAAATTATTGACGTAGAGTCGGTCAACGTCGACAGATTAAGCGACATATTAACGTTGCTGTAAAACGTCACAACAACGATGTTTTGCGACGTTTTTCTTGACAGCGACTTCTGTAAATGCGACAAGCTTGAAAACGTCGTAAAAAATGTCGCTAAGAAGTTTTAGCAACATTTTTCTTCGTTTTAGCGACATTTCTTGGCATCGCTAATAAAATTTTGGTAGTGTGAGGCACATAGGTCGATATATTCTATTCATTCCGGAGGTACGAAGATGTACAGGAATTTACGACAACATTACTGGTGGCATAGAATAAAGAGGAAGATCGCTCGATTCGTAGCGAGATGCTTGGTCTGTCAGCACGTCAAAGTCGGGCACCAAAGATTTGTAGGACTATTACGGCCACTTCCTATTCCTTGGTGGAAATGGGAACACATCAAGATGGACTTCCTTACTGGATTCCCGAGGAGCCCCAGCGGGAAGGACGCAGTTTGGGTCATCGTGGATTGACTCACCAAATTGGCATATTTTTTACCATTCAGATCGTTGGACAATCTATGGAGATTCTGGCAGACTTATATATGAGGCAGATAGTACGACTGCATGGAGTACCAGTCAGAATTGTGTCGGATTGAGATTCCAGATTCACTTCACATTTTTAGAAGAGTATGTAGAAGAGTTCGGGAACTCGCCTCAAATTAAATATAGCTTATCACCCGCAGATTGACGGGCAGTCAGAGCGTATGATCCGGACACTTGAGGATATGCTGAGAGCTTGCATGTTGGATTTTGGAGGATCTTGGGAATATCATCTACATTTGGTAGAATTCTCCTACAACAATAGCTAGTAGGCAAGCATACAGATGGCACCATTCGAGGCACTATATGACATAAAGTTTAGGTCTCATGTTTGTTGGAGTAAAGTCTAAGAGCGTCAGATACTTGGTCTAGAGTTGGTGATGCAGACAGTGGAGACTACATGGAGTACCAGTCAGAATTGTGTCGGATCAAGATTCCAGATTCACTTAACATTTTTGGTAGAGTATGCAGAAGAGTTCGGGAACTTGCCTCAAATTCAGTACAGCTTATCACTCGCAGATTGATGGACAGTCAGAGCATATGATCCAGACACTTGAGGATATGCTGAGAGCTTGCATGTTGGATTTTGGAGGATCTTGGGAATATCATCTACATTTGGGAGAATTCTCTTACAACAATAGCTACTAGGCAAGCATACAGATGGCACCATTCGAGGCACTATATGATAGAAAGTACAGGTCTTATGTTTGTTGGAGTAAAGTCTAAGAGCGTCAGATACTTGGTCTATAGTCGGTGACGCAGACAGTGGAGAAGGTGAAGCAGATTTAGGGTCACTTCAGGACGACACAGGACAGGCAGAAGCATTGAGCTGGTACTCATCGCTGACCTTTGGAGTTCAAGGAAGGCGATCACGTATTCTTGAGTATATCACTAACTCGGGGGACTATTAGATTTGGTAGTAGAGACAAGTTGATTCTAAGGTACATCGGGCCATTCGACATTCTAGAGCGAGTTGGTGAGGTGGCTTATCGTCTTACATTACCCCCCGTTACTTAACGGTGTGCATGACATTTTCCACGTATCACAGTTGAGGAGGTATGTGGCAGACCCTAGTCACGTACTAGATCTTTCAGAGATCACAGTCGGGCCACTACACCAAAAAGGATAGTTTGAAACGTTTAGAATTTTAGACTTTGAAACGGTATATAAACGTTCCTAGGTGTTGTAACAGATTTTATCCATTCCAAAGTGGTTACTTGTTCCCAAAATTATTTATTCTAAAGTTAATCATACATTATATGTTTTAGAACAACTAAGAAATGTTTTAATTTGTGTTAAAATTGTACGAGCATCTCACATGTTGATAAGTAAAATGTTCTGGGCATTTTTCCTCCCCAACGCAAAAAAAAATCCCGAAAAACAAATCCCCAAACCCCTTTCCCCTCGGACTCCTCGTCCTTTCCCTCCTCTTCTATCGCCCCCAGCTCCTCTCCTTCCTCAGCCTCCATGGCCCCGACTCCTCATCTTTGTCCCTTCCCCTCATTCTCCATACTGCCCCCTCCGTCGCCAATACTACAACCCTCCTCCGCACCCTCAGCCACCTTTCTATTTTTCGACGGCAGTTTCATGTAATCCCAAGCCACACAGACCGTTGATTACTCCTCCTTCTCCTCCACCAAGGTAGGGTTTTGGCATGGTTAGGATTTCGAACCTCTTTCAGAAATTTCTTTGTCTGTAGGTCCGGGAAGCCCGTGGCGTTCTCTCATTGATAGTGAAGTACATCAATAAGCCCTACCACGCCAACGACGACAAGTACAACTTTGCTGTCAATGACATACACGTCTCCATTGTAAGCACTGACACAAATACGAACACGATAAGATTAAAACGCAAGCACACAAGTTTTGATTGCTAAACTGAAATCCTAGCCCTAAATTTTTAATCGTCAATGCCATATTTTTTTACTATTCTATCGATTATTTGATTAGAATGGGAGTATGGCAGGTGAGACTTATGGGTCTTATTTTGACTAAGGGGGAGAGGATAACCGATGCATCCTTCACCCTTGATGATGGTACTGGACGGATCGACGTTAACTGATGGTAAGATATCATGTTCTCTTCTCTTAGATGGATTCTCTTTTTTTTTCTAGTTTATTTTTTATTTTGATTTCTTTTTAGGGTTAATGTGACATCAAATACTAGTGAGATGTCTACTATCGTGTAAGTCTAATTTTTTTCATGCTTAAATCGTTTTGATGATGACCTAATCATGCTTCCAGTTCAATTGCCAGATAATTATATATAGTAATAATAATAAATTAGTTAATTTTGTCGATGCTAGCTGAGATGAATGGTAGATTTGTTTATAGATCTTTCTATTGCAAAAATTGTCTGATTCTTTCGCAGAAATCATTGACTGGAACATGAGCGGTGGTGAGGAGGAGGAGGGAAGTATAGAGAATAAGATAATATTTTTGTTAGCAATAAAATAGTAGAGAATAAGGTGTCGGGGTTTATACATGTGTGCATGGACATAATCAAGTAACCTTTACCTTAGAGTTAGAAATTTCATCCAAAGGTAATTAGCTATGAAACTTCTCCGCCGAGAAGTCACAGAAATCCATAACTTGGGTGTTTCAACCATTAATAAATAGTCTATCCATGTTGTGAGAGACTTTGAATTTGTTGACAAATGATTGGAATGAATGTATCTATTATCGTTCGGATTACCAAATCCTAGTCCTTATTTTTAACTTAATGCCTATAAAAGAAGCAGTTAAAAGTAAGGGAAAAAAAGAACTATTAGAAAACAATTAAGAATACACCCCAAGAAAAGAGAACCCAAAGATTTGATCTAAAATGGTAGTGCATACCCAATCATAATAATTTTTATTCTAAAAATGATACTTTATCTCTAATTATAAAAGGTTGTTGGGAATAACTTCAATCACATGATGATTAGGACTTCCTCTTATACCCATAAGTCAAGGATGTGAATTTAAGCATCTGACAACTATGAGAGATGACACAGGACTCCTTATGGCAAGGTTTTCTACTTTTCCTATCTTAGAATCTATGTTACAGAGATGGATTCTTGAATATGGACAATATACTAATTCCAAAGAAGAAAAATTTAGGAACTTTAGGATATTGGTATAATATTGATACGGTCATATATACAAAAGAAAAAAGATATCTACATGAATAATTTATGCACTAGATCTTAATAGTATTTATGTATGTGCATATTTTTGGTAGTAACTAGTTACAAAAAGTTGTAAGAAAGATCCACAACAAAGAAATGTTTACTTTCTCACATCTTATTTAATTTTCATGATCATTACGGACATGGTCCGAGTACCTTTAGAGCCTAAGCATGGTGGGATGTGTGCAAGAATTATGTTATATACTAGTGTACCTTTAGAGCCTAAGCATGAAATATAGCATTTTCTAAAAATTGGCAGCAGATTTTACTCTTTGTTCCCATGCGAGCTTGTTGCTGATTTTAGATTTAGTTATTTTCTCATAAATGAACTTGTTCATTCCATATTTTAAAATTGCCACTAGTATACATATGCAATGTTGTTTCAAAATCCTATTATGTTTATTAGTTTGCCTTATGATGTTTATATGTTTTGAGCTTTAGGTTTCACGAAAGATGACAGCCCAAATGCAGGAGATGTCAAGAAGGAGACATATTATTTTGGGTTCTCAAGACCCCTGATTACAAGGGACCATTTTCTACAAGCAAGCTTCTTTTTGCACCCTGATGACTAAAAAATTGGGCTTGAACCTAGGGTTTTAACTCTTTGATTTTATCCTTTATCAATTGTGATATGATCCTTGTAGAAGCATGGAAAATATGGGGTTCATGCGGATCACAACTGACCGCATGAGTATCTTGGAACGGATTGACCCGCATAAAGAAGAGCCGCATGACAGACTCAGAACGCCCCCTGCAACCCATCTTCACTAGACTAACTTTTGAGCCGCAGAAGGAATAGTTACTTATGCGGCCTAGCCGATTAATCCTTCTGATAAAGCTGACTCTGGTCTGATAAAGCTGACAAACTCTGGCAAAGACTGACAGCTCTGACAACTCTGACACTCTGAAAAGAAGATAAGACATGATTAGACTGGACAGGTGACCCAAGCCGCATGAACCTTATGCAACTCAATCTACGTATTTCATGCGGCCAAGGATAACTACAATCCGAGCCACATAAGCCTTATGCGGCCCAGAATATAAGTACCTATGCGGCTCAAAAGTCCCCAAGCTACATGCGGACTAAGGGAGACTGCCGCATGAGTCTTATGCGGCCCAGCATGGCCGAACTCTGAAGGGCCTATGCGGCTCAAAATGATGCAAGCAGACTGGTCCTATCTTACGATAAGACACGTGGCAGGCTGACCAAATCTCAACTACCCAGATTTGCTACAACAAAATCTCAACAACCCCCACCAGTTGGCAGTCCGAGATCGAGTCTTTATGCGTTGTGAGAGACACGTGGCCACGTGGCCCATTATGTGGCCCAAAAAGCTGCTACTGCAGAAAATACTATAAATAGCAGGGTATTACACCCAGGCAAATGGTTGGCAATCCAAGGCTGGTAACCTACGAAAGGCAATTTCTTCGAGAGCAAGGAGTGCGTCAGATAGTCTAAGGAGTAAGACAGAGTTGCTATATGTAGGACTGTTGAGCACCTCTAGAGGGGGTGAATAGAGTGTGTGCGTGTGCAGCAGAAAACAATCACCAATTAAAAAACTTAAGAATAATTATGTATTATGACATATAAAAGATGGTAAATAAAATACAGTAAAGTAAGAGTCAAGAATTCAAACTCAGTGAACACCACGATGTATAAGGAATAAACCAAATTTGCATAGGTTTTGAGCCTTCTGGAATTGTGGATTTTTGGGATACGTAGGTAGGCTTATTTTTGTTTGTGGACTGAGAAAAACCTAAGCCAGTACTGATCCGATCAATCTCATATTTTTCCTAGACTCAATAAAAGGAAAAATATAGAATAAATATGAAAACCAATAGCCCTTTTGATGATGCGTTTCTCCTGACATAGAAGACGCATTTTCCTTTGACGGCAGTCGTCCAAAGATAAACAGATCTGAAAATCTGAATACCTTTCGGGGGCTTCGCCTCCGAACCCCTGACGGGGGGCGCGGAACCCCTGACAGCGGAACCCCCGATGTAAGGCCCCGGATAGGTCGTTAGGCGGTTCAGAGAAATCTTCTTGTATAACACCGTCTTTGGCCCATTGCATATGTCCTGGGCTAACAAAGCTTGATCATGCTTACTGCATGTCTAAGAACATGTTAGACGAACAAAATAATATGATACAAACATAGCAATATGATATAGAATATTTAGGACAATGCTAATATTAGGACAATACTAAGTTTAAGTAGCAGCATGATAGTGATTACATGAATATTAGGGATGTCATTATGGTAAACTTAATTGATTAGCCATATTCAAAAACATGATTATTCATTAGGCTAACACTATACTTTCCCGAGCCTCTATCGTCACCCCCAGAATCAAAACTAAACAATTGTACTTAGATTGTCTCCTAGGCTTTCTTTCTAGGCTTTCTCTTGTACAAGCGAGTTTGCAATCAAGTTCAATTTATCTGTAATTTGTTGGCAAATACGATAGCGACTCTGCTGGGGACATCCTTCTCCTCTGATGTTAAGATGGTGACAGAATCTGACGCATCTAAGCTCGGCTCCATGCAACAAATGCTCGTGGTTCGATCCGACCAACGAGCATTCAAAAAAAATGCTCTCTGAAGGGAGCACCAGCCAATTACAGAAGCACGCCAACCCAAAGAGAGCCCACACCATGTCGAAGTACAAACTGTTGCCCCCGACCATGTTCTCGAAGAAGCTCCTTCTGCAGCCCAAGACGGTCATCAAGACTCTCTTACGGCCTTGCTTCCGACCGCAGATAACTTTACTGTCCCCAAAACCAGAAAAGGAAAATACTACGATGCTGAGTTTTTGGGGGCACAAAAGAAATCCATGTGGACGAAGAAGAGGTCGCATAAGAGACATGGACAGATGACTCATGCGGCAGCCAACCCTGGCCACAAACAGATCGCCCATACGGCAGCAAACTCTGGCCGCAGACACATCGCCCATACGGCAGCCAACTCTGGCCGCAGGTAGATCGCCCATGCGGCAACGAACTCTGGCCGCAGGCAGATGGCCCATGCGACAGCCAGTCCTGGCCATAGAAAGAGTGTCTCATACGGTCCTGTCAGAAGTTCTGTATTCGACCGTCTCTCATGCAGGCCCGACTCCATACGGCCCATTGAGAATGTGGGATGTATCAATCTAGACTCTTTTTACTATACGCCTTCGGGTGCTAAGTCAAAGAACTCTAAGGCAGTGCGGGCCCAACAAGCCTAGTCAACTGTCCAAGTTGCTGACCGTCAACGGGTACCGTTAACTGTTATACGGGCTCCTGATAGAAAGTTGTACAGAACCACCCGCGTCCAGTCCCTCAGAGCTAACGGACGGGGTGGGTCTCAAATGTCTCCGTCCAACGATCGAGAGCAAGTACTTTTACTAGCCTCAGATCGGGGAGCAAACATGACACCTACGTACCCATGTGCTCGGGATATCCGAGTCCACAAATGGGAGGCAAAGGTAGATCAATCCGCTACCGACTTGCGAGAGGTGATTACTCACAAACACAAGGAGATGGAAGCAACCTTGGCGTGAAATGAGCCCCTCTCAGGACGTCATTGCACCCAAGTCATCATCAAATACTGCTGCAATAAGTCGGCAGCACCTGAAGATCGGCAGTCCGTTTTCCAACGACTGCAGCAGCCGGCACCTGTCCAACAACAACTTGAGAAACAGGTACGAATCCCGGGAGATGAAGAATTTCCTTTCATCCTGTAATTCAACACGGAAGGTTCTTCTCGGCAAGGGAGGGAATAAGACAGGCTCTTCCAGCCTGGCAATCTTCGCCAGTATTGCAAGGAAATTCTTGTTTGGAGGACTGCCACTGACAACCACAGGGGGTGTCTACCTAGGCACTCGATCCAAAAAGAAGCTTCCAACACCTGGGGGTGCATCCTTGAGCTCCCTGGGGGTAGATGAGGCCGGGGGTAGCAGTCCCCTCAAAGTATGCGACAACCCGGTGTTCCAGGAGCATACACAGGAGATAGCGATCCACTGGAATTATGCAACGAACGTGGACGTCCCTGAGGATGATCGCCTCCGCCAAGACGATGTAGCTTCCTGCACAGGGGGTAGCACCCCTTTCGAGTTTGAGGAGGAAGACATTGCGACATTCCTCGACGATTTCTCGATACGGGGGTACGACACAGAGAGCACCTCTACTACGATTCCTTCCACCTCTACCCACGTGCGGACAGTCTTTATGGCAGACGAGGATCATGAAGCGCCTACTGACCGACAATGCCTAGAAGTACTTGAAGCCATGCTCTTGTCCTTGGTCAAGTCAGTAAACGAAATCAAAGCTGCCTTGCTGACTCAACCAGTAAGGATGCCTGGACAAACAAGCTTGGGACTCGCAGTCAATACAGACTCCAACATGACCGCTCCTCCTTTGGATGACAATCCTCTAGGAGCCTCCACTCCTTCAGCTACAGATGAAGCCAGGGAAGCAAGGAGGGAAGTCCACGAGCTTCGGGCAATGTTCAATGGCCGAGATTCCTCTCGGGACCTCAGAATACGTCAGTCATATCCCGTTGCATGGAGAGATGTGCCTTTTCCACCACGGTACAAGCCATTTCATATTGATTCATATGACGGAAAGACCTCTGCTAGTCGGTACATGACTTATTTCGAGGTCACAACCGACCACTTGCCGCATAGTGATGCCATCCTCATACGATTATTTATTGGAGCATTGGAGGGGATAGCGTTCGACTGGTATTGCAACCTTCCTGACAATTGCATTTATTCTTTTGACGGCTTCAAGCATATGTTCCTAGAACGATTCTACGAGGTAGGACATGATGTGACAGTGTCATCCCTCATGGACGTCGTTTAGGGAGAGAGGGAGCTGACAAGAAACTATATCGAACGGTTCCGCCAAACTGCGATGAGATTTCCCCAAGGCAATCCCGAAAGCTCCTTGATTGAAATCTTACAAAAGAAGTTGCTCCCCGTAATTAGCCTTTGGATGGATGAAGATCAGTTCAGGGATTGGACGACCTTCATCATAAGCGCCACCAATGCGGAGGCAAAGTTAAAGAAGGCTCGCCAGCTGGAATTACACATCCCAGACGGAGAAGTCAAAAGCAAACGTCCTGGTACCACCCCCAATAATAACAACACTGAAGGCACCTCCAATAACCGGGACAATAAGGGCAAATAGGCTATGGTCGCCGGTACGACCAAGAAGCCTGAACAAAAGCATGCAGAAACTCAGTAGCCCCAGGTAAATTACTCATTCGAAGATAGTCATGTCAAGCCTATCTTTAACATGCTCTTGTAAGGGGATAGGATCCAACTTCCTCCCCTTAGGTGCGAGCCCCGAGCGGCAGAGATGGAGGACCCAAAATACTGCCATTTTTATCGCTATGTTCATCATGTCATTCAAGACTGCTTTCAACTTAAAGTGGTACATCCAGAATCTTATCGACTCCAAAGCTCTCTTGCTAGACTTTGAAGAGGTTACCGTGGCAGCGAATATGGTGTCAATTCAGTTCGGCGACTTTCCACCAACAAGCACTCAAGACGGGGTAATACCTATCCCCTGGGCAACGATGGAGGTTACTAATTGAAGAACAGATGGCAACTCTAGAGGGGGTGAATAGAGTTTATAACGATAATAGCCAATTAAAAAATAAACTCTTTCACAAGCTAAAATTAATCAGAGTAAATGCGGAAATAAATAAGGAGCAAGAAAGCATACGCAAACACAGCCGATTTTAACCTGGTTTCCCTCGTGGAGGACTAGTCCAGGCCTGAGAACTCTAGCTCAGGATTAAATATACTATTTGTGAAATAGTAGTTACACCCCGTGCCTTTTCTTCATAAGAGCACGTCAACTTCTTACAAAGGATCGCAGTGGCGATGCTTGGAATTTTCTAAGCGACTTTTTGAACTCTTGCACAAGACTCCTAACTGAGAAATGCTGAGCACTCGAGGCTTAGGAAGCTTGTGGCTAGTAGATGAAGTAGGGTATGGCTTGTATTGAGCTTTTTGAGAGAAGAGAAGAGAAGATTGGATGAATGAAAATAAGAGAATTCATGGGCTATTTATAGGAGATTAGCTGGCAGAATTCGGCCAGAATTCTGGTAGGATTTTTTCAAATATTTGGCCGTTGGACAACTAGCAACCAGCCAACCCTAAAAATTAGGATACTGATTTTTAGGGGACAGAGTTCGGCCTGAACTCTGTGTGGAGGCAGAGTTCGGCCCGAACTTTGTCTCCAGAGCACAGAATGGGTCTTAAGGTCCAATGGGCTTATTTAGATGTGTGGAGCTTATAGATTTTGGGTAGGTTAAAGGTTAAGTCTCAAGAGCTCAGCACAAATCAGCTTACATCAGTCTAGACTCAATAAATAAAAAATACAGACTTAACAATGACTTGAAATTACAAAACTGAGCTGTCGTCTGACTTGAGCTGGATATAGTCGTCGTGTGTCGTATTGAATTATTACAAGTATTATTTAGTCAATGTTATCAAAATTTGGTTGATAGTGACTTTGTGTCAACAATCTCCCCCGTATTGATAATTGACAAAATAATAATTGTATATTCTATATTCATACCTGGACACATGTAAAGACAAAAAGTATAGCTCCCCCATAATCAGTGCCGAGCTTAAAAATAGCTCCCCCGTAAACAATGCATCTTGTTGGCCTGATAAGAACATTCTTCCAAAAGCACATATGGATAAAAGAATATAGAATATACATATCTCCCCCTTTTGGCATTTAGCAAGTTAAGATAAAGAAGTAATAACTGGCAAACACACCAAAAGATAAGAGAAGAAATTGCATATAAACTAATATAACGACCAAATGCTTCAAGAGTCATAATAGAAGAAATGACATATAAACTGGTAGAACTACCAAAGTCTCAAAAGTCACAACCCATAATAAGTCTAATACAAATCAAGTACAGAAAAGCAACTAAAAGCAAAATGCATAAACCATAATCTATGATCCTCAGTAGCAGTAGCAAGGAGTAGTTCATATCCATCATCGAGCTCGTGAAGGCCCAACGTCGTCCGATGGATCAGTAAAGGAGCGACGAGGGTCCACAAAGGCTGCATCTGGATCCAAGTAGCGAATGACCCAAGGGTCATCGATACGATATCCCTCACGACCAGGGTCTCGCTCTATAGGAATGGGCATGGAAGGATGGCGAGACATGGAGTACCGAATATCATGCAGCGAGTTGCTGATGGCACTCATCTGCAAGGTAGTTCGGTAATCCAGCTGAGTCCAACGATCGTCCTCCAAGGTGAAGCGATCTCGGAGCATAGTCTGAAGAGACTCGAGAGTGGCAGGAGGAGGAGGAGTATCCTGTCCAAGAGGAGGGGCATCTGGCTCATCATCAGAATGCTCAGACACGACTGGAGAGCCAACGGTCGCCTGAAGCCTCCTTGCCTTAGAGAGGAAGGCAGGGGCAGGTAAGAATGGACACTCATCAAGGGGTACATAAAACGTACGAAAGATCATAGGAAGGTATAATGCATAAACCAAAGATCTTGGTTTCTTCCTACAATTAATCATCCAATCCATCATTGTGCATGGAAGATTAAAGGAAACATGGAAGTGGAGATGATACAAGGATGAGATTTCAAAATAATCATCGGTAGAACCCGCTTTGGGTAGAATGGTGTTAAAATGATCCGATGAAGTTCATAGAAATAAGGATTTGAGGAATTTAGCCAAAAGCTTACGAGGACATGTGTTAGGGCTACACAAGTCGTCCTTGAAGCTTTCAAGTGAAATCCCTTCGGGAAATTGAAATGATCGGGCTTCCACAAGCTTTTCCCAAGAATTAGGCTCTTGAAGTTCAAGATATTCGGCCAATTCGAAATCGTCAAAAGAGATATCAATTTTCGCAACCCGTGAATAAATATGTGTATCATCATGGGTGAGGTTGCAGTAGAACATTTGAATAGCACTACGATAAATGACCGAATTTGTGGTAACAAGTTCATCAAGGCAAAGGTCATGAAAAAGTGCATCATATTGTGAGAATATAGTAAAGTTGATGGGGTGTCCCGCAAACACCGGACGTGTTCGAAAATTACTAAACCAATCATTTGATGCGTCTAGTGATACAAAAATTCGGTCGTCAAAAGTGTTTGAATCATACGGACGTGGAGGATTGAACAACGGATGGATTGGTGGTTGTTGTTCAACGGCCGGTGCAACGGGTGGTGCAACGGGCGGTTCAACACGAGGAGGAGCATTTGACGAGGATGCTCCCTCGGTCCGAAGTCTCTTCCCGCGGTTAAACAAATGAGGAGCCATAACACAATAAAGACGATAAAAGAAATTTGAGATATAGAAAAGTATAAAGTTATACCTCAAACTAGTGATGAACAATGAAGGAGAATTGAAAAAGAGGCCTTCTTCTTGAGTTTGGGGAAGAAAAGAGCTCTAGAAGGAAGGAATTAGGGTTAGGGTTTTGAGAGAAAGGTGTTTGAGAAGTGGAAAAGGTGGTAATGAAGAAGAAGAGGGAGGAGAACCCGAAAATATGGAAAGGGTTTCAAGTGGTCGGAGCAAATAATGGCCATTGGATCTAAATTTTGATCAACGGCTGAGACTGTTCCCGGTTCTGGAACAGTCAGACCGAATTCGGCCCGAACTCTGGTAAGGCAGAGTTCGGCCCGAATTCTGGATCCTGGTCACAGAATAGAAATCAGGCTGATAAAAAAAAAGTTAAGTAAGAAAGACCAAAATAAGACAAGAGTATAAATACAAGAAAAGATCCAAGAAGTAAACAGATGAATAACAGAAAGTGAACTCGAAGCAGCAATATAAAGTTAAAAAATTAGTATTTTAGCATGTGATAAATAAAAATAAACCGTATAATAAACAAGGAATTATATCACAATTCAATATTTTGAAGCTGCCATGGGTTAGCTACAGGGGTCGGATCCCAGCTAGCGGTAGTCCTGAGGACTAGTGCACCGTGTCGCTTAGGCTTTTACGCCTTATTGTCAGAAGGACCCTTTCGGCTTGTACCCATAGCAAGTTCATCATAAGAGAATCAAGATATACTCGATATTTACGCAGGTTTATTTTAATTTACAACAGCTTCATCTAAAATTTCAAGTTCACGACAAAGAAAATTGAAGCGCTCTTCGGATAATGGTTTTGTAAAGAAATCTGCTAACTGATGATCAGTATCAATAAATTCTAAGTTAATCGTACCATTTTGCTGATGATCACGCAATAAGTGATGACGAATTTCAATGTGCTTCGTGCGTGAGTGACAAATGGGGTTCTTAGTAAGATTTATAGCACTAGTGTTGTCATAAAAGATTGGAATATGCATGAAAGATAAGTTGTAGTCTTCAAGAGTTTGTTTCATCCACAGAATTTGTGCACAACAACGTCCAGCTGCGATATATTCAGCTTCTGTTGTGGATAGTGCAACAGAATTCTGCTTCTTGCTAAACCAAGAGACTAAAGCCTTTCCTAATAAATGACACGTACCGCTCGTACTTTTACGGTCGACTTTGCATCCGACGAAGTCAGCATCAGAGTAACCAATGAGGTCAAATGATGTTGACTTGGGATACCATAGGCCCACTGTAACCGTACCCTTAAGGTATCGAAAGATACGCTTAACAGCGGTCATGTGTGATTTCTTAGGATTTGCTTGATATCTAGCACACAGGCAAACGCTAAACATAATATTAGGGCGACTAGCAGTAAGATAGAGTAGACTGCCTATCATACCTCGATACTTACGTTGATCTACGGGTTTGCCGCTGTCATCTTGTTCAAGTTTGGTTGAAGTAGCCATTGGAGTGCTGATTGGTTTGACGTTGTCAAGGTCGAATTTCTTCAGCATGTCCTTTGTATACTTCGATTGACAGATGAAGGTTCCATTTGACATTTGTTTGACTTGCAGCCCAAGAAAGTAGTTGAGCTCCCCCATCATGCTCATCTCAAACTCGGTCTGCATACACTTGGCAAAATCTTGACAAAGGGTTTCATCAGTAGAACCAAATATAATATCATCTACGTATATTTGTACTAAAAGAATAGTGTCTTTAAAAATTTTTATGAAAAGTGTGGTGTCAATTTTCCCTTTTGAAAAACCTTTTTCAAGCAAGAAATTGCTTAGCCGTTCATACCAAGCTCTAGGGGCTTGTTTGAGGCCATACAACGCTTTCTTTAGCTTGAACACGTGGTCGAGAAATTTGTAATTTTCAAAGTCAGGAGGTTGTTTCACATAAACTTCCTCCTTAATAAATCTATTCAAGAAAGCACTTTTAACATCCATTTGAAATAATTTGAAATTTTGAAAATTTACAAATGCACAAAGCATCCGAATGGATTCCAATCTAGCAACAGGAGCATACGTCTCATCGTAGTCGATACCTTCCTCTTGGTTGTATCCTTGGGCTACTAGACGAGCTTTGTTGCGTGTGACTGAACCATCTTCATTCACTTTGTTTCTAAAAACCCATTTAGTACCAATAATCGAGTGATTAGTCGGTCTAGGAACGAGTTCCCATACTTGGCTCCTCTCGAATTGGTTGAGTTCCTCTTACATAGCAAAAATTCAAAATTCATCATTGAAAGCTTCTAAAATGTTTTTCGGCTCAATTTGTGAAATAAAGGCAGTGCTAGCAATAGAGTCTCTTAATGATGATCTAGTAGTTACTCTACGTGAAACCTCACCGATCACCAAAATTTTTGGATGTGATGGCTTAAAAGAGAATTTCTTTGGCAAGCCCTCCAGAAAATTGGTTTCGGTTGTGGTATTCATTGGAGTAGAAGTTGATGGCTCAACATCATCATCAAGAGTAGCTGCTGTACTATTATCTTCATCAAAAGTCACATTTGTAGACTCTTCCACAATTAATGAGCATTTGTTAAAAACTCTATATCCCTTGCTCTTGGTAGCATAGCCAAGAAAAATACCATCGTCAGCTTTGGCATCAAATTTGCCTAATTTGTCTTTGGTGTTCAGGATAAAGCATCTACAACCAAAAACTCTAAAATAAGAAATATTTGGGGTTCTCCCAAACCAAAGATCATGGGGTATTTTCTTCGTAATGGGACGAATAAGCACCCTATTTAAAATGTTGCATGCTGTACTGACAGCTTCAGCCCAAAAATATTTCGGAAGTGAAAACTTGTTCAACATGACTCTAGCCATATCGCCGAGAGTCCTATTCTTCTGCTCTACAACACCATTTTGTTGAGGAGTTCTTGGACAAGAAAACTCATGATCAAAACCATTAGAATCACAAAACTTTTCAAAATCAGAATTTTTGAATTCGCCTCCATGATCACTTCGGATTCGAGTAATCATGTAGCCTTTTTCGTTTTGAACTTTCTTTGCAAAAATCTTGAAAACTGAAATAGCATCACTTTTATTTGTAAGAAAGAAAACCCAAGTAAATCTAGAAAAATCATCAACAATAACAAAGGCGTAGAGTTTTTCACCAAGACTGGCTACTCTACTAGGGCCAAATAAATCTATATGGAGAAGTTGCAAAGGTCTGAAAGTACTTACAGAGTTTATAGAATGAAATGAAGACTTAGTTGCCTTATTCAATTCACATTCGACACATACCGTGTCCTTTTTGAATGTGATATCGGGCAAGCCTCTAACTAGCTTCTTGGTCGATAGCCTGGATATAGTATCCATATTGGCATGACCAAGACGCTGGTGCCATAGTAATCTTTTATCTTTATGAGCATATAGGCATCTACCTGCATTATTAGTATCTATAGACAAATAGAAAATATAAATATTATTCTCTCTTATCCCTTCAAAAGCAATGTCTCCCGTTGACCTATCATAAATAAGGCATTTATTTTGTCCAAAGTTCATGTCATATCCATGGTCAGCAAGATGACTAATGTTGAGCAGGTTATGCTTTAACTCGGTCACTAGGTAGACATCCTTTATTACGGAAGAGGGAGGATAGCCAATAATACTATTACCTATAATATAACCTTTTAGGTTATTGCCGAAGGATACATATCTTTCTCTCTTCATCGATAGTGATGCAAAAAGATTTGCGTCTTCCGTCATATGCCGCGAGCATCCACTATCGAGAATCTACTTACTCTTAGTTGAGGAGGGAAAGTCCACCTACATCAAGAGTAGATGTGACCTTTGGTACCCAAGTTCTTGAGGGTCCTGAAAAGTTAGTTTTTGGAAACCATGCATATATCTTTCTATCTACTAATCTTCTAATTCTACATTGTGGTGAAATGTATCCATGTAAACCACAATAAGTAAATGTAGCATTCCTATTTATATTAGGAGCATGCTGATGATGTCTATAAGTAGAGTGATGAGGAGAAGTATGATGATATATAGAATTGGCATGGTGATGATGACTATGTATATAGTGATGTGGAGTGTCATGGTGATATTGTCTATATGGAGTAGCATGGTGATGATGTCTATATGTAGAGTGATGGTGATGCTGTTTTTGTGCAACATGGTGATTATTGTATCTATGTGTAGCATGATGATTTTGTGACATATGATAGTTATTTCTACGTGCATGTGGTTTGTGTGCTTTGTGAAAGTGTGTGTATATGTAAGCATAATTCCGTGTTGTTGGTGGATGACGTAGGTGAATAGTATGAGAAGTGTCATGATTTGTGTGTGTCTCTTGGGTTTGAGGTTGAGCAACCTGTTTTCCTAATTTAGTCTCTAGTTTCTTAGAGAAAGCTTGCAATTCAGTAACCTTAGCATTCAAACCATGCATCTTAGTAATAGAAATCTTGTGTCTACTCTTTTCTTCTGCAAGCTCCGTGTTGAGTACTGTGATTTCTTGTATTTGTTGTTTAATGCGTGCTTCGGCATCATGTAAGCTTATTTTAAGCTTAGATACCTCATCTGTTACATCCGTGGGTGAAGTGTCTCTAATGTTATCAAGCAGTAAAGAAAGTCTTTGAATTTTGACTTCATGACTTTTGATCTTGTCCTTGGCATGTTTGTATTTACCAATGACCTTTTTGTGATCATTGAGCAAATCGGTGAAAGCATCGCCAAGTTCATCAAAAGTGAAGTCATCAAGAGTTTCGTTTGATACCTTGTCGGATGTTGCCATTAGGTACACATTAGCAGTATCTTGAGGAGAGTCCTTTTTTTCCTCGGAGTCACTAGCTTCACTTTCATGCAAAATGCTCATGTTGGTATATTTCTTTGAGGAAGTCTTCTTGTAAGATTTCTCATAGCGGTTGCTCTTCTTTAAGAATGGACAGTCTTTTTGGACGTGTCCTGTCTTCTTGCAACTGTAGTAGGTTGGCTCTTCTTCGTCGTCTTCTTGTGGTTCCTTCTTTCTTCGGTTGAAGCGAAGAAATTTCTTGAAATTGCGAACAAGGAGAGCTTGATCATCACCTTCTGAGTTCTCGTCATCCGTCTCTTCGGGGTCAGCCCTCCGTTGGTGAGCTTTGAGTGCGATCTCCTTAGCCTTAGAAGCAGGCTCTTCGAAGTCCTTGAGGTCAAGCTCATGAGTCATCAGCTTTCCCATCAAGGTCTCCATGGACATGGTTGTGAGATTATTTCCTTCTATGATGGCTGTCACCTTAGGGTTCCAAATCTTTGGGAGCCCCCTAAGTAGCTTACGAATCTTCTCGTGATTTGAATATTATTTGTCGAGCGAAGACAGGGGTTGATGATGTCGAGGAATCTTGTAAACATTTGCGTGATCGTCTTATTTGGCTTCATCTTGAAAGCCTCATATTCTTGAGTGAGACGGCTTATCTTTGATTCCTTGATTTGGGTGGTTCCTTCATGCGTCACTTCTAGAAGTCTCCATACTTCGTGAGATGTGGTGCATGTAGATACCCTGTTGAACTCATTCCTGTCTATAGCACAGAATAAAGCATTAATAGCTCTCGCATCTAGACTTGCCTGTTTCTTCTCTTCGTCAGAATATTTTTCATGTGATTTTTCAACGAGATCACCATTGACAACTATTCTGGCGGACTTTTTGTAACCGTCAGTGACGATAGTCCACAGGTCAAAGTCTAGCAACTTGAGATAAAAGCTCATCCTTGTTTTCCAATATGTGTAGTTAGTTCCATCAAATAGGGGAGGCCTATGAGTGGACTGCCCTTCACCGTGATTGGAAATCAAAGATTGTGTGGTTGCCATGGATCAGCTCTAGGATGTCAGTCCTTGTTGAGAGAACAGAGCTCTGATACCAATTGAAGAACAGATGGCAACTCTAGAGGAGGGTGAATAGAGTTTATAGCGATAATAGCCAATTAAAAAATAAATTCTTTCACAAGCTAAAATTAATCAGAGTAAATGCGAAAATAAATAAGGAGCAAGAAAGCATACGCAAACACATCCGATTTTAACCTGGTTTCCCTCGTGGAGGACTAGTCCAGGCCTGAGAACTCTAGCTCAGGATTAAATCCACTATTTGTGAATTAGTAGTTACACCCTGTGCCTTTTCTTCAGAAGAGCACGTCAACTTCTTACAAAGGATCGCAGTGGCGATGCTTGGAATTTTCCAAGCGACTTCTTGAACTCTTGCACAAGACTCCTAACTGAGAAATGCTGAGCACTCGAGGCTTAGGAAGCTTATGGCTAGTAGATGAAGAAGGGTATGGCTTGTATTGAGCTTTTTGAGAGAAGAGAAGAGAAGATTGGATGAATAAAAATGAGAGAATTCATGGCCTATTTATAGGAGATTAGCAGGCAGAATTCGGCCAGAATTCTGGTAGGATTTTTTCAAATATTTGGCCGTTGGACAACTAGCAACCAGCCAACCCTAAAAATTAGGGTGCTAATTTTTAGGGGACAGAGTTCAGCCCGAACTCTGTGTGGAGGCAGAGTTCGGTCCGAACTCTGTCTTAAGAGCATAGAATGGGTCTTAAGGTCCAATGGGCTTATTTGGATGTATGGAGCTTATGGATTTTAGGTAGGTTAAAGGTTAAGTCTCAAGAGCTCGGCACAAATCAGCTTACATCAGTCTAGACTCAATAAATAAAAAATACAGACTCAACAATGACTTGAAATTACAAAACTGAGCCGTCGTCTGACTTGAGCTGGATGTAATCGTCGTGTGTCGTATTGAATTATTACATGTATTATTTAGTCAATGTTATCAATATTTGGTTGATAGTGACTTTGTGTTAACACTAATCTTTCCTCCGTCTGGGACCAGACGACTGGCTTGGTACCTCTCACAACGTCATAAGGAGTGATCATGTGGGTGCACCCAGACTTAGTGCCCGAACTGACCCATGCGGTATCATCTCCAGCCAACAAAAAGAAGGACAGGAAGTCCAGATCCTGCGACACAATTTCGACCGAAGCTGAGGAAACGACGGCCGTTGTTACCCGGTCTGGGCACAAGTCCAGCCCACTTCGGGTAGTTCAGTTGAAGATCCTCAACCGGTAATGCTGCCCGCCACTGATGTTCCGTGGCCATCTCAGCCCACATCGGCAGACAGGTCCAAGCCGAAGGAAATCCGTTTCGACAGACCACTCCGTAAAGATGCACCTCAAGGGCTGGAAAGACCTTACAACTTTGATATATTAGCACAACTGGCTAATACGCCGGTAAAGTTGTCGTTATACGAGCTCCTAAGGCTCTCCAAGGATCTTCGTGTCGCACTGAGCGAAGCACTCCAGAATGCTGACGCTTACTTAGCCCAGGTCAAACCTACAGGGGATGACTCGTCGGCAGATCTCCAGGGCAGCAACAGTATGGATACATTGCCTAACATCGTATTCATCCCACAGGATATGCTGATCAAGACCAACATCCATGTTCGCCCCTTGTACTACACTGGATACATAGGCGACATCAAGGTGGATCGGATGCACATCGATCCTGGCTCATCGATAAGCATCATCCCCAAAAGCTTGCTTCAAGTCCTCGACATCCCTATGCACTGGCTAGCAGCAACCAACACCGCAATTAGCGATTTCAACTCAGGAAGGAGCTATCCCTTAGGAAAGATCTGATTGAAATGTTCGATCGGCGACCTGAGGACAAAGGTTACCTGCTACGTCATAGATGCAGACACGTCCTACAACATCCTCCTAGGACGTCCATGGATACATGACTATATGATCGTGCCATCCACCCTCCACCAGTGCTTCATGTATGTCAGTAAGCATGGCTTCCTGAAGACTGAATTCGCCGACATCGATCCCTTCAAAGGGGTTGAGTCTTATTATTCTTCGGAGGCGTGTCTTTATGACGAATCCAAAAAACACATAACTGACGAACTGGAGGCCGTTACAGGGCCAGAGGAACCCTTGAGAATTCATCTCCAGGCCCGTAAACCGGGCAAAGTCGTACCCCTTATCACAACTTTGCATAAAGAGGTGCCCGGTTCCCTCACCCCACCTGCACAGTTGAAACTGATGGTCATCCGACTCCCAAGGATCAGCCAAGAACCCGTCATAGGGCCGATGGTAATTCGATTGCCAAAATCTAATTAAAGGTGATCGGAAGATGCAAGGCCCTCTGGGGAGCCGATGGTGATCCGATTGCCAAGATCCAGTCAAAAGCAATCGGAAGACACAAAGTCCTCTGCCGAGCCGATGGTCATCCGTCTTCCCAAGACGAGCCGTCAACCAAGTGTCGATCTGACATCCTCAGACAAGCCAATACCACAAGCTGAACCCTTGGTGGTCAAGTTTTCCAAGACAGTACCCCAACCTCCGGTCACACAGGGGGTAGCGGAATAGGATGCAGAACTCGCAAATTATCTGGTTGCAAAGGTGGACAGTCCCTCTCCTGATGATGTAATCCCTGTGGACAAAATTCTTTACTTCATCAATAAGAGGCTGCCATTGAACTATCCTGAGTGTAATAAACTCAATCTGATGTATACTGCTGGACTCGGTTGGGACACTAACCTGCACACACAGGTAACAACCGTCCATACCGCAAGCCGACTTGCTTCTATTAAAGATGCCTACTTCTTAGTCCCAGGAAGAAGAGAAGGGGATCACACGATCATCTTTGGCTGAAAAAGACCTCAACCCTTTATGTCTCAAGAGTTGGATCTCGAACCTGATACTGGGAGACTACCACTCTACCTATATAGTCCTCAAGCCAAGTACTTCATACAAAAGCAGGGATACAACATGGAGGCCACCCCAGGTCTGAATTACGGCAGCGGTCGGCGATCGCCTCTGCAGCTGTCAACCCCGTCTGGGAAACCTCGGAATTACTACGGCAAGTCCAAATACGGCCTCGATTATGTTACACCAGCAACAACGCCCGAGAGCTCCGATGAGGAATACGAGTGGCATTCTCATACATCCGAATCACTTATATACGATTCCGACGACAGCATTAGAGATATGTTCAGGCAGACATTATCTGTCAACATGCCATCCGCTGACATTGAAGAGGAAGACGAGGATCTACTCGAACCTTTTGAATTGGAGCCATGGGTCCAACAACTGAATGCACAATGGAAGAAACGCTTTAAACTTTATGACCCTCCCAATGAAGATGAGGTCATACAAGTTAACCTCGGTGATGAATCCTCTCCAAAGCCAATCTTCGTCAGTAAAAGCCTGATAGACGGAGAGCGAGAGACCTTATTGTAACTCGTCAAAGAATACATCGACGTCTTTGCCTGGAGCTATAAATACATGCCAAGGCTAAACCCCGAGATCGTACTGCATAAGCTCAATATTCATCCGGACGCAAAACCAGTCAAGTAACAACAACGGTGGTTCCGTCCAGACATCATGAACTCCATCGAAGTGGAAGTAAACAAGCTTATAGCTAGCGGTTTCATCCGCGAGGAGCAGAACCCAGACTGAATAGCTAATATAGTACCAGTCGTCAAAAAGAACAGAAAGATCTAAATCTGTATCGACTTTCACAATCTGAATGCGCTATGTCGTAAAGATGAATTCCCTCTTCCCATTACTGACATAATGATCGATAGTACGTGTGGCTTCGAGCGCATGTCCTTTATGGATGGCTTCTCAGGATATAATCAAATCAAAATGTCTCTTGACGATGAGAAGCATACGTCATTCCAAATACCAATCGGTGTGTACTGTTACACAGTCATGTCCTTTGTCCTAAAGAACATCGGTGCCACATATCAACGAGCTATGAGCGTCATCTTCAGAGATCACTTGCACAAGA
This sequence comes from Iris pallida, assembly GCA_029216955.1. Classification (NCBI taxonomy): domain Eukaryota; kingdom Viridiplantae; phylum Streptophyta; class Magnoliopsida; order Asparagales; family Iridaceae; genus Iris; species Iris pallida. The sequence goes on along the minus strand of JANAVB010008400.1, from coordinate 25,033,654 downwards.
CGGTAGAGTATTAAGTTGACGACATCGCCGTCAAAAGCTGCTCCAAGGATGATCACTTACACGATTTGAGAACAGTGTTCGACCTTATACGAGTGCACAATCTGAAGATGAATCCCACCAAGTCCTTTCTGGGTGTGTCCAACGGGAAGTTCTTGGTCTTTGTCATTACTTCTATGGGCATTCATGTAGACCCCGATAAGACAAAGGCAACCTTGGAGATGAGTCCGCCGAAGAACCTCCGTGAACTCTGCGGCCTTCAGGAAAGACTAGCCTAGATCAGGAGGTTCATATCTAACCTATCAGGACGATGTCAACCCTTCATACAAATGATGAAGAAAGGCATCTTTTTTGTATGGAACGAAGAATGTCAACGTGCCTTTGATGACATTAAGGAGTACTTGACGAATTCGCCAGTTCTGGTAGCTCCGGTTGCCGAAAAGCCTTTCCTACTATATGTACGAGCAAGGGAACACTCCTTCAGCGCCTTGCTAGAACAAAACAATGATGCGGGGCACACAAAAGCCATCTATTACCTCAGCCGAATGATGGTAGGGCCGGAGCATAGGTACACCACCGTAGAGAAGGAATACCTTGCCTTGGTGTTCGCCATTTAGAAAATACGATGCTATGTGGCAGGACAGACCATCCATGTTATCTCGCGAGTCAATCCCCTCAGGGTTCTCATGACCAAGCTAGGTGCACTTAGTTCTCGTCTAGCCACGTGGGCGATACTGTTGTCTCCCTACGATATGATCTTTGTTCTGCAAAAGGCTGTCAAAGGTCAAGCCTTGGCCGACTTTCTGGCGGCCCTTTCAGGCTCAGAAATAGCCAGAATCTATGAAGAAATCCCAGATGAAGTCATTGACTCAAACATGACTTCACATGAAGACGTTTGGCGAATGTTCTTCGATGGTGCTTCAAGAACGGGACCCCAAGGTGATATCGTCACTGGAGTCGGGATAGTGTTAATTTTTCCCTCTAGATTGGTGGTCAACCGGGCATATTCTCTCATAGAACCCTGTTCAAATAATATAGTCGAATATAACGCTTTGGTCATCGGGCTCCGACTTGTAAAAGAAGTGGGAGTCAAATACCTAGAAGCATACGGTGACTCGTAGTTGGTTGTCAATCAAATTCGAGGCTCGTACGAAGTTTGCAACGCGGACCTGATTCCTTATCATCAAACAACAATTGCTATCATAGAAACCTTGGAGGGGTTCTTTATAGAACATGTTCCTAGGCTCCAGAATATTGAAGCCGATGCCCTAGCAGGCCTTATCGCTTCTTTGGCGGTTCCAAATTATCCTCATCATCCAGTTGACGTTATAGGCCATGAGCTGGTCTGTCCCAAAATTAATGTTCAACTGGATATGAGTTACTCTACCCAGATAACTAATAATGTGCAAGATTGGAGACTCCTATTCATCGACTTTGTAGTTTACAGAATCCTGCCTAAGAATGTGAAAGAAACAACTTCAATCAGAAGGCGTTCTCTCAGATGACACGAAAACAAAAATGTTGTACCGACGATCTTACGATGGACTACTGTTAAGATGTCTGTCAAATATAGAAGCCTTACGCGAGGCCCACGATAGCATTTGTGGGACTCACCAACCGAGCCCAAAGTTGCAGGATCGTCTCCGTCGGATGGATTACTACTGGCCTACGATGGTAGCAGACGCAGTCGATTATGCAAAGAAGTGCAAGGCTTGTCAGATCCATACAGATTTCATACATCTGCCATCTGAGTTCTTGCACCCAACAATGGCTTCTTGGCTATTTGAAGCATGGGGAATGGACATTGTTGGCCCAATTACCCCGCCGTCGTCTAAAGGGCACCGGTTTATTCTCACAATCACCGACTACTTCTCCAAATGGGCGGAAGTATTCCGTTGGCAGAGGTAAAGACATCAAACGTGATCTTTTTCATAAAATATCACATCATTTACCGTTTTGGACTGCCAAGGAGGATCATTCATGATAACGGTCCGCAGTTCGCAAGCCATGTCTTTTATCGATTTTGCGATAAGAACCGAATTCAGAATGTGGCTTCGACGGCCTACAATCTGTCAGCTAATGGTCTAGTCGAAGCCTTTAACAAGACCATAATCAAACTTCTCAAGAAGTTTGTGTCTTCAAACAAGCACGACTGGAATGAAAAGTTGGGCGAATGCTTATGGGCGTATCGTACTACGATTCAAATGGCTACCAGAAATACACCGTTCTCTTTGGTGTACGGGAGCGAGGCATTTCACCCATTGGAGACTCAGATCCCCTCACTTCGTGTGGCCGTTACTTATCGGTTAACATCGGACGATAACTACCGCCAATGGCTACAAGAATTGGAAGCGTAAGACGAGAAGCGCTTGCAAGATCAACAAAGCATCGAGCTCTACCAAGCACACATCTCTCGAGCCTTCGATAAGAAAGTCAAGCAGAGGTCATTTCAAGTAGGCGATCTTGTCTTGGCCGTTCGCAGACCGATGGTCATGACTCACAAAACCGCCGGCAAATTTCAGCCCAAGTGGGAGGGTTCATACATCATCGAGACCGCATTCTCCAACGGCGCATACCAGCTCGTAAAACAGAACGGGGAGTTACTCATGATGCCCATAAATGGCAAATTCTTGAAGAAATACTATGTCTAAAGACATGCTGGTACTCCCTCAAAGCCATCAAATCTTCCAAACTATCGAGTTATGTACACTAAGTACCGCTAAACTCATACTCTATCTCCCTGAGTGGCGAGTCACGTACGATAGTACCGCTGAACTCACACTCTATCACATCTCCCTGAGTAGCGTGTCATGTACGATGATACCTCTGAACTCACACTCTATCGCATTTCCCTGAGTAGCGAGTCATGTACGATGATACCTCTGAACTCACACTCTATCGCATCTTCCTGAGGGGCGAGTCATGTACGATGATACCTCTGAACTCCCACTATAATGCTTTACCTCACAGGTATCTGCCCAGTTCATTATTATCCCTGAGCAAACTTTCTGGTCCTGATTATCGTGTGTCATGTCCATATTACCTCTGGTACCGATAATCTTTCGACTTAACACCTGTACCCAACCCGGGATAAAAGACATGGTGTTAAGACTACAAAACCTATCACGTCCATATTACCTATGTTGGTTTTGTCTCAAAAATCTATTACTCGTACCACCAGTGCGCAAAAGAGTCATAGGTCCACCAAAGATTATGCCTGACTATCGTGTGTCATGTCCATATAACCTCTGATATCGATAGCCTTCCGACTTAACACATGTACCCAACCCAGGATAAAAGACACGGTGTTAAGACCACAAAACCTATCACATCCATATTACCTCTGTTGGATTTTGTTTCAAATCTATTACCCGTACTGCGAGTGCGCAAAAGGGTAATAGGTCCACAAAAGTTATTCTAATCTATTACTCGTACCATCGGTGTACCAAAGAGTAGTAGGTCCACAAAATATCATTCAAATCTATTTACTCGTATTTTCAGATGCACAAAAGGGCAATAGGTCCACAAAAAGTCCTCCAGTGGGATGTCCTTTATCAAAATACAAATGCTGTACTAGATCCTCTAGTACAAGCACCACAGATACTATAAATAAAGAATAGAGTGAATGTATTCTGTTTATTCAAAATTCGGAATACATCTCCAGTAAAGGATTACACTGATGTCTAAAAGAAGCAAAACACAAACTACAGCTAAAGACAGAGAAACACGAACGTTTATTTTTTTGGAAACATCAATTATATGGCAACTCACGGATCTCTACAGTCAAGGATCATAGTTGTATTGAGGCATATACCATTCTCTCAGCCATTTCGCATACGAAAGATCTATTTGATTAAAGTCTTCGACGGGGACAGGAGGGTCAGAACCCCCAGTGCTACTACCCTTATACTTTGGCTCCTCCTTTATAGCAGTCTCAAGTTTGGGAGTAATTCCCTCCCTGATGGACGCCAGCTCTCCTTGTACCTCAATTTTTAGTATTACCTCCTCCTTAACAAACGGTGACTCTTGTTTGATGAAAGGAGGCAGCGTCTCCTCCTTCACAACGGTCTCAGTCTTCGGTATGGATGCTGCAAGAATCACAAAAAGAAGATAGTCGTATAAAGAAAAAAAGGGATGGGCCCCTTTTCGGTTATGCGGCCTAGTCAGGCTGAGCCCATGCAGCTCAGTTATGAAAGGGAAGTATGTGCTCAATAACACATACGGCCCAGCCAAAATAGACCCTATGCGTTCTAGTTATGAGGAGTGAGATGCATGCGGCTCTCTTATGCAATATTTATGCGAATCAATTATGAGATATATATGCGGCTTCATCATGAGGCATCCATAAAGGATAGTGGCGCTTATGCAGCCCAACCTATATGTCCCCATCATACAGAATACATGCAGTCCTATGAGATGGGGGATACATCAATCATGCCCAAAGCTTAGAGGCAATTTATGACAAGCCCGCGCATAAAAAATAAGATATGGCCGTTCAAATTTAAGTTACCACTTTCCTACCGTCCTTACCCATAACAGGGGGTTGCACATCAAGATGAATGGGAGGAGAGTCTGCAGCATTCAACGGAGAGGCGAGCCCCTTTTTGGCCGTGGTATCAGTCGACTTGGAAGCTTTCTGATCTATGGCTAACCGGGCCAGAAAGAGGACGAAAATGATGAAGACGAAGAAGAAAAAGTTGAAGGAAAAAGCTCTCTCCATATGGCCCATATTTATAGCTCTTTAAAATGGAAACAGATGAACACCGCTTCGATTCTCATATCCATTAGAGATAATAATGACGTTTGGGGATTGTTATCCTGAATAAACTGTCATCACCGTTTCGATTCTCGTATCCATTAAGGATAATGATGACGTTTGGGGATTTTATCCTTAGTAACTGTCAGATTTATCTCGAAAAAAGAGCCCAAATCAAAAACCAAATCAAGGCATTAAATGCAGCAGTAACAGCTGGCACAAGATCTCCCTGCGACACAAGATCTACCTGTGGCCCGAAAGCGTCCATGCGGCCCAAAATATCCCTGCGACACAACGTCTCTCCTGACTCGAAGATTTTTTCTCTACGGCTTGCTATACGTCCATACTTTTTATTCAAAGTATTCCAAATTTGCAATTTAAAAACTTTGATGGGGGTCTTGTAGAAGCATGAAAAATATGGGGTTCATGCGGATGACAACTGACCGCATGAGTATCCTGGAACGGATTGACCCGCATGAAGAAGAGCCGCATGACACACTCAGAACACCCCCTGCGGCCCATCTTCACTAGACTGACTTTTGAGCCACAGAGAGAATAGTTACTTATGCGGCCAAGCCGATTATCCCTTCTGATAAAGCTGACTCTAATTGATAAAGCTGACAAACTCTGGCAAAGACTGACAGCTCTGACAACTCTGATACTCTGAAAAGAAGATAAGACATGATTAGACTGGACAGGCGACCCGAGCCACATGAACCTTATGCAACTCAATCTATATATTTCATGCGGCCAACGATAACTACAATCTGAGCTGCATGAGCCTTACGTGGTCCAGAATATAAGAACCTATGCGGCTCAAAAGTCCCCAAGCTACATGCGGACTAAGGGAGACTGCCGCATGAGTCTTATGCGGCCCAGCATGGCCAAACTCTGAAGGGCCTATGTGGCTCAAAATGATGCAAGCAGACTGTTCCTATCTTGCGATGAGACACGTGGTAGACTGACCAAGTCTCAACTACCCAGATTCGCTACAACAAAATCTCAACAACCCCCACTAGCTGGCAGTCCAAGATCGAGTCTTTGTGCACTGTGAAAGACACGTGGCCACGTGGACCATTATGCGGCCCAAAAAGTTGCTACTGTAGAAAATATTATAAATAGCAGGGTATTACACCCAGGCAAATGGTTGGCAATCCAAGGCTGGTAACCTATGAAAGGCAATTCTTCGAGAGCAAGGAGCACGTCAGATAGTCCAAGGAGTAAGGCAGAGTTGCTACACTTTCCCGAGCCTCTATCGTCACCCCCAGAATCAAAACTAAACAATTATACTTAGATTGTCTCCTAGGCTTTCTTTCTAGGCTTTCTCTTGTACAGGCAAGCTTCTTTTTATACCCTGATGACTAAAAAATTGGGCTTGAACCTAGGGTTTTAACTCTTTGATTTTATCCTTTGTCAATTTTGATATGATCCTGACCTCAAGTGGATTAGATCATGACTGAGTTTGGACTTTGAAATTGGGAAAAATAATCTAGCCTTGATCCTGATCAATCCCCAAACTTAATACACAAGCAATATGCATGATAATTTTTTGCAACATGGTCGGATAGAATCTGCCGCTTGATGCAATAATATAGGTAAAACAAGACCTTGCTATTTTTTACTTATTGCCCCTTTCTTGTTAACTGGATTTGTCTTAAATCCTCTTTGTGTAGTTATATTAGTCTTTCTTCATGATGCATGCAACACTTCTTAGGACTTACTTTTATACCCATAATAGTGTTAAATTTCCTGCTATGTATCATAATAATACATGTGTAGCTTACAATAAATTAGCTTATTCCCTCCTTTAATTATCAAGCTACCAAGATTGTCTTATTTGCCCTAGAAGGCTCCACTTCCAGCAATGAAGCCGAATCTGCATTTTTCTTGGATCCTTTGTAAAGTTGTATATATATACATATGAACACTTTTTTTATATTACTCTCCGAGTTAATATTTATTCTTTCAGGTGAGTGATATACTTGAGAAATATCCAGATCTTATGGTTGATTTTATGGTCTTTTGGTGCAATAATATTCAAATCTGCGTTCACGTATTATCCCAGGCATGGAAAAAAGTTGTTTTTTCCACTCTTATGGTGTTTCTAAATAAGATTATTTTGTAGATGGATTTATATCTGATGTTATTAATAAGGGTATATGAAGATCTTCTTCATCACTATGTTGTTCATTTTGGTGAAATCAATTGTATTCTTGCAAAATACTTGTTCTTTTTTGAACTATGTATACAATATGAAGGGATTTCAATATTTTTACTTTTAATTTCACAAAATGTGACTGGGTATATGTTGTTATGTGCTTACAGAATCATCATGGAATTAAGGATGATTGTCTAGATTAGTTACGGTAGAGGAAAGAGAAAAAAAAAGGGAAATGGATGATAGGGAGAGAGACTGTGAAAGGGATAGTAAAGAAACGGAAAGCTGGACAAAGGAGTTTGCTTTCCTTTTCAAAGGTCATAAGGTTCAATCATTCACAAAATAAAAATATTTGTGCAAACCAATTTCATAGCTTGACCTTTCAATTATCAGTGGTGCACCCCTAGTTACCGTCTCCTACCAAAACATGTAAGTCACTGAATCTATTATCATTGTCATGCCTAATATTACTATCAATCTTTATTTGTGTTGGTTACCTTTTCCTCATTTGATCATAATACCCAATGCCTCCTCCGAGCCACATGACAGAACTTGGTGGGTCTGTATTGAATAATGTTTTGGTATCAGTGACTTTCAGGAGTGAGAAATATACATTTAAGCACAAGCGCAAAATCAATACAAGGAGAGCCTTTTTATATGTGAAGAATATAGGTACGAACTACACTCTAAGCATGATCACTTCTTATTCATGCTCGAATAGTCTTAAATACAATATGAAATGGTTAAGAATCTCTATTGAGATCATGTAAACCTGATCAGGGAGCAATACTTCCAGGAAATTTTAATATAATTTTTTATTGAAACTTGACCACTACCAAAATCGAGTTTGAAAATCTTGCTTGAAACTATAAATAGGGACTCCAACAATTTTTACGTGTTAATTACCTAAACTGAAATACTATTTCTGAATCATCACTTAGAATTAACAGCAGTTGCCAAAAGATCATAATACCCTTCATAAATATTAAATTTAAAAATAAAATTCAATCATCTTCAGCCCCCTTCATCCCTGACTCCCTCTCTCTACCTCCCTCCCTCAAGAAACAGAACACCACCACCACCTATTTCTTGTGTTTTTTAGTCTATGGCTGCATTGATATTTGTATTATCTAGAGGAAAGTCATTTGTCGATACAACATGCTTTTCGAGCTCATCTCCACTCCATATAACTAGCAAAAGGGAGTAAATGAAGAAAATTGTAAATGAAAGTTAATAGTTTTCTTTAAGGACTCTAGATGCATATATGAGTAGCATATAATTTAACGAGGAAAGTAAAATATAGGGAGGATGGACTCCTTACATAGGTGTTAATAGGTCAAACTTTCAGTTGACCCATCTTAATATGAAGATGATGATTGTTGTTTCTGTAAAGAAAATATCTACCTTTGTGGTAAAATCTGGATGCATCCTTATGAATAAACCAGATTTGTCACCATAGATTATGCTTATGAATTTTTTGGTCCATATTGTGACTGATCTACATACAGGCACATATTTAGGTACTTATTGACTTTAGCCGATCGCCTGTAGTTGCTGGTTACTCTGGCTGCCATGTCTCTAATACATTGTTGGCGATACTGGTTACCTCTGGCTGCCATGTCTCTAATACCTTGCTGGTGATACTGGTTGCCTTTTATGGCTTCTCTCTTCTTTTACCTCTCCCCTTTTCCTGACCCTAGTCTACTGCTTAAGACTCGGATTAAGTAATGGACAAGTCAGAACATTTTGAGATGATACTAATAGGCAGAATTTGACCATGGAATCGGAACTTCTGGAGAAGGACCAAAACAAAGCTTTTGAGATTGAATGTGAACTTGCTAGATTCCTATCACCCAGGTAAGGTGGAATTGTTATGTGATGTTTGTCTGATAAACTAATCTAGCATGGAAGTTGATATAGTTAGTGGGATCCCTTCTTTTTTGTTCTGTAGATCCAATGAACAGTATGCTTACTAGTTTTTAGTTTCTTACTTGATAGTTTCGCACAATCAGTTTATTTTTCGGGTGTTGGTAGCTTTGCTTTAAAACAAAAGCGCAAGTAACAGCAAGAATGCCTTTTACCCCAAACTCGGTGGTGGTGTTGTTGTTTATGTATTGGCGTATGCTACTTAATACTCTTTACATAAACAGTTTGGCACCAACTGTCTGCTTGCTTGGATCAGGATGAGGGTGTCACCATAGCATACCAGTGTTTTGGTTTATTTTTTTGAGTTGTTTTTTGTCAGTAAGACTGAATTAAAGAAGTATCTTATTGTCCAATTTCTTGAATCTAGTCTATCTGGTTCATCTTAGATTCTTTGTTCAGCTTAGTCTTTTATTCTCCAATATCCTGATTTTAACTTAAACTTGTTTTATAATATTGTATGTGTTTGACGTAACAAAAGGTTGAACGAACTTTTTGTTTTATTGAACGTAAAGGTATCTGTGTACAAAGAAGGAAGTCCTAAACAGGATATTTTAAGTACAAGGAGAAGAGGTTTCTGGGAAAGTGTGACAGTGGAGATCAAGCGCTACAGTGGCTCATTTACTCCGTTGACAATCTGACGACGAATCAACCTTGCTATGGCTCTCTGGCGCCTTTGATAGGTGTCACTACCACATTTCTAGCTTGAGGGTATTTTGGTCTTTTTTTAAATTTTTTGAATTATTTGGAATTATTAGTATTAATTATAATTATTGGAATTTTTAAGTGATTTTTAGTATAATTGATTTTGTGCTATTATTGACTTAGACTCAGGGTAACTGAGGAGACTGTCCTAGAAGCTAACCTAGGTCAAGACTACTTGGTTAGAGTGTGTAACCCTAGCTTGACCTAAGTTAGAGATATCAAAGTCATTAGATTTAATTTGGAGAAAATAGGAATTTATTAGGCTAGTTAATGGCTTGTGATTCCACAAGTCATGATTTATGACTTAAGCCCATAGAGGCCCAAAACCCAACACCATGTAACCCTAACCTAGCCCAACACAACCATTGGCCAGCCACTTAGGGATTCCCCCATCTATTTAATGCCTCCTCAAAGTTAGGGCTAGCCTCCTTTAGAAAGTTCTCAAGTTTAAGGAAGAGGTATGCTCCATCTTCAATAATTCATAGAAAATCCTATTTAATTCCTTTTCCATCCAAATCAATTGCAATAGGCTCCAAATTTCTTCTACTTGCTGTTTGTGGTGAGAAATTTTAGAGTGTGGACAATTTGAAGGAGTTTCGGTAGCTTGAGGATCCACTCACATTGGGGCTTTTTGAGCCATTTCAAACCCATAGGTAATTTCTAATCCACACCATAAAATAGGGTTTTGATTACATATTTAGGAAGCCCTAGGCCTACCCTAACTGTAGGTATAGCTAACCCTAGGTTTCGTGTCCAATACGTGTCTGTATCGGACACGTATCAGTGGATACGTGAATGTGTTTGATGAAATACCCCAAAGGGCATTTCGATTCGATTTCTGGAATGTTTTTGAATAAAAAATTAGGGTTTAGGCTCGTTTATCAATTTTTGGTATTCAGAGTTGATATTGGTGTCGTATCGTGTCGGTTTGGATACACGAACACGTGGGTGCACCTTACGCGCACGAGCAGTGCCATTCCCCTGCTGCTCGGGGTCGTTTGCACGCAGCACACGCCACATAGACACATGTGTTGGGGCAACCACTGACACAAGGTTCCCCAAGTGACACGATCTCTCGTGTCGTGTCGGACACGGTATCATGCGTGCACAGGGTGTGCACTGTACGTGTACAGTGTATTATTTGTTTCACTGTTTAAATTCAGTTTTAAATGTTTAATTCATGTTTTTATTTGCTAATTTAGATCCTATATATGTTTAGTAATCTATTATAATTTAGTTTAAATATTAGAATAGGTTGTCAATGTGAATTTGGATTCGATTTGGGTTAAATGGCATGCTCGACTGATACCATGTTCTGATACGTTGGTTTTATAATTCTCTGAACTTTTAAATCCCAGTTTAATTATGTTTGTCACTGATTAATGATCCCCACATGATTATTGGTTCATGTTAATACAATATTTCAATTCAATAGACTTTTGGATTATGGAATGGGAATTTGGACCTTATGTTGGTTTTCGAATGATATAGCTGATACATTGATTTGAGTTCAGTTCTATAGCTGAACGGAAATGGTTTGATTCATGTTTCACTGTCATGTGGATTGGGTTTTAGCTGATTGATTTCCAGGTTCCCACTGTTTAGCATTATGACACTGAATTCAGGATATTGTCCAATGTATTCACTGTTTCCAGAAATTTATATTTCCCGAGATAAATTCCTAGTTGTCGTTCACTGTTTATTGTTTTCCAGGATTCCTTCAACTGTATATTTTTCCAGATTCATATTATTAGTTAGCCACTATTTTTCCAATAATACTTCACTGATATTTATACCACAATTGCCTATCACTCACTGTACACAGGTGCACACATTGTTTACTTATTTTTCTTCCTATTTCCTGTAACACACACACAACTATCATGTACACTACACTGTCATGTTATTCCATTCACTGAATTCCCTGTTTTTCTATCACACAATGTATTAGCCACTGATTTCCAGGATATGATGTTAGCTACTGATTTCTATGCACTGTTTCTATTTGACACTTGAACACAGGTTCAAGCCTAACATCCTCACACCCTCATGCCACATACACACACTCAAATTATACCAATGTATCACTACATCACCCACTGTTTCCAGTTTCCAGGAACCTCACTGTACACAAGTTCCTCACACCCTCATGCCATGTCTATTTCACACACACAGATGTATATATATATATAGGTATCCTATATATATGTGTGATATATTATAGGTAACCTATATGCTAATGTGTGTTACTATATTATATTAATATGGATATATATATATATGTATGTGTGGTATACATATAGTAGCCTATATGCTCATGTGTATTTGTGTATTAGATTATATAAATATATCTGTGTGTATTATATTAGATATATAAATTGACATGTGTATATGTGATATGGATTGGTTTTAGGCATGATATTTCCTAATAGCCTAGCCTAGGGCTCTTAGCCTATGGTTGTGTCTTGAATGCCAGTATAGAGTCTAGATTAGACTTGTATAGCCTTGTTTAGTCTTGATTAGACTAGTTAGACTAGTATAGACTTGTTTGACTTAGGTTTGACCTAGTTGACCTAGTTTGACTTTTAGGGTTGACCAGAGTTGACCAAGAGTTGACTTTGGTCTAGATTGACCTAGATTCATGTAGAATGCATTGACTTGCATCTAATTATCATTTTAGACTCATAGTGACTTGTACTGTTCTATAGGAGACAGACACCACTCCTCGGACAGTACTTTTATCTTGGACATTCAGATAGCAGGCGAGTACATTCTCTGATCTTTTATACCTGTCTGGACTATATTCTTGCTCTAGATTACTTTACTTGATGCTGACACGTATCTTTCACAGATTAGTACTATATGGATCCTTTCCTGAGATGTTATCCCTCTAAGGGTACATCGGGTATTTCATGTTCATGTACTTTATCATGTGCATTAGGTACTCCTTGTACTCGTACTAGTTCATGTATTCACATGTTCTCATGTGCCTTCATGTACTTTCATGTGTCTCATGTACTACTCATTACATGAGTTCACGTATCTTTAGCTGTATTCATGTGCCAATAACGTAACTTGAATGGATCCTTGTGTATTGATTGGGGCGGGGTGAGTAGAATTGGTTATGTGATCATTATCCCCAGTAGGTATTCATGTGCCTCTTAGTTGTATTCATGTGCCCCTAAGCCGTTTACATAACCATATTGTACTCTAAATCACTTAGCCACTTACAGTCTTTACTTATCATGTATTTACTTTCAGTTACAAAATATCTTCTGTTTTTTCGTACTTTCTTTCCAGCATTTCCTATATTTTACTCTATTGCATGCTTTATACTCCTAACCTGTTATAAACTGTTTTGAGAGATATGTGCTCGTTCCCGTCCTGATTGGACATGTTGAAAATTTTACAGAGGACGAGGAGGAGGCTTGCTTAGATACCTTCTATGGGACAGCCTTAGAGGACACTTGCGATCCGAACTTCCAGTCGGATCCCTTAGCAGTAGAGACTGTTGCTCTATAGATATCTTTATCTTATTTTATTGTATTGGAGATTTGAGTTGTTTATTTGGATCTGTATTATTTCTGGTTGTCAGTGGAGTTTCTCCATAGACACTTAGCTTTCTCTCTATTTGTAATTCTTGTGGATTTGGGTCTCGCATCTTTTATATCATTCTATCTTATCGTATTCTACTTTAGATGTGATTGAGATATATTCTGTTATGTCACCCCCACTCGGGGAGTATAGCTGTTATTACCTTAAACTGTTAGATATTGTGACCTAGGACAGCATTCTTCCGTCGACACTGCGGCGTAGGCTGGACGTACCCACGTCTCGTGCCCTTACACAAGTGTGCGGGTCGTGACACGTTTTTAGTGGTGGCCCATGCAAGTCTCGAATAGAAATGTGGTAGTATTCGAACTAGAATATCGCTGCAGCCTGCAGTAGGAATTAGTATATTCTTTTTTGAAGATACTCAATCACACTAGAAAAACTCCGTATCAGATTCCGTATATCTATTTTGCTGCTTATTATCTTCTTTAGAAATTTAAACTGTCCTCCTTTGATATTTGACTCAATCTCAGTAATTGTTTCTTGTCTGATCTGTGTCTCCAGGATGGTTGAGACGAGATCGCATCGCCCTGGACTGGAAGATGCTGGAGAGGGGTCTAGCACCTCTCGACCTCAGCAGCAGCCAGCTCCCGGTGCCACGGGGCCAGTGCAGCCCTCAGGAGTCGGTGTTTTTGCAGCTTTTGGAGGAGCACCTCCACCAGTCAGGAGGCCGAGCATTGTGATTCCTGAGATCTTTCCACCACAGCAGCCTCCGCCTGCGGGGATAGTAGACGCTGCACATCTCTTCTCCTTCGTAGAGAGGATGCTAGAGTCCCACCAGCAGCAGCAGCAGAGGCAGACTGCCGATTTCCGTCAGGGGATCGACGAGGAACACCAGCTGGTTCGCACTACAATCGAGATGGTTACTGCTCAGGGGGCCCAGCAGCAGCCCCGTCGGAGGGAGAAGGACATATAGGGCTTTCAGAAGATGCATCCCAGAGAGTTCTTCGGCACAGAGGGCATCCATTATACCGACGACTGGATAGAGCTTATCGAGGAGATTTTTCGACTGGCGGAGATACCAGATCGACTCCAGATCGAGGCGGCGGGCAGTCAGATGTAGGACTTAGTCCGTGCATGGTATCAGACAGATCCCATGGTGGGAGTTGAGGGCCAGACTTGGGCCCAGTTCAAGGAGCTGTTTAAGGAGCAGTTCTTTCCTGATGTGGCCTTGCGAGGTATCGAGGCACAGTTCGAGGGTCTGGTTCAGGGGAAACAGACGGTAGCTGAGTATGCTGGGGAGTTTTGTAGATTGTCTCGGTTTATAGATGACTTAACAGAGAAGACGAAGGCAAGAAAGTTTTGCTGAGGCTTGATTAGAGAGGTTCGGTCGCTGACTAAGAGCGACCGGATGCTATATTTGTTGAGATATGTTCTGGGGCTATGGCAGCGGAGGACGACCTAGGGTTGAAGCAGAAGAGGGGTCGTGACTTCTAGGTTGGTAGCAGCAGTCAGGGGCTGGCCAAGAAGCCTCACTTCCAGCATCAGCAGCCACAGAGGACAGTTCAGCAGTATCAGCAGCAGTATCAGTAGCAGTAGCAGCAGCAGGGTCGGGCACCTTTTTAGCAGGTGCAACATCAGCAGCATAGAGGGCAACATGCACCCCGTCAGCAGCAGGTAGTCGTTTGTGCCTTCTGCAAGAAGCCGGGGCATATGATCTATGAGTGCAGGAAGAAGCTAGGAAAGTGCCTACTTTATGGTGCGAGGGATCACCAGTTGAGGGATTGCCCTGGGGCTTTTGGACGTGGAGCTCAGGGAGGTGGAGCCAAGGCTCCAGCAGGCCAGCTGAGAGGGCCACTGCAGACCCAGCAGCAGAGGTTCCATCAGCACCAGCAGCAGGCACGAGGTGGACAGCAGGGGCAAGCTTTCGCCATGGCGGCTGAGGATGCAGAGGCCATACGGGAGTTGATAGCATGTTCGGTTCTTCTAGATTCCATTCCAGCTTTTGTACTTTTTGATTCCGGGGCTTCCTACAGCTTTGTGTCAGTATCTTATGCTATTAGACACAGTCTGATTTCTGAACCATTGCCTAGGACCTGCAAGATCACGACCGGGGGTGGGGTCATCCTCGTGAGTGATGTTTGCAGAGAGCAGAGCGTCATATTGGGAGGCCAAGAGTTGGAAGTGAGTCTACTCGTCATGCCACTATCGAACTACGATATTATATTAGGTATGGACTGGCTGAGTAGACACCACGCCCGTATTGATTGCCGAGGGGGTAGAGTTTTGTTTGGGGTGCCAGGAGAGCCAGAGTTTGAGTATACCCGGCTGCAGGTAGAGCAGGACAGTGGCATCTTCTGTGGAGCTTTAGTTGAGGAGCAGGTGGCTTCGCATCCCTTGATCGCAGAGTTTATGGACGTATTTCTAGAGGAGTTGCCAGGGCTTCCATCGGACAGGGATGTAGAGTTCTCGATAGACTTGGTTCCCGACGCGGAACCAATTTCTCAGCATATCTATCGAGTGAACAACAGTTAATTAGTGGAGCTGAAGAAGCAGGTGGATGAGCTGCAGGATAAAGGCTTCATCCGATCAAGTTCTTCACCTTGGAGTGCATCGTGTTGACACAGAGTCACAGTCAACCAAATATTGACTACATTGACCAAATAATATTTGTATTAATTCAATACGACACACGACGACTGCATTCAGTTCAAGACAGATGACAGCTCAGTCTCCGGCTCTCAGTGTGTTCTGGAATCTGTATTTTATGATTTCATTGAGTCTAGATTTATGTACTCTGAGTCTTGCTGAGCTCTTGGAACTTAGTCTATAACCTACCCAAAATCCCAAGCTCCACTGAACCAAAAACTGCCCACTGGTCCCCTTAGAACCACTCTGTGCTCTGGAGACAGAGTTCGGGCCGAACTCTGCCTCCACACAGAGTTCGGGCCGAACTCTGTCCCCTAGAAATCAGGAACCCTAATTTTAGGGATAGCTGGTTGCTAGCTGTCCAACGGCCAAATTTTTGAATTTTCCTACCCGAATTCTGGCCGAATTCTGCCTATAAAAACACTATAAATAGGGCATGAATTCTCTCATTTCAAACCACTCAATCTTCTCTTCTCTTCTCTCTTATAAGCTCAATAAGCCATACCCTTCCCATCTACTAGCCACAAGCCTCCTAAGTCTCGAGTGCTCAGCATCTCTCAGTTAGGATTCTTGTGCAAGAGTTGAAGAAGTCGCTTGGACAATTCCAAGCAAATCGCCACTGCGATCCTCTGTTAGAAGTTGACGTGCTCTTCTGAAGAAAAGGCACGGGTTGTAAACTACTATTTCACAAATAGTGGATTTAATCCTGAGCTAGAGTTCTCAGGCCTGGACTAGTCCTCCACGAGGGAAACCAGGTTAAAATCGCTGTGTTTGCGTATGCTCTTTTGCTCTTTATTTATTTTCCGCACTTTACTCTGATTATTGATTGTTGGTGAAAGAGTTAATTTTTAATTGGCTATTTTTCTATATAAACTCTATTCACCCCCCTCTAGAGTTGCCAAACTGTTCTTCAATTGGTATCAGAGCACTGTTCTCTTTACAAGGATTAACATCCTAAGAGCTGATCCATGGCAACCACACAATCCTTGATTTCCAATCATGGTGAAGGTCAGTCCACTCATAGGCCTCCCCTATTTGATGGAACTAACTACACATATTGGAAAACAAGGATGAGCTTCTATCTTAAGTCTCTAGACTTTGACCTGTGGACTGTCGTCACTGACGGTTACAAAAAGCCCGCCAGGATAGTTGTCGATGGTGACCTCATTGAGAAACCACACGACAAATATTCTGTCGAGGAGAAGAAACAGGCAAGTCTAGACGCTAGGGCTATTAATGCTTTATTCTGTGCTATAGATAGGAATGAGTTCAACAGGGTTTCTACTTGCACCACTGCTCATGAAGTATGGAGA
Organism: Iris pallida; assembly: GCA_029216955.1. Taxonomy (NCBI): domain Eukaryota; kingdom Viridiplantae; phylum Streptophyta; class Magnoliopsida; order Asparagales; family Iridaceae; genus Iris; species Iris pallida. The sequence continues at coordinate 25,016,601 of JANAVB010008400.1, read as the reverse complement.
CTTCTAGAAGTGATGCATGAAGGAACCACACAGGTCAAGGAATCTAAAATAAGCCGTCTCACTCAAGAATACGAAGCCTTCAAGATGAAGCCAAGTGAGACGATCACTCAAATGATCACAAGATTCCTCGACATCATCAATCCTCTATCTTCGCTCGGAAAGCAGTACTCAAACCACGAGAAGATTCGTAAGCTGCTCAGAGGGCTACCAAAGATTTGGAACCCTAAGGTGACAGCCATCATAGAAGGAAACGATCTCACAACAATGTCAATGGAGACCTTGATGGGTAAGCTTATGACTCACGAGCTTGACCTCAAGGACTTCGAAGAGCCTGCTCCGAAGACCAGGGAGATCGCACTCAAAGCTCATCAACGAAGAGCTAATCATGATTAGACCGAAGAAGATAATTCGGATGATGAAGAACAAGCTCTCATGGTTCGCAACTTCAAGAAATTCCTTCGCTTCAATCGAAGGAAGAAGGAATCTCAAGAAGACGATGAAGAAGAACCAACTTGTTACGGTTGCAAGAAAACTGGACATGTCCGAAAAGACTGTCCATTCCTGAAGAAGAGCAACCGCTATGAGAAGCCATACAAAAAGAACTCATCAAAGAAATATGCCAACACAGGCATCTGGCATGAAAGTGAAGCAAGTGACTCTGAGGAAGAAAAGGACTCTCCTCAAGATACAGCAAATGTGTGCCTGATGGCAACTTCTAACAAGGTATCTAACGAAACTCTGGATGACTTCTCTTTTGATGAACTTGGCGATGCTTTCACTGATTTACTCGATGATCATAAAAAGGTCATCGGTAAATATAAACATGCCAAGGACAAAATCAAAAGTCTAGAAGATGAGATACAAAGAATTTCCTTACTTCTTGATAATGTTAGAGACACATCACCCACTAATGACGCTGATGAAGTATCCAAGCTCAAATTAAGCTTGCATGATGCTGAAGCACGTATTGAGCAACAAACTCAAGAAATCACTACACTCAACACGTTGCTTGCTGAAGAAAAGAGTAGACACAAGATTTCCATGACTAAGATATATGGCTTAAATATTAAGGTTACTGAACTGCAAGCTGTTACTAAAAGATTAGAAACCAAATTGGGTAAACAGGTTATTCAACCTCAAACCCAATCACATGGGCACAACACCACTCATGCTAGTCAACCAAGTCATTCTCATGCAGCACATAACCATGCATTCATATACACAAACTTTCGCAAACCACGTGCACGTAAGAACAATTCTCATTCAGTACACAAGCATCATGCACAAAGACACAATCAACAGCACTTCACACATAAAAATCATCATGTCATGCCATATAGACAAGATCATCATGCAATGCCATATAGACAAGGTCCTCATATACCATATAGACAAAATCGTCATGTCATGCCATATAGACAAAATCATCATGCCATGCCATCTAGACAATATCAGCATGTCACTCATCATAGACAATACCATCATTCTATGCCTCAAAGACACCATCACCATGCCACTTATTCCATGCATAATCATCCTCACCATGCTAACTCTTCACATCATGTCCATCCTCATCCTGTTGCTTATAAATATCATTCTCATACTCCTAGTATAAACAAGAATGCTATCTGTACTTATTGTGGATTACATGGACACATCTCACCACAGTACAGAGTTAGAAGACTTGTAGATAAAAGGATATATGCTTGGTTCCCAAAGACTAATTTTTCAGGACCCTCAAGAACTCGGGTACCAAAGGTCACATCTACTCTTGATGTAGGTGGACCTTCCCTCCTCAACTGAAAGTAAGTGGATTCTCGATAGTGGATGCTCGCGACATATGACGGGAGACGCAAACCTTTTTGTATCACTATCGATGAAGAGAGAAGGATACGTATCCTTCGGTAACAATCTCAAAGGGCACATTATAGGTAATGGTATCATTGGTCATCCTCCCTCTCCTGTAATAAAGGATGTCTGTCTAGTGACCGAGTTAAAGCATAACCTGCTCAGCATTAGTCATCTTGCTGATCATGGATATGACATTAACTTTGGACAAAACTGTTGCTACATCTATGATAGGTCAACAGAAGACATTGCTTTTGAAGGGAAAAGAGAGGATAACATCTATATTTTCTATCTTTCTATAAATACTAACAATGCAGGTAGATGTTTATATGCCCACAAAGACGAACGACTACTTTGGCACCAGCGTCTTGGTCACGCCAACATGGATGCTATATCCAGGCTTTCTACCAAGAAGCTAGTGAGAGGATTGCCTGACATCACATTCAAAAAGGATACGGTATGTGCCGAATGTGAACTAAACAAGGCAACAAAATCCTCGTTTCATTCCATCAACTCTGTAAGTACTACTAGACCCTTGCAACTACTTCATATGGATTTATTTGGTCCTAGTAGAATAGCTAGCCTTGGTGGCAAACTGTATGCATTTGTTATTGTTGATGATTTTTCGAGATTTACTTGGGTTTTCTTTCTCGCTAATAAGAGCGATGCTATTTCTGCTTTCAAAGTTTTTGTAAAGAAAGTTCAAAACGAAAAAGGCTACATGATTACTCGAATCCGAAGTGATCATGGAGGCGAATTCGTAAATTATGATTTTGAAAGTTTTTGTAATGCAAATGGTTTTGATCATGAATTTTCTTGTCCTAGAACTCCTCAACAAAATGGTGTTGTGGAGCGGAAGAATAGAACTCTCGGCGATATGGCCAGAGTCATGTTGAATAAATTTTCACTTCCGAAATACTTTTGGGCAGAAGCTGTTAGTACAGCATGCCATATTTTGAATAGGGTGCTGATTCGTCCCATTACGAAGAAAACACCCTATGAGCTTTGGTTTGGGAGAACCCCCAATGTTTCTTATTTTAAAGTTTTTGGTTGTAGATGTTTTATCCTTAACACCAAAGACAACTTAGGCAAATTTGATGCCAAAGCTGACGATGGTATCTTTCTTGGTTATGCCGCCAAGAGTAAGGGATATAGAGTTTTCAATAAACGCTCACTTATTGTGGAAGAGTCAACAAATGTGACTTTTGATGAAGACAACAGTGCAGCAAGTACTCTTGATGATGACGTTGAGCCATCAACTTCTACTCCAATGAATACTTCAACCGAAACTAATTCTCTGGAGGGTTTGCCTAAGAAATTCTCTTTCAAACCTTCTCATCCAGAAAATTTAGTTATAGGAGAAGTTTCACGTGGAGTAACTACTAGATCATCACTAAGAGACTCTGTTGCTAGCACTGCCTTCATTTCACAAGTAGAGCCTAAAAACATTTCTGAAGCTTTTAATGATGAATTTTGGATTTCTGCTATGCAAGAAGAACTCAACCAATTCGAGAGAAGCCAAGTATGGGAACTCGTTCCTAGACCGGTTAATCACTCTATAATTGGTACTAAATGGGTTTTTAGAAACAAAGTAAATAAAGATGGTTCAGTCACACGTAACAAAGCTCGTCTAGTAGCTCAAGGATACAACCAAGAGAAAGGTATCGACTACGATGAGACGTATGCTCCTGTTGCTAGACTAGAATCCATTCGGATGCTTTGTGCTTTTGCTAATTTTCAAAACTTTAAATTATTTCAAATGGATGTGAAAAGTGCTTTTCTGAATGGTTTTATTAAGGAGGAAGTTTATGTGAAACAACCTCCTGGCTTTGAAAATCACAAATTTCCTGACCACGTGTTCAAGCTAAAGAAAGTACTTTATGGCCTCAAACAAGCCCCCAGAGCTTGGTATGAAAGGCTAAGTAGCTTCTTACTTGAGAAAGGTTTTTCAAAAGGGAAAATTGACACTACACTGTTTATAAAATCTTTTAAAAGACACTATTCTATTGATTCAAATTTATGTTGATGATATTATTTTTGGGTCTACTGATGAAACTCTTTGTCAAGAATTTGCCAAGTGTATGCAGACAGAATTTGAGATGAGCATGATGGGAGAGCTCAACTACTTTCTTGGCCTGCAAGTAAAGCAACTGGCAAATGGAACTTTTATCTGTCAATCGAAGTATACCAAGGACATGCTGAAGAAGTTCGACCTTGACAACGTCAAACCAATTAGCACGCCAATGGCTACTTCAACCAAACTCGAACCAGATGAGAGCGGCAAACCCGTTGATCAATGTAAGTATCGAGGTATGATAGGCAGCTTACTTTATTTAACTGCTAGTCGCCCCGATATCATGTTTAGTGTTTGCCTATGTGCTAGATATCAAGCAAATCCTAAGGAATCTCACATGACCGCGGTTAAGCGTATCTTTCGATATCTTAAGGGTACGGTTACAGTGGGTCTATGGTATCCCAAGTCAACATCATTTGACCTCATCGGTTACTCTGATGCTGACTTTGCTGGATGCAAGGTCGACCGTAAAAGTACGAGCGGCACGTGTCATTTGTTAGGAAAGGCTTTAGTCTCATGGTTTAGCAAGAAGCAGAACTCTGTCGCACTATCCACAACAGAAGCTGAATACATAGCAGCTGGGCGTTGTTGTGCACAAATTCTGTGGATGAAGCAAACCCTTGAAGACTATAAGTTATCTTTCATGCATATTCATATATTCTGTGACAATACTAGTGCCATCAATTTGACTAAGAACCCTGTCTGCCACTCACGCACTAAACACATTGAGATCAGACACCACTTTTTGCGTGATCATCAGCAAAATGGCACGATTAACTTAGAATTTATTGACACTGATCATCAGCTAGCAGATTTCTTTACTAAGCCATTATCCGAAGAGCGCTTCAATTATCTTTGTCGTGAACTCGAAATTTTGGATGAAGCAGTTATAAGTTGAGACTTACCTGCGTAAATATCGAGTATATTTTGATTCTTTTATGACAAATTTATTATGGGTACAAGCCGAAAGGGTCCTTCTGACAAAAAGGCGTAAAAGCCTAAGCGACACGGTGCACTAGTCCTCAGGACTACCGCTAGCTGGGATCCGGCCCCTGCAGCTAACCCATGGCAAATTTGAAATACTGAATTACAATATATTTCCTTGTTTATTATATGGTTTGTTACGATTTATTATTGCCAAATTGATCTTCCTAAAGTTCATTCTGACCTTTGTGAATCTCTCTATGTACTTTATTGGGTTTCTCAAAATTGTATCTCTTTTTGTTCAACACTTAATCTTTTTTCAGCCTAACTTTTGTTCTGGACCACTGATCCAGAACTCGGGCCGAACTCTGCCCCTAACAGAGTTCGGGCCGAGTTCGGTCCCTAGGTTCCAGAATCGGGATCTGGCTCCGCCGTTGGATCTTTTCTAATCCAATGGTCACTATTCTACCCGACCAAAGACAAAGCCCTACTTTATGTCGGAATTCCTTCTCTTTCCTCCCATATTTCCTTCTTCTCCACCTCTTCCATCTTCTTCCTTCCAAACCCTAACCCTAGTTCTTGATCTAGAGGGCTCTATTTCTTCTCAAAATCAAGGGAAAGGGGTTTTTCAACGTTCTCTTCAACTGTTTGACATTATTTTCAGGTATAACTCTCTCCATTTCAAGTTATCCAATTTCTTGTAAATGGCTCCACGCTTGCCCAATCGCGGGAAGAGGATCCGAACCGAGGGTGCTTCCTCTTCGAATCCTCCTCCTCCGATTGAACAAGTAGTTGAACAACACCCCATTCATCCGTTTTTCAATCCGCCGAGTCCCGATGACCCTAACACATACGACGACCGTCTATTTGTATCGCTAGACGCCTCTAATGAATGGTTTAGCGATTTTAGGACTCGTCCGGTGTTTGGGGGCCATCCCATCAATTTCACAATATTTTCTCAATATGAGTCTTTATTCCATGATCTTTGTTTGGATGCTTTAGTTGCTTCAAATTCTGTCATCTACCGTAGTGCAATCCAAATGTTCTATTGCAATTTAACTTTTGATGCAACACACATCTATTCCCGGGTTGCCGGTATTGACATCGCCTTCGATGATTCTGAGTTGGGAGATTTTCTTGATCTTGTTAATCTTGATACTTGGAATAAACTTGTGGAAGCACGTCAATTTCAATTTGTTGGCGATACTTCTCTTGAAGGATTCAAGGAGGAATTATGTGCTCCTAACATAAGTCCTCGCAAACTTATGGCCAAGCATCTCAACCCCTACTTCTATGAGCTTCACCGAATGGTTTTTAACACCATCTTACCCAAGGCTGGCTCAACAGATGAAGTCACTTATCTTGAGATCTCCGCCTTATATCATCTCCACTATCGTATTCCATTCAACTTTCCACGGACTATGATGGATTGGATGATCAACTGTCGAAAGAAACCAAGAGCTTTGGTTTATCCTCTCTATCTTCCTTTCGTTTTTCGTGCCTTCATCATTCCTATCCATGATTGTCTGTTCCTGCCTGCACCTGCCTTTCTATCCAAAGCACGACGCCTTCAGCCTGTCGCTGCTTCTGAGTCATCTGAGCATTCTGCTGATGAGGAGCCTGACGCCCCTCCTTTTGGTCAGGATGCACCACCTCCACCTGCCACTCTTGAGTCCATTCAGACCATGCTCCGGGATCGTTTTACTCTTGAGGACGATCGCTGGACACAGCTGGACTATCGTACCACTCTGCAGATGAGTGCTCTCGGCAACTCTCTGCATGATATCCGGTACTCTCTGTCTCAGCATCTGCACATTCCCATGGAGAGGGATCCAGCGCGCGCGGGTTATCGCATTGATGATCCGTGGGTTATGCGTTACATGGATCCGGATGATGCTTTTGTGGACCCTCGTCGCTCCTTCCATGGTCCATCAGATGTTCCAGGACCATCTCGTGCTCCATGATGGAGATTGGCTACTATCTGCTGCTGCTGCTACTGATGATGATCTTAGTTACTTTTGATTTCAGTTATTTAGTTTCTTATGGATTTATGTAGCTAGTTTTATGTACTCTGTTTATGGTTGGCCACTTGGTTTGGTGGATGACATTATCTGTCTTTATTATCATTCTATGTCAGTGACTTATTTTACTTAGTATTTTACTGTTTCTTCTCTGCTTGGTGTGGTTGCATTAATATTCATTGCTTCTTTATATTGCTAACTGCCAAAAGGGGGAGAAATAATGTATATTTTTATTGTTTTGCTTTTGGGAGATATTAGATATCATACTGGTTCTATGCATTCGTATATCTGTGTATATCTGTACTTCTTGCTCTGGAAAATATTATCTATCAGATCACAGGTACTATGCATTTTGTAAGGGGGAGAGCTATAGCTTCTAGCTCGACACCGTTCATGGTTTACGGGGGAGCTATTTTCTCTTAGCTCAGGCATCGTGTATGGGGGAGCTATGGAACTATGTTACAATCAACTGTGTCCAGGTATGAATATTGAAATATACATATATTATTTTGTCAATTATCAATATGGGGGAGATTGTTGACACAGAGTCACAGTCAACCAAATATTGACTACATTGACCAAATAATATTTGTATTAATTCAATACGACACACGACGACTGCATTCAGTTCAAGACAGATGACAGCTCAGTCTCCGGCTCTCAGTATGTTCTGGAATCTGTATTTTATGATTTTATTGAGTCTAGATTTATGTACTCTGAGTCTTGCTGAGCTCTTGGAACTTAGTCTATAACCTACCCAAAATCCCAAGCTCCACTGAACCAAAAACTGCCCACTGGTCCCCTTAGAACCACTCTGTGCTCTGGAGACAGAGTTCGGGCCGAACTCTGCCTCCACACAGAGTTCGGGCCGAACTCTGTCCCCTAGAAATCAGGAACCCTAATTTTAGGGATAGCTGGTTGCTAGCTGTCCAACGGCCAAATTTTTGAATTTTCCTACCCGAATTCTGGCCGAATTCTGCCTATAAAAACACTATAAATAGGGCATGAATTCTCTCATTTCAAACCACTCAATCTTCTCTTCTCTTCTCTCTTATAAGCTCAATAAGCCATACCCTTCCCATCTACTAGCCACAAGCCTCCTAAGTCTCGAGTGCTCAGCATCTCTCAGTTAGGATTCTTGTGCAAGAGTTGAAGAAGTCGCTTGGACAATTCCAAGCAAATCGCCACTGCGATCCTCTGTTAGAAGTTGACGTGCTCTTCTGAAGAAAAGGCACGGGTTGTAAACTACTATTTCACAAATAGTGGATTTAATCCTGAGCTAGAGTTCTCAGGCCTGGACTAGTCCTCCACGAGGGAAACCAGGTTAAAATCGCTGTGTTTGCGTATGCTCTTTTGCTCTTTATTTATTTTCCGCACTTTACTCTGATTATTGATTGTTGGTGAAAGAGTTAATTTTTAATTGGCTATTTTTCTATATAAACTCTATTCACCCCCCTCTAGAGTTGCCAAACTGTTCTTCACATCGGTACTCTTCGTACCCAAGAAGGATGGGTCGGTACGGATGTGTATCGACTACATGGCACTTAACAACCTGACGATTAAGAACAGATACCCACTACCGCGGATCGATGATCTCTTTGATCAGTTGAGCGAAGCTCGGGTGTTCTCCAAGATTGATTTGAGGTCAGGTTATCACTAGGTAAAGGTGAAGAGGGAGGATATTCCCAAGACCGCTTTCAGGATGCGGTACGGGCAGTTTGAGTTTTTGGTTATGCCTTTTGGGCTGACCAATGCACCAGTAGTGTTTATGAACTTAATGAACAAGGTGTTCCACCAGTACTTGGACAAGTTCGTGGTGGTATTCCTTGATGATATCCTGGTGTATTTAAAGACAGAGGGGGAGCACGAGGAGCACTTGAGAGTGGTTCTGGAGACACTCAGGAGGGAGAGGTTGTATGGAAAGCTCTCAAAGTATGATTTCTTCCTAGACAGAGTAGACTTATCGGGTCATATGGTAACTGGAGATGGTATCTTAGTGGACCCGAAGAAGATCACAACAGTTGAGGCTTGGACAGCACCGACTTCAGTGGCAGAGATCAGGAGTTTCCTGGGGCTGGCAGGATATTATAAGAGATTTGTGCAGGATTTCTCCTGGGTTGCAGAGCCGTTGACTCGGTTGACCCGGAAGGATGCTGAGTATATTTGGTCAGAGGAGTGTCTGGCAGCTTTTGATGAGTTGAAGAAGCGGGTTACGATAGCTCCAATTCTGACATTGCCTTCAGGATTATGTGCATTCACTATTTATAGTGATGCTTCAGGGAAGGGACTGGGTTGTGTCTTGCAGCAGCATGGGAAGGTGATTGCCTATGCTACCAGGCAATTACGTCCCCATAAGAAGAACTACCCTACCCATGACCTGGAGCTGGCAGCGGTGATTTTTGCTCTGAAGTTGTGGAAGCACTATCTGTATGGCGAGAGGGTAGAGATTTTTACAGATCACAAGAGCTTGAAGTATGTGTTTACACAGAAAGATCTCAACATAAGACAGCGCAGATGGCTAGAGTTGATGAAGGACTTTGATATCTCACTTCAGTATCACCCAGGGAAGGCCAACGTGGTTGCCGATGCCTTGAGTAGGTATCCGACTGCCATGTGTTTGACTATGGATCGGCACTTGCTTGCAGACTTGGAGAGCCTTGGGATTGAGGTGATCGTGTCCGGAGTGCAGATGCAGTTATGGGGCCTTCAAATACAGTCGAACTTGATGGAGAGGATCAAGGCGACGCAGTTCGAGGATGTGGCTCTGCGATGTATCCGAGAGAAGGTTCGTGCAGGGTTGGTAGATGGCGAGTTTTCTTTTGCAGAGGATGGTGCCTTGAGGCACGGTTCCAGGTTATGTGTGCCTAGCGGGAAGCTCAGAGAGCAGATCATGCAGAAGGCTCACAGATCGCAGTACTCTATACATCATGGTGCCAACAAGATGTACAGGGATCGGCGAGAGCATGTCTGATGGTACGGGATGAAATGGAAGGTGGCCCACTTCGTAGCTAGGTGCTTGGTCTGTCAGCAGGTCAAGGCAGAGAGGCAGAGGTCCGGAGGATTATTGTAGCCGTTGCCCATTCCAGAGTGGAAGTGGGAACATATCACCATGGATTTCGTATCTGGGTTGCCGCGTACACCAAGAGGGAAAGACGCGATTTGGGTCGTCGTTGACAGGTTGACCAAATCGGCCCACTTCTTGCCATTCAAGGTGGGTACGTCTACAAAGAGGCTTGCGAAGTTGTACATGCGACAGATAGTCAGGATTCACGGAGTTTTCGTCAGCATTGTCTCATATCGGGATAGTCGCTTTACTTCCTATTTATGGAGGAGTCTGCAGACTAGTTTGGGCACTCAGCTCAAGTTTAGTACTGCATACCACCCCCAGACGGACGGACAGTCAGGGAGGACTATTCAGATGCTTGAGGACATGCTACGGATGTGCGTCCTGGATTTTGAAGGTTCCTGGGAGGATCATCTACATTTGGTGGAGTTTGCTTACAATAACAGTTATCAGGCCAGCATAGAGATGGCACCTTTTGAGGCTCTGTACGGGCGTAGGTGTCGTACACCCTTATCTTGGGATGATGTTGGAGAGCGAGCTTTACTGGGACCAGAGATGGTTGTTGACGCAGCCGAGAAGGTGAAGCTCATCAGGGACAGACTTCGCGTGGCGCAGGACAGACATCGACACTGGGCTGATAGCCACCGGAGGCCGTTGGAGTTTGAGGTACAGATTTAGAGATCGGATTAGAAGTAGGTTGTATTTTTGTTTTGTTTGATTGATCGTGTTTGATTTTTTAGTAACTTGAGACCTTGCTTGTGATTAGGTTGGAGACATGGTTTTTCTGCGGATATCTCCGACTCGTGGTACGATACATTTTGGTGGAGGTGGGAAGCTTAGCCCGCGCTTCATCGGCCCTTTCGTTATCAGCAGGAGAGTCGGTGACGTGGAATACGGGCTAGACTTGTCACCTGCACTAGTGGGCGTCCACAACGTATTCTACGTATCCCAGTTGAGACGGTACGTGGCTGACCCTAGCCATGTGCTCGATCATTCAGAGATTGAGGTTGGACCTACTCTCAGTTATCCAGGGCAGCCTGTGGAGATTATGGATCGCCGGGAGAAGGTGCTGAGGAACCAGGTGATACCCTTGGTTCGCGTCGCATGGAGGCATCATTCTCCAGGAGAGTCTACCTGGGAGCGGGAGGATGAGATACGCGAGCGGTACCCCTATCTTTTTGGACCTTGAGGTATACTTTTCTATCCTTCTCAGCAGTTAGTTTCGCCTTTAATTTCGAGGACAAAATTATTTTAAGGAGGGTAGATTTGTCACTACCATATTTCTAGCTTGAGGGTATTTTGGCCATTTTTTTTTAAAATTTTGGAATTATTTGGAATTATTAGTATTAATTATAATTATTGGAATTTTTAAGTGATTTTTAGTATAATTAATTTTGTGCTATTATTGACTTAGACTCAGGGTGACTGAGGAGACTATCCTAGAAGCTAACCTAGGTCATGACTACTTGGTTAGAGTGTGTAACCCTAGCTTGACCTAAGTTAGAGATATCCTAGTCATTAGATTTAATTTGGGGAAAATAGGAATTTATTAGGCTAGTTAATGGCTTGTGATTCCACAAGTCATGATTTATGACTTAAGCCCATAGAGGTCCAAAACCTAACACCATGTAACCCTAACCTAGCCCAACACAGCCCTTGGCCGGCCACTTAGGGATTCCTCCATCTATTTAATGCCTCCTCAAAGTTAGGGCTAGCCTCATTTAGAAAGTTCTCAAGTTTAAGGAAGAGGTATGCTCCATCTTCAATAATTCATAGAAAATCCTATTTAATTCCTTTTCCATCCAAATCAATTGCAATAGGCTCTAAATTTCTTCTACTTGCTGTTTATGGTGAGAAATTTTAGAGTGTGGACAATTTGAAGGAGTTTCGGTAGCTTGAGGATCCACTCACATTGGGGCTTTTTGAGCCATTTCAAACCCATAGGTAATTTCTAATCCACACCATAAAATAGGGTTTTGATTGCATATTTAGGAAGCCCTAGGCCTACCCTAACTATAGGTATAGCTAACCCTAGGTTTCGTGTCTAATACGTGTCCGTATCGGACACGTATCAGTGGATACGTGAATGTGTTTGATGAAATGCCCCAAAGGACATTTCGATTCGATTTCTGGAATGTTTTTGAATAGAAAATTAGGGTTTAGGCTCGTTTATTAATTTTTGGTATTCTGAGTTGATATTGGTGTCGTGTCGTGTCGGTTTGGACACACGAACACGTGGGTGCACCACACGCGCGCGAGCAGTGCCATTTCCCTGCTGCTCAGGGTCGTTTGCACGCAGCACACGCCACGTGGACACGTGATATTGGACACACGTGTTGGAGCAACCACTGACAATAGGTTCCCCAAGTGACACGACCTCTCGTGTCGTGTCGGACACGGTATCGTGCGTGCACAGGGTGTGTACTGTCCGTATACAGTGTATTATTTGTTTCACTGTTTAAATTCAGTTTTAAATATTTAATTCATGTTTTTATTTGCTAATTTAGATCCTATATATGTTTAGAATCTATGATAATTTAGTTTACATATTAGAATAGGTTGTCAATGTGAATTTGGATTCGATTTGGGTTAAATGGCATCCTCGACTGATACCATGTTCTGATACATTGGTTTTCTAATTCTCTGAACTTTTAAATCCCAGTTTAATTATGTTTGTTACTGATTAATGATCCCCACTTGATTGTTGGTTCATGTTAATACAATATTTCAATTCAATAGACTTTTGGATTTGTGAATGGGAATTTGGACCTTATGTTGGTTTTCGAATGATATAGCTGATACATTAATTTGAGTTCAGTTCTATAGCTGAACTGAAATGGTTTGATTCATGTTTCACTGTCATGTGGATTGGGTTTTAGCTGATTGATTTCCAGGTTCCCACTGTTTAGCATTATGATAGTGAATTCAGGATATTGTCCAATGTATTCACTGTTTCCAGAAATTCATATTTCCTGAGATAAATTCCCAGTTGTCATTCACTGTTTATTGTTTTCCAGGATTCCTTCAACTGTATATTTTTTCAGATTCATATTGTTAGTTAGCCACTGTTTTTTTCTTTAATACTTCACTGATATTTGTACCACAATTGCCTATCACTCACTGTACACATGTGCACACACTGTTTACTGATTTTTCTTCCTATTTCCTATAACACACACACAATTGTCATGTACACTACACTGTCATGTTATTCCATTCACTGAATTCCCTGTTTTCCTATCACATAATGTATTAGCCACTGATTTCCAGGATATGATGTTAGCTACTGATTTCTATGCACTGTTTCTATTTGACACTTGAACACAGGTTCAAGCCTAATACCCTCACACCCTCATGCCACATACACACACTCAAATTATACCAATGTATCACTATATCACCCACTGTTTCCTGTTTCCAGGAACCTCACTGTACAGAAGTTCCTCACACCCTCATGCCATGTCTATTTCACACACACACACGTCACCACCACATTCCTTCTTCCTATTCTCTATACATATGTATATATATATATATATGTAATTGAGATGTATATATATATATATGTATCCTATATATATGTGTGATATATTATAGGTAACCTATATGCTAATGTGTTACTATATTATATTAATATGGATATATATGTATGTGTGGTATACATATAGTAGCCTATATGCTTATGTGTATTTCTATATTAGATTATATAAATATATCTGTGTGTATTATATTTAGATATATAAATTGACATGTGTATATGTGATATGGATTGGTTTTAGGCTGATATTGCCTAATAACCTAGCCTAGGGCTCTTAGCCTATGGGTGTGGCTTGAATGCCAGTATAGAGTCTAGATTAGACTTGTATAGCCTTGTTTAGTCTTGATTAGACTAGTTAGACTAGTATAGACTTGTTTGACTTGGTTTGACCTAGTTGACCTAGTTTGACTTTTAGGGTTGACCAGAGTTGACCAAGAGTTGACTTTGTTCTAGATTGACCTAGATTCATGTAGAATGCATTGACTTGCATCTTATTATCATTTTAGACTCATAGTGACTTGTACTGTTCTATAGGAGTCAGACACCACTCCTCGGACAGTACTTTTATCTTGGACATTCAGAAAGCAGGCGAGTACATTCTCTGATCTTTTCATACCTGTCTGGACTATATTCTTGCTCTAGATTACTTTACTTGATGCTGACACGTATCTTTCACGGATTAGTACTATATGGATCCTTTCCTGAGATGTTATCCCTCTAAGGGTGCATCGGGTATTTCATGTTCATGTACTTTATCATGTGTATTAGGTACTCCTTGTACTCGTACTAGTTCATGTATTCACATGTTCTCATGTGCCTTCATGTACTTTCATGTGTCTCATGTACTACTCATTACATGAGTTCACGTATCTTTAGCTGTATTCATGTGCCAATAACGTAACTTGAATGGATCCTTGTGTATTGATTGGGGCGGGGTGAGTAGAATTGGTTATGTGATCATTATCCCCAGTAGGTATTCATGTGCCTCTTAGTTGTATTCATGTGCCACTAAGCCGTTTACATAACCATATTGTACTCTAAATCACTTAGCCTCTTACAGTCTTTACTTATCATGTATTTACTTTCAGTTACAAAATATCTCCTGTTTTTTTGTAATTTCTTTCCAGCATTTCCTATATTTTACTCTATTGCATGCTTTATACTCCTAACCTGTTATGAACTGTTTTGTCACGCCCAGTACCGAAATACGGGGACGGACGTAGGCCAGCTACACCGTATAAGGTACGAATACGCTATACGGCGATGACGGCTGTCAAGTCTTGCTGGGTATCCTAGCATACAATCAATCTATGGCCTAAATCCGATCTCATGTCCCCAGGCAAGTCACAATGAAACAACATCAAGAGAGATAATCATATGGAAAGCAGGAAATAATCAGATAAAAAATCTGGAATCTACAGTACAGGATAATAATGCAGACAAGTATACCTTCCCACAGTTTCTGGCATGGTCTGGAACTGAAGCACACCCTCCAAGTCAAGTCTGGAAGATCCACTGGGTTGGTCTCAGACAATCTGGGAACAATCCAGGGTTGGTCAGGCCAACCGTAGCAAGTACCAGAAAGGAAGGCTCAAGGACGGGCGAAGAAAACCAGCAGGATAAAATATGACAAGAATAGCATCTAAAAATAGTAAATAAAGGTAAGGGATCGTGCGGTACCAACGCACGATAACAATCCACAAGTATAGTGAAGCTAACACAATCACAATCTCCCTAACATCCACTAACACCTGCATTGCCAGCTGGAAATCAATATCAGCTGGCTAGCCGGCAACAAGCCAAACAACACAGAAGGACAAGCGGCCACACAATGCCTACGGCTTGCTATTATTAGCTAACTAGGGTTATCACAGGCCTAATTACTAACAAGATGCAGTTGAGGTATTCCTTTAGCTACAAGCCCTGCAGACTATCCAGGTTATCCAGGACGAATGTATAATATATAGTGGGTACATCGCCCGGGAGACAAATGTACCCTAATAGCTAGCTGGAGGGGTGCAACACATGACAGTGTGCTGGAAATGTGCCCTACTCGACGGCAGGCTACAAATCCCATGAGCGCCCAGATAACGGGATTGCCTGTAGCCGAAATACCTCGATCTATATGAGCTACTTGATCAATCTAGTTGTTAACCTAGTCAGATTCATTATGAATTCCTGACCGTGGTAACCAGGAATCCATGTCCTAGACATGATGCAAGACGAGATAGGTAGTTTGTACAAGCACAATCAGGAAAAATCAACCACGGTGTCAAGACAAGGTCATACCTAGCAAGTCAGGACTGGCTGTCGCAACAGCGATCAAGAGTAAACATGTCATATCGAGAGTACTAGTCAGGAGTGCGCCACCACGGGCCACTATCAGGAATCAAGATATACATGTCAGGTTTACTCGTCATGTCCAGAGTGCTAGTCAGGAGTGCGCCTCGACGGGCCACTATCAAGAATCAAGACAGGTCTAGGTCATCGTGTAATACCAGGAACAAGGTCAACCCTATCAGTCACAAGAAGTCATATGCCCAAATCGTGACATGGATATCAAGTCGGGTACAAGATCAAAATCTCCACTATAATAGCCTGTCAAGTACACATGGGAACCTACAGCTCAAATCATCAATTCGGTCAATCCACCAGATCAATCTAGCAAGAGTCTCCCATCCATGATGGAGTGATCACGTCAATAAAGACAACCACCAAATACCAAGCTCATTCCCCTAACAATGCTAGGCCCTCTGACTCACAAGAATCCTCCAAGTCAATGATCATAAGCCACTAGAAAACAAGCCCCTCAACTACCAAGACACAGCAATCAAACCAGGTTCCTCAACTACCGGAATACACAAAGGTACCAGGTTTTGGGCGTTTGGGAAGTCGAGTAAAAATCATATAATAATACCCTCGATATTCTCCTCGTTCCACGAAATATTCGAAATCACCAAAATCCAAGAATCCACATAGATCCACCAAGTCAATATCCCAAGATCGTACTCTCTATAATACTCAATCCTCAGTCACATCCACAAGTCACATCTCCCAATACATAGGACAACTGTCAGCTCTATCTGACAGACTAGGACAACCCCTAGGATGAAGGGTCAGGGGACAAGAGTCCGGTAATAAACGCCGTCAGAAGTGGCAAGGATTACATGGACCGCTCTGGAGCAAATCCACAACCCTTAAACCAAACAAGGACCAGGGTTGCAGACCGTCTCCCGAGTGGAACCGCTCTCCTTACGCTATCCGACGGACAAGACAGATCAGGAGCTAGGCGACTAATCTAGTATGGAGTCTACCTAGCAGGCAAGGGGATCAGGTATACTATACCAAGGTGAACAGGCACGAGCCCAGTCCAGCAAACCAAAGGAATGGTTCTGCCCAGTCCTTCGAAACAAATTCCCGATCGGGAATTTTGGAAGAATCCGGCAGAGTCTCCTCTGTATTCTGGACGGAAGCTCCCAACAAATTGGGGCTAAAACCACTCGGCGCAACCCGCCGCAGAATCGCAGAATCGCAGACTGAGAACACTAAGTCTCAGCTACCAGCAGCACTACGATGCGTACTGGGAACAAGTCGACAGCCGAGAACACTAAGTCTCGGCCTCCAGTAGCACTACGATGCGTACTGGAAACCAATCGAACCCGAGACCACTAAGTCCCGGCCTCCAGCAGCGCTACAATGCGTACTGGGCGCCAAGCCAACATGCATAATATAATCAGCTAACCGCCTCGCAGGGCGCATCACAACACATGTCTATAGTTCTAACCCAAGCACAATCACAGCCACATGAGGAGTTAGCCAGAGCCGTTACCCGACCGCGGGTCGGACACGGGGCATACAGGGACAATCCGTACAAGTGAGTCGTGATCGTGTCCTCGGAGGTGTGGATGACCCATCCGAGCTGTCCGATACGGTCTATTCCGACATCGGACCAAGCTATCCTAAGTTATCATCATGGCAGTTCTACTACTAGGCTACACTAATCATGGTTATAAAATTACAAGTATAATTTAATTAAATGAAATAAAAATCCAGGAGAGAGGGCAAGAGCCGTCAATGAGCAAGGGATACTTGCCTAGAGGGCTCGGCTAGGTAAGCAAGTCTTCGGCAGTCGCGATCCAAGCTAGCACGCCAATCGAGATCCTCAGAACACACAATAAATAATCATCAGAATTAAATAATAAAATAATAACAGGAAGCACGGAGGATGGCAGGAGGCTATACCGTGCGGGTCCCACAAGCAGCACAGGGATCTGGCACGGAAACAGAGGCACGCAGACCGATACGGGCACGCAAATTGAGACGCGCACGTATATCGAGACGCGCACGAGAATCGAGATGGCACGAATATCGAGATGAACGGGAAATATGTGCACGTAAACCGAGACGTGCACGTAGATCGAGAAAATCACGAATATCAGAATGGTCCACGAATCACGCGATACGCAAATCGAGGCGAGCACGCGAATCGAGACGGAGCGAGACTCAAGGAAGCACGCAAATCAATGTGGCATACAAGTCGACGTATGCACGCAAATCGATGCGGTGTGAAGTCCAAAACAGTACACAAACTAAGGCGGCACGCAAATCCGTACGTACACGCAAATCGAGATGGCACAAAGGCTGGGGCACGAAAATCGAGACACGCTCAAATCAAGATGGTACGGTGCCCGAGGCAGCACGGGGCTCGAGGCGTCCCGCTGCCCAAGGCAACACGTAGACCGAGGTACACGCAAAACGAGACGACACGTACACCAAGGTACACACGACCCAAAAACACGAGGAAGCGCACCAACCGAGGGTGCGCTGCCCGAGGAACACGCTGCACGAGGCAGCGCACTGCTCGAGGCAGCACGCTGCCCGAGGCGCGCGGATCAAGGGGCTCGCTGCACGAGAGTGCACTGCTCGAGACGGCACGCCCGACGAGGCAACGCACAAAACGAGAAAGAGAGGAAGAGGGGAGCTCGGGAACCTCACCGGCGTACGCGAGGCGGCTCGGCTAGGTCGGTCCGCCGGACCGGAGAAGGAAGTCCAGGGGGAGAGGGAAATGCCGGAGGAGGCCCGTCGTCGTCGGAGCTGGGGTCAACGGCGGCGGCAAGGGGCTCGCGGCGGCGGGGGGAGGATGGAGATGGCGACGATGATGATGGTGGCGGCGCTGGAAGGTGATGGCGGCGGCCGAAAGGAGCTGCCACGGCGAGGGGGTGGCGGCGACCGGCCATGGAGACGGTGGTGGAGGGAAGCAGTGGTGGTGGCGATGCTAGAGGGTGATGGCGGCGGCCACGAAGAAGGGGCGGCCATGGCGGAGGAGAACGGAAGAGGGGGAAGCGGTGGTGGCGCCGGGGATGGAGGCGGGGGCGTGGCTGCGGTGGAGCTGGCCGAAGGGGAGAGAGACAGCGAGCGAGAGAGAGGGAGATGAGAGGCCAGTGAGCGGGAGAGAGGAGAGTTGAGGGAGGAGAAAGAGGGCTGGGGGGTGAGTGTGGTCGGAAGAGAGGGATGGTGAGCTGAGTGAAGAGAGAGAGAGAGGAAAGGGAATTGGGGTGGTGGTTGGCCGATCCAGTAAAGGGGGAGGAGAGAGAGAAAGAGAGAAGAGAGGGGGTGGGGTTAGGTAGGGGTTTGGGTTAGATATTTTGGGAGGGTAGTTTAGGAACAAAAAAATTAATAATAATAATAATAATGAGGATAAAATTACCTCCAAGAAAATAATAAAAATTTCAAGAATACCCCAAAAATTAAAATCCTCCAAAAACAATAATACGGTCATATACGTATTTCAAAACAGGAATATTACATCCTACCCACCTTACAAAAATTTCGTCCTCGAAATTTCAAATTTATCAAAATAGGGTTTTCAAAACTAGTACATATATATCTGCCATGAAAACTCTACCCACCTTACAGAAATCAAGTAATACAATAAGAAACGAACAAAATCTCAATATGAAAACATCAGAGGGGACAAGGTCTAGCTAAATAAATCAACTCGCAAGGTAAATCCAAAACATCGAAAGAATCTCGAAAATCAAAGCCTCGCATACACGAAATAACCCCATAAATCAAAACAAGTATAGAATGTCGAAAATAAGGTCAGAAAACGTAAAATCCCAGCTGCATAAAAATCCTCATAAATCATAAAATACAGGATATCTGTCTCGAACCGATGACCGTAGTTCCTAATATTCGAAAAATGTGTGTCATGGTCATTCCTTGCCATGCCATCCGGAATGGCTGCAAAAGATTCACCAAAACACTGTAATCAAGCGACTGCAACTTTCGTTACCACGCCGTCAATGTATACTAGGGTCACCCGGTTCTCTAAACAAATACCCAAAACGAATCAAATCCATAACCCAAATATCCGAATCGCTAAAATCACAAAATCTCTAACAATATAATGAGTCCTAGAAAACCATCAAAATCCAAAATCCAGGTGAATCATAACACACATCCAAAAATATCTTCAATAATAACCACAATATAGCTTTTCTAGAAAAATACTCCATATCCGTAGGAAAATACTCCAAACCAAGAATTCTCATTAAAATATAATGTATACAAAGTATATCTATAATCAAAATAATATATGAAATAGATAATCATGAGTGCGGAACTATCCAGAATCAACGAAGCTGAAATGACACAAGATTATCCACAGGATATTCAACAAATGTCAAAATATCCGATCTCAGAGTCCAGAGGAAGTCTTCAGTCCGCAGCAATCCAGCCAACGCTC
Source organism: Iris pallida (assembly GCA_029216955.1). Classification (NCBI taxonomy): domain Eukaryota; kingdom Viridiplantae; phylum Streptophyta; class Magnoliopsida; order Asparagales; family Iridaceae; genus Iris; species Iris pallida. The sequence goes on along the minus strand of JANAVB010008400.1, from coordinate 24,996,384 downwards.
GAAGAGGACGATAGTGATACTAAGTCAACACGAAGTCAACGCACGAAAGAGATAACAGGAAATCAAATAAGACGAAACACTGGTAGAGAGTACAGAACCCAAGATAAATAATCATGTAACCCAAATAATGGAGATAAGATAACATCTCATCAAATAAGGTGATCGACATGACCAACTATAGGATCATATCTATCAAACAAGGATCAGAGGTAGATAACACGAATAAGACATGGCCAAGCAAGATAGGTCCAAGTGGAGATGAGGACCAGTTCACAGGTTCAAGGGAGCGAAGGACAAGTATAACAAGTGGGAATACCAAGGAATAGTGGACTGAGATCAATAATCATGTGATACCCAACAAAATTTCAAAACGAGACCTGCATGGGCCACCACTAAAACTATGTCACGCCCCAGTACCGAAATACGGGGACGGACGTAGGCCAGCTACACCGTATAAGGTACGAATACGCTATACGGCGATGACGGCTGTCAAGTCTTGCTGGGTATCCTAGCATGCAATCAATCTATGGCCTAAATCCGATCTCATGTCCCCAGGCAAGTCACAATGAAACAACATCAAGAGAGATAATCATATGGAAAGCAGGAAATACTCAGATAAAAAATCTAGAATCTATAGTACAGGATAATAATGCAGACAAGTATACCTTTCCACAGTTCCTGGCATGGTCTGGAACTGAAGCACACCCTCCAAGTCAAGTCTGGAAGATCCACCGGGTTGGTCTCAGACAATCTGGGAACAATCCAGGGTTGGTCAGGCCAACCGTAGCAAGTACCAGAAAGGAAGGCTCAAGGACGGGCGAAGAAAACCAGCAGGATAAAATATGACAAGAATAGCATCTAAAAATAGTAAATAAAGGTAAGGGATCGTACGGTACCAACGCACGATAACAATCCATAAGTATAGTGAAGCTAACACAATCACAATCTCCCTAACATCCACTAACACCTGCATTGCCAGCTGGAAATTAATATCAGCTGGCTAGCCGACAACAAGCCAAACAACACAGAAGGACAAGCGGCCACACAATGCCTACGGCTTGCTATTATTAGCTAACTAGGGTTATCACAGGCCTAATTACTAACAAGATGCAGTTGAGGTATTCCTTTAGCCACAAGCCCTGCAGACTATCCAGGTTATCTAGGACGAATGTATAATATATAGTGGGTACATCGCCCGGGAGACAAATGTACCCTAATAGCTAGCTGGAGGGGTGCAACATATGACAGTGTGCTGGAAATGTGCCCTACTCGACGGCAGGCTACAAATCCTATGAGCGCCCAGATAACGGGATTGCCTGTAGCCGGAATACCTCGATCTATATGAGCTACTTGATCAATCTAGTTGTTAACCTAGTCAGATTCATTATGAATTCCTGACCGTGGTAACCAGAAATCCATGTCCTAGACATGATACAAGACGAGATAGATAATTTGTACAAGCACAATCAGAAAAAATCAACCACGGTGTCAAGACAAGGTCATACCTAGCAAGTCAGGACTGGCTGTCGCAACAGCGATCAAGAGTAAACATGTCATGTCGAGAGTACTAGTCAGGAGTGCGCCACCACGGGCCACTATCAGGAATCAAGATATACATGTCAGGTTTACTCGTCATGTCCAGAGTGCTAGTCAGGAGTGCGCCTCGACGGGCCACTATCAAGAATCAAGACAGGTCCAGGTCATCGTGTAATACCAGGAATAAGGTCAACCCTATCAGTCATAAGAAGTCACATGCCCAAATCGTGACATGGATATCAAGTCGGGTACAAGATCAAAATCTTCACTATAATAGCCTGTCAAGTACACATGGGAACCTACAGCTCAAATCATCAAGTCGGTCCATCCACCAGATCAATCTAGCAAGAGTCTCCCATCCATGATGGAGTGAATATCACGTCAATAAAGACAACCACCAAATACCAAGCTCATTCCTCTAACAATGCTAGGCCCTCTGACTCACAAGAATCCTCCAAGTCAATGATCACAAGCCACTAGAAAACAAGCCCCTCAACTACCAAGACACAGCAATCAAACCAGGTTCCTCAACTACCAGAATACACAAAGGTACCAGGTTTTGGGAGTTTGGAAAGTCGAGTAAAAATCATATAATAATACCCTCGATATTCTCCTCGTTCCACGAAATATTCGAAATCACCAAAATCCAAGAATCCACATAGATCCACCAAGTCAATATCCCAAGATCGTACTCTCCATAATACTCAATCCTCAGTCACATCCACAAGTCACATCTCCCAATACATAGGACAACTGTCAGCTCTATCTGACAGACTAGGACAACCCCTAGGATGAAGGGTCAGGGGACAAGAGTCCGGTAATAAACGTCGCCGGAAGTGGCAAGGATTACATGGACCGCTCTGGAGCAAATCCACAACCCTTAAACCAAACAAGGACCAGGGTTGCAGACCGTCTCCCGAGTGGAACCGCTCTCCTTACGCTATCCGACGGACAAGACAGGTCAGGAGCTAGGCGACTAATCTAGTATGGAGTCTACCTAGCAGGCAAGGGGATCAGGTATACTATACCAAGGTAAACAGGCACGAGCCCAGTCCAGCAAACCAAAGGAATGGTTCTGCCCAGTCCTTCGAACCAAATTCTCGATCGGGAATTTTGGAAGAATCCGGCAGAGTCTCCTCTGTATTCTGGACGGAAGCTCCCAACAAATTGGGGCTAAAACCACTCGGCACAACCCGTCGCAGAATCGCAGAATCGCAGACTGAGAACACTAAGTCTCAGCTACCAGCAGCACTACGATGCGTACTGGGAACAAGTCGACAGCCGAGAACACTAAGTCTCGGCCTCCAGTAGCACTACGATGCGTACTAGAAACCAATCGAACCCGAGACCACTAAGTCCCGGCCTCCAGCAGCGCTACAATGCGTACTGGGCGCCAAGCCAACATGCATAATATAATTAGCTAACCGCCTCGCAGGACGCATCACAACACATGTCTATAGTTCTAACCCAAGCACAATCACAGCCACATGAAGAGTTAGCCAGAGCCGTTACCCGACCGCGGGTCGGACACGGGGCATACAGGGACAATCCGTACAAGTGAGTCGTGCTCGTGTCCTCGGAGGTGTGGATGACCCATCCGAGCTGTCCGATACGGTCTATCCCGACATTGGACCAAGCTATCCTAAGTTATCATCATGGCAGTTCTACTACTAGGCTACACTAATCATGGTTATAAAATTACAAGTATAATTTAATTAAATGAAATAAAAATCCAGGAGAGAGGGCAAGCGCCGTCGATGAGCAAGGGATACTTGCCTAGAGGGCTCGGCTAGGTAAGCAAGTCTTCGGCAGTCGCGATCCAAGCTAGCACGCCAATCGAGATCCTCAGAACACACAATAAATAATTATCAGAATTAAATAATAAAATAATAACAGGAAGCACGGAGGATGGCAGGAGGCTATACCGTACGGGTCCCGCAAGCAGCACAGAGATCTGGCACGGAAACAGAGGCACGCGGACCGATACGGGCACGTAAATCGAGATACGTACGTATATCGAGACGCACACGAGAATCGAGATGGCATGAAAATCGAGATGAACGAAAAATACGTGCACGTAAACCGAGACGTACACGTAGATCGAGAAAATCACGAATATCAGAATGGTCCACGAATCACGCGACACGCAAATCGAGACGAGCATGCGAATCGAGACGGAGCGAGACTCAAGGAAGCACGCAAATCAATGCGGCATACAAGTCGACGTATGCACGCAAATCGATACGGTGCGAAGTCCAAAACAATACACTAACCAAGGCGGCACGCAAATCCGTACGTACACGCAAATCGAGATGGCACAAAGGCCGGGGCACGAAAACCGAGAAACGCTTAAATCAAGATGGTACATTGCCCGAGGCAGCACGGGGCTCGAGGCGTCCCGCTGTCCAAGGCAACACGTAGACTGAGGTATACGCAAAACGAGACGACACGTACACCAAGGTGCACACGACCCAAAAACACGAGGAAGCGCACCAACCGAGGGTACGCTGCCTGAGGAACACGCTGCACGAGGCAGCATACTGCTCGAGGCAGTACGCTGCCCGAGGCACGCGGATCAAGGGGCTCGCTGCACGAGAGTGCGCTGCTCGAGACGGCACGCCCGACGAGGCAACACAGAAAACGAGAAAGAAAGGAAGAGGGGAGCTCGGGAACCTCACCGGCGTACGCGAGGCGGCTCGGCCAGGTCGGTCCGTCGGACCGGAGAAGGAAGTCCAGGGGGAGAGGGAAATGCCGGAGGAGGCCCGTCGTCGTCGGAGCTGGGGTCAACGGCGGTGGCAGGGGGCTCGCGACGGCGGAGGGAGGATGAAGATGGCGACGATGATGATGGTGGCGGCACTGGAAGGTGATGGCGGCGGTCGAAGGGAGCTGCCACGGCGAGGGGGTGGCGGCGACCGGCCATGGAGACGGTGGTGGAGGGAAGCAGTGGTGGTGGCGATGCTAGAGGGTGATGGCGGCAGCCGCGAAGAAGGGGCGGCCATGGCGGAGGAGAACGGAAGAGGGGGAAGCGGTGGTGGCGCCGGAGATGGAGGCGGGGGCGTGGCTGCGGCGGAGCTGACCGAAGGGGAGAGAGACAGCGAGCGAGAGAGAGGGAGATGAGAGGCCAGTGAGCGGAAGAGAGGAGAGTTGAGGGAGGAGAGAGAGGGCTGGGGGGTGAGTGTGGTCGGGAGAGAGGGATGGTGAGCTGAGTGAAGAGAGAGAGAGGAAAGGGAATTGGGGTGGTGGTTGGCCGATCCAGTAAAGGGGGAGGAGAGAGAGAAAGAGAGAAGAGAGGGGGTGGGGTTAGGTAGGGGTTTGGGTTAAATATTTTTGGAGGGTAGTTTAGGAACAAGAAAATTATTAATAATAATAATAATGAGGATAAAATTACCTCCAAGAAAATAATAAAAATTTCAAGAATACCCCAAAAATTAAAATCCTCCAAAAATAATAATACGGTCATATACGTATTTCAAAACAGGAATATTACATGTTTTGAGAGATATGCTCGTTTTCGTCCTGATTGGACATGTTAAAAATTTTACAGAGGACGAGGAGGAGGCCTGCTTAGATACCTTCTATGGGACAGCCTTAGAGGACACTTACGATCCGGACTTCCAGTCGAATCCCTTAGCAGTAGAGACTGTTGCTCCATAGATATCTTTATTTTATTTCATTGTTTTGGAGATTTGAGTTGTTTATTTGGATCTGTATTATTTCTGGTTGTCAGTGGAGTTTATCATAGACACTTATCTTTCTCTCTATTTGTAATTCTTGTGGATTTGGGTCTCGCATCTTTTATATCATTCTATCTTATCGTATTCTACCTTAGATGTGATTGAGATATATTCTGTTATGTTACCCCCATTCGGAGAGTATAACTGTTATTACCTTAAACAGTTAGATGTTGTGACCTAGGACAGCGTTCTACCGCCGACACTGCGACGTAGGCTGGACGTACCCACGTCTTGTGCCCTTACTCTAGGGTACGAATCGTGACAATAAGACTCTGGGGTCACCGATAAAGAGGCTGTCTGGATGAGAAGATCCCTTGAAGATGGTTGGTTGGTCGGTTCTTTGGTTGATAGGTGGATGAGGGTGGTCGACTCTTCGTGGATAGAGATCGTTGCTCCTTTGAAGATTGTCGATTGTCAATGTTCCCTCTCTTTTTTCATCGCTCTTTTTGGTGAAAGAAGAACTCCTTCTATTTATAGATAATCGAGCACATATGCGATGTGCATTAGGGTTTCTGAGATATAAAAGAATCTGTTGTTATTGTACGGTGCGGGCTTCTATGGTGCTGATACGTGGCGGACATCGAGATTCTCCTCAAATGAGATCTTTAGTGGTTATAAACATAATCGAAGGAGGTGACACATGGCACATGCCGATTTGCTTGTTCATATACAGCCGAGTAAATATTAGAATTCCATCCAAGATTTGGAGTCTAATTGATCCTCATATAAGATTTAAATCAATCTGATATGATATTAACAATGATTTAATCCCAATCTTTCCTGTAAGAGGTGATTTAAACAAACCAATTAGGGTGGACCTATGCTTCCTGTGCCTCTGGTGAGGACTAAGTGCTGATGTGCTTCTTGGAAGACGAGTAGATCGTGCTTCTGGAGACGACGGAACCTCTGTGCTTTCAGACGACGAGTGAACTTGGCTTCGAATAACGACAAGACTTCTTTACATATAGAGAAACTTATAAAGCTATGTTTCAGGCTACCAGAGTCACTGTGTTGTAGGCGACATGTAGGCTTATGATTCAGGTTGGCGAGGTTATTGTGCTTTTGAAGTGACAGGTTGACTTGCATTGGTTGCGATAGGAGTTCCCAAGTCTATTATAGGGAAGTGAGTTAAGCTTCTAATCCGGAGCAGATGACTGCGCCGTAGGAATAGAGGTGATATGAGCATATCACCATTCTGTGCCTCATATAGATGCAGGTAAGTAGCTGTGCTTCTGAACTGTGAAGGCATTGGCTGCGAAGGGAAGGTTATGACACCCTTGCACGTCTGAGATTGGTGCAAGCAGGTAGCTATGCATCTGGAGTGAAGATACTGGCTTCTGAAATAAAAAAATGGAGGGGGCCTACCACCATCTTATTTCAAAGGTTGGCGCAGACAGGTGGCTGCGCCTCTGGCTTGAAGGCTTCTGACTTCTTTAAAGTGATGAGTTACTGATATGCTTCTGAGAGGCTACGCACACAATAAAATCAGAACATACTTCGGTGAAGATCAATCTTCCAGCATGTGTATCGAAAAGAAGGAAGGCTGCGCTTCGATGAAGACTGCATCCCTTGTAGATCCCTCTAGGCTTCTGTCGAATCTGTACTAGATCCTTTGTAGATGAACAGAATTAGTCCCTTATATATAGTCATGATGTGTTTGTACTAGACTTTGGTAGACATGACAATAAAGGGACTTCTCTCCATATCTTCTGTTTTGTCTTTTTAGCACTGAGCCTCAGTCTTTTGCATCTTCTGCGCTTTGGCGAAGGGACGTCTTCAGCTATGATTTTTTATGCTTCTACAAGACCCCCTTCAAAGTGTCCCAAACTTGAGTCAAGCTCGGATTACTTTGAACAGAAGCATGAACACATGTCAGGACTGTACGAGCTGGGTGATGGCTGGTGTCACGCCTAGCTCTTAGCATTAATTATCCTGAGTCATCATTTTAGAGCATGGGCTCCTGATGGCTTCTCGATATTGGAGCCTCGTATGTCTTTGCAGGGATCGCGAATCTCTTTAGCAGAGGAAGTTCAGAGTCATGTTCCTTTGGTCACTCGCAATACCGTCATCTGTCATGGAGTGGAGCTTTAGCTTAACTTGTAAGCTTTCTTCTGACCGATGTCTGGCTCGTGCTTGGACCATGCAAACAGCCTACATAAAGGACTGTCCTACTTCAAGAGAAGACTCAGTTGCTTCAACAATGGCCTTGCTTGCCCGATATTCCGCTCCTGATGATCCTGGAGTTTGCTTGAGGCGGCCGTCGGTGGCAAATCTTTTTATCCAAAGAAGATGTAGTAGAACTACTATTGGATCTCAAGATGTCCTCCATTCTGGATGTCATAGGCATCAATGGTGTCTCGGACCTCTGCTTCCTGGGTTTGGATTGCTTACCATTTTGAGGAATAGCAAGGCCTGCAGCTGTGGTTGCTCTCTTCGGCCAGCTGGGGAGATAGGGGAGTCCTGTGCTGGTCTTCATCCCCGGCTCGGGCCAGTAGCAGCTTCGGCCGGTAGCTTCCTTTACCAGGAAGTGATTGGCTCTGTCACCGCCTCGCCCGTGTTATTGAGAGCTTGTACCGTAATTTCAGCTTTTTGCTTTTGTGTATGTAACTACGAAGAGTCTGTAGTAGGTCTTTGTAGCCACTTATTTTTATATGTAGAAGCTTTCTTGTTCCCTTTGCTTTTGTCTCCAAAATAAAGAGGGAATCTTCATAATGGATTTGCTTGACCAGAGGTAATATGGACGTGGTAGGCTTGATCTTTGCCGGGGCATAAAAAACAATCTAGAGGTAATATGGACATGAACTATTTTCTAGACCGCCGGAATAATCATAGAACTGATGCGAGAAGAATGACTATGTAGAGGTAATGTGGACATGGTAGTTGCGTCTTGCAAGCGTAGAGGAGAAATCCAGAGGTAATATGGACGTGAAGTGCTTCATCTACTTGAGAGAATATATAGAAGAGAAAGCGAGAGATCCCCTTACCAAAACTCATGGGCACCCTTTTTAGGGAATATGGGTGCCTATGCTGGTTCGATCTTCAGACGTAATATTTTTTTAGGAACTTTCCATTGTTGGACATCATTAGCAAGTCCCCATTAGGCTTAGCTAGCCGATAAGCATAGTTATAGTACACCATTTCTATGACGAACGGTCTTTCCACTTGGGCTCGAACTTCCCAGCCATCTTGTGGGTCATCACCATCGGTCTTCGTACTGCCAAGACGAGGTCGCCCACCTGGTAGTATCTTTCGCAGATATTTTTATTGAAGGCCCCAGAGATGCGAACTTGGTAAAGCTCAATCCTTTGCTGTACGAGCAAGCACTTTTCATCCTACGCTTCTAACTCTTGTAATCACCTGCACTGATTATCTTCGACGGTTAACTGATTGGTGATCATGTTAGCAGACAACATCTTCTTAAAGACTTGACCCATGCTGGTATCGGAGTCCCAAGTTGAGGAGTCAGAAGAGTGTGAGTTCCTCATGACTTCTTCTTCTGAATCTTCTGAGGTGGTCGTAGGTGTATCGTACCCCGGCCCTCGACGAGTGCGTTGGTAGTAGTTTTCAGCTTTTTCCTTTGGAGCACGAATCCGTAAGGAAAGACATCGGCCTTTGCCATAATTGAGCCCTTTGTTGGTATTCAGGTTGTAGCCTATCTTTTAGACAAGGTTTTTAGCCTGCATCGTATAGCGATAGTACTATATTTTGCCACTATTGAGGTCTGGGTCTTCAGGAGTTATTCACTGCGGATGCTCCAATCGACCGAACATGATGGGTTCCTCTATTTATTTATGGATGGAACTTCGAAGTAGACACCTCGGACAGGGACAACTCGGCTCACATGGTTGGCAGTTGTCACTTGTGTTTGTAGTTTACACATAGAATTATCCAGGAAATATTTGGTGTTCCAGCCTGCGCTAGAGTAGTTCGATGACAACTTTCTGTTAATGAAGTGGGATATCTTGTCCCGAGGGATTACGTCATCGAAAGAGTGGGCCTCTGTGTCGGCACAGACATAATCTTCTAGCCCTTCATCAGTGAGGGCTAGAGCTGCCACCAGAGGAGAAGGAGGACGCCTCCCTTTCAGCTTGACCATCAAGGAAATGGTGGTCGGATGCTCCTGCACCTTCATGGTCGGCCTTGGGGACCTCCGGGGTAACTTCATGCGTATAGGCTCCTGACCATCTTCAATCATCACTAGAGGCGAAGGTGGAGCTCTGTCCCGAAGCTTAACAACAAGAGGCGCTGACACCTTGGGCGGCCTCCCCTTCAGTCTAACCTTTAAAGGTTTTTCAGCCACTGCTGCGCTTTATGAAGTTGTCTCTGTCTCGTCGTCAGCATCATTGCTGTTATCATCCTAGGGGACTGACTTGTACATATCCGCATCTGTACAGTAGGCTTCAAGTCCTCGGAACGGGTCGATATCAGCGAACTCCATTTTGATAGTCCCGTCGTTGGCCACATATTTTATACACTGATGTAGGATAGAAAGGACAATCGTGTACTCATGGATCCATGGTCTCTCTAGCAACATATTGTAATTTATGTCTACATCAATGACATAGCAAGTCACTTCAGTATGAAGGTCGTCGATCTGGCATTTCAGGCAAATTTTGTCCAAGGGCTCGCTCTTTTCTGTATTGAAGCCACTGATTATTGTGTTCGAGGCTGTTAACCGATGCATCGGAACCCCTAAAGTTTGAAGCAGGCTTCTTGGGATAATGCTCAAAGAGGAACCTGGGTCGATGTGGATGTGGTCGACCTTAATGGTACCGACATACCCCGTATAGTACAGTAGACGGTTGTGCTGGTTGTTCTTTAGCAGCATGTCTTGCTGGATAAAAGTGATATTGGGAATTACTTCGATCACGCTGTGGTAATATGGGCAAGCTGCAGGATCCACTTTTGGTAGCCAAACCTAGGTAAGGAAGGACTCAGCATTCTGTAAAGCTTTACTGAGCGCATCTTGGGTCCCCTTAGAGAGACAGAGGAGCTCGAAAAGTGATAATCTAGCTGGAGTATTAGCCAGCTGTGCTAGAATATTGAAGTTGTAGGGCTTGATAGGCCCGATTGTCAGATCCTTTCTGAGAGATTTGTCGAAGCGAACCTCCTTATGTTTCTACTTGTCCATGGTAGGGGCCCGGGATGGACCCGCCTCTTGTGCCTCAGGGATCGAAGGTGGACATGCTCCTGATATATCTGGGACAGGGGGAGTATTTGGTGGAGACTCCTCCTGGTCTGGAGCCTGGCTCTCCTCTTGCCTCTGTGCCGAGAGGGTGGTCACCAAAGTATCGTCGGTCGACGTCGAGACTATGCAGCATGCCTTACTTTTCTTTTCTTTGGCAGAAAGGTTCATAGATGTTATCATGTCGGGAACCAAGTCAGGATGTATCCACATGGCTTTTCCTTGAGACATGGAGAACGGAAGGAGCCCTTGAGCATTGTCCCATGCTGGCGGAAGGTTGACTACCTCCATCTTCGCTTTTGAAATAGGGATGACGCCATTTTGTACCTCTGTGGCTGGAAAACTCTCGAACTAGAGAGTAACCATGTTTGTCGTGACAGTCTTCTCCTTGTAATCCAATGATATGATGTTGGCGTTAATAAGGCGCTAAATTTGCCCCTTCAACACATAGCAGTCCTGTGTTGAGTGATGGACATACTAGTGATAATGGCAGTACTTGGGATGGTCCACCTTTCCCACTTTTTCAGGCCGCCTGGGTGCTGGAATGGACAATTTGCTACTCTTCGTAAGCATCTCGAAGGGCTCTAGCGTATCCTCGTCATTAAGGAGTAAGTCTTCCTCGGCCTCTGCGCTTTCGCAGACTTGGGGTTCGCAACTGCTGAACCTTTAGAGATGTTGACGGTCATGGCTTGCTTGCCTTTTCCGTATTTAGGGTTGTTGCTGGATGGGCGTCTCCCTTTGTCTTCGGGCACAGGAAAGTGTAGCCCCAGGAGCTGTGCGTCCTGGGCTTTCCTTTGTGCGGCATCTGCCTTTGTAATGAAAGGGGTTCACTCCATGCAGGGAGCACTGTACATATTTTGTAATAGAAAACATTGCCTTCTTTGTATCTGGAGTTTCTGTTTTTCTTTTCTGTTTTGTCCCTCTTTACGATGTGGATCCTGTACAGGGGTGAGAATTCCCTCATGGGAGATAATTCCCCTGGGGACAAGGTATTTGCTCAGAGGTTATGTGGACATGGCAAACACGAGAGGTTTTGCTAGAGACACTTTCCTTACTCAGAAGTGATATGGATATGGTAAGGATAGACTCTTCTGGGGTATAGAACGACTCAGAGGTAATATGGACGTGAAGGGTTCTATAGATGACAATTATGGGGATTCGTCAGGGAAAGGGGGCGTTGCTCAGAGGTTATATGGACATGGCAAGCATCCTTCTTCCTAGAATAATAGTTCAGAGGTAATATGGACGTGACTATTTTTTTCTTAGGGAGTTATGACAACTTTGGGGTTATCATAACGGGATGACTACTCAGAGGTAATATGGACATGGTAGACACGATGTAGAATAACACTTTACAGGTAATATGGACGTAAAATATTTTCTAAAGATTATGACAGCTTACAGCTATTGTGGAGGAAGTGACTACTCAGAGGTAAAGAGTACATGGTAGACACATCTTAGGATAACATTTCAGAGGTGAGGTCATGAAATGTTTCCCGAGAGATTCACGATGATTACTGGTTCATCGTATAGGGAGCCTGGTCCGAATGGACCCTCATGACTCCGTCTTGAGGCATGGAGAACGGGACGAGCCCTTGAGCATTGCCCCGTGCTGGCGGAAGGTTGACTACCTCCGTCGTCACCTTTTGAATAGGGATGACGCCATCTTATACCTTTGTGGCTGGAAAACTCTCGAACTGGATAGTAACCATGTTGGCTGTAACGATCTTTACTTCGTAACCCAACGATATAATGTTGGCGTTAATGAGGCGCCGAATTTGTCCCTTCAACACATAGCAGTCATGTGTTGAGTGATGGACATACTGGTGATAATGGCAGCACTTTGGATGGTCCACCTTTCCCACTTCATTAGGATACTGGATGCCGGGATGGACAGTTTGTCACTCTTTGTAAGCATCTCGAAGAGCTCTAGCGTATCCTCATCATTGAAGGAGTAAGTCTCTCTCGGCCTCCGCGCTTCTGCAGACTTGGGGTTCGCAGCTGCTGAACCTTGGAGATGTTGACGGTCATGGCTTGCTTTCCTTTTTCGTCTTAAGGGTTGTTGCTGGACGAGCGTCTCCCCTTGTCTTCGGGCGCAGGAAAGTGTAGCCCCAGGAGCTGCACGTCCTGGGCTTTCCTTTGTGCGGCATCCGCCTCTGCAATAAAAGGCGTCCACTCCGTACAGGAAGCACCATGCTACAATTTTATAGCGACAGCATGTTCTTGTGGCAGGAGTCCATAAGCAAGGGCTCGGACATGCCGGGTGGTAATCTGAGGGCTGCCTGGCGAAAGCGCTCAATGTATGCGCAGACAGGCTGTTTCTCCCTCTGGACAATTTCTATGAGGGTCAACATGGTCATATCCATGCCTCCTTCGTAGAATCGGTCTATAAACCGAGTCTTCAGGTCTTCAAATGACGAGATACAGTCGACTGAAAGACTGCAGAACCACTCATAGGCTACCCCCTGCAGGGCTCCTATGAATATGTTGGACAGGAGGGCATCATCCTTTGGCAGGTGCCCCGTTACTGAGGCAAAGTACCTCAAGTATTATCGGGGAGACCCCTTTCCTTCATAAGGTGTAAGTGTCTACGGATTGTATTTGGGAGGATAGACGACGTTGTCCCACTCGAAAGGGTATGGCTGTCGAATCTCCATCATCCGGAGCGTTGCTTATTTTTCTTTGGCATCATGATGATCATACAGCTCTTTGATGGTCTGCTGCATCTCGGCCGGCATTACGGAGCATGTAGTCGATAGAGTAGACGAGGATGGTCCTGCCTGATTGGCAGTAGGCAACCTGCTAGATTCGTCAATTGTTGGCGGATCACACGCAGGTGTAGAGACAGCGAGGGCCATGCTACTCTTGAGGTCAATTATGACCAATGACAGGGTCTTCATGGTGTCCGTCAGCGTATCTAACTTCATCTCAAGGTCTTCGATACGTCTGAGAGCTTCGTTGTTGTCTTCCTCGTTGCCATCGGCTATGAACACAGACCGAGTGTGAGGGTGACTCGAGGGAGGCGTGGATCCTTCACTTTCTGGCTCAGATGCCTGAGTCTCGCTGTCTTGAGGATATACTGTAAGATTGTGTTCTTCTTTGAACTCAGTATGGTTGGTACCCCCGGTCTGGTGACTGGCTATGCCAAAGAAGACATCCGTATCATATTGTGTCTTGTCAGATTGGAACACAGGGTTGTCGTACATGGTAGGAGGCTAGCTACCTCCAGTTTTTGACAAGACACCCAATGCAAATTTGGAACGAGTGCCTTGGAATACACCTGCATCGGGTACCTTAGCTTTACTGTTCTCTGACCTCCTCTTCGGTTTAGCAACCGATATGGAAGGATTCTGGGGCTTCTTGAAAGCTCTGGAATCCTGTGCCACGTAGCATGTGGCGATGAGGGGCTCGTCTTCTCTATGGCTCATCGACCCCCTGTTAAGCCTCTGGCGTGGGGTCGATGTGGAGTAGAGTCTCTGTCACGACCCGTACCCACTTTTCAGATACGAGGCGTGTCCAATCCAGCCTACGCCGTAGAGTCGGCGGTAGAACGCTGTCAAGGCCATGATGAGAATCACAAAATAACATTTGTTGCTCATTCATATTTCTAAAACTTATTACAACTGTTACAACATTTATATTTAAAGAAAATACAAGGTTCCTACAATTAATGAAAATGATACCACTTCTATCTAATTTCTAGTTTTCTGTCTGCAAGTACACCCGTATCTCCCAATGCTAAGAGAAGCCACAGCTAAATCTAAAAAATGTTGGTTTCCAGTCAGGAATGGAACAAGCACACAAACCGACGGCAATACAAAAACATAATAGAATTCACAAGACATGAAAATAACATATGTGAGATGAAAACTAGAGAGTAACTGATGTCATGGATAGCGGTGAAGAAAACAAAGAAAACAAATAAAAGAACTATCTATGTGGTTTGAAATATCAGTTTCGACATGTGAACAGCTAGGGGGTAAATTCGGTACCCTGCACGTGTCGTGTGCAGCTGCTATTCTCCACGAAAGACACGAAGTATGGGTAAGGGGTAGTTAACACGTCTACTAAGATATTTTTCCTCTCGACTACTCCTCATGGACTCGAAAAAGTCACGAAACACAAAAACATGACAATCAAGAAATAATGTATGTAGATATCCATGACACTAATTCGTGTAACAATGTGTCAACAAGTAAGATAACATATGCATAAACATGAAATGGAAAGACTACTATGAATCGAAAGCAATCAGAAAGTGCACTTGCCTGATGTACTTAACTGGTGAAAACGATAATACCATACCACTCTGTGAGCCACACAGTCAACACATGCAAAAGTCTCTGAATGCTGAAATAAATATTACCAATATTTTTAGAATAGTCAAATTAGCTAGGATTGCATATCCTTAAGTCCAATTCTGGATACAGGGGTAAAACGATAATTTTGGGTCAAAACGGTGTCCGCCGTTGGACCCGCTTTGCACCGAAAAGTGTGTCAGAGTCAATGGTCTCTAAAGTCGTCAAACTACATGTCTACAGGTCTGGTTTTCCGATATGAATCCAACCGTATGTCCAAAGTTGGATTCCGGCGGACCGTGCACAAAATTGCCCGTTGAGTCGAACCGTGGGGCCCACAAAATGGCGATCCGATCAACTGTCTCAGAATTGGACCAAACTTGGCAACAGGACCAGAAAAATGATATGGTCCTGTTGGCATAAGTTTCGTCTTGATCCGACGAACGTGCACAAAGTAATTAGAATATTTGCACAGAGGTCGATACGGTAAATTTCGACGGATACACGTCAAATTCGTCGTGCACACGCAACCGATTTGAATTCCGTCAAAGCCCATACGTCCACGAAGTCGATACGCACATTTCGATGCTTTCGATTCACGACCACGTCGCCCGGATTGGCGGGACGCACGTCGTGTCGATGGTTTTCTATGTTTTTGAAAAATAATTTTATCGAGTTTTTCTCAATTTTCATTCTGATATATTTCACTGTATACTTTACTAAAATTAATTATAAAAATAGGGTTCCAATCTTGGTTAGGTTATCTAGGACTCTGTATTATTAGATTTTTGAAACTCTTTATGAATCGACAGGAATCTTCCTTCCAAACTGTGAGGTTGGAATAGTTAGGTCATATTTTGCTATCCACGAAAATCTGGTTTTTTCGTGTTTTGTAACTCGAATCACCACCAACCTAGTACAAACTAAAACAGTCTAATTGATAGGATTAGGAGAGGGTTATGTCGTGCATGGTTATACCAGAGTTTGTAGCTCGAAGTTTCGTCGAGAAACGCGAAAGAAAAAGAGACGCGAAGTGGCCTCTTCCCGCATCCATTGCTGTCGCTGCTCTGTTGTTGACTCTGCTTCGCATGCATTCAGGAGCCTATTTCGGTGATCTCCGGCGGCTAGGGCGGCGCACAGGGGTCCGAGGGTGCACGCGGAAGGGTCACCAGCATCTAGGGTTTAGGGTTTTATATTTCTTCTCTCGCTTTCCTGTTCGATTTTATACGGAACCGAGATGAGGTACGGGATCGGGATGGGGAGTTCGGCCAGGGCTTGGCTGGTTTAGTTTTTTGTTTCTTTTTATTATTATTCCATTGTTGGTTTTATATATATATATATATATATATATATATATATATATATATATATATATATATATATATATATATTTTATATATATATATATATATATATATATATATATATATATATATATATACACTTAGACATACATCCCTATATATATACACACATATACCTACATATACATATTATATACACATATGTTTATTTATATATAAAAACCATTAGCTAACCACATATACAATATTTATATTTAATATCTCATTATTTTCTTTATATATTATATCTATATTTATTTTATATATTAAACTCCATAAAACCTCGATGGTAATTTATTTCTAGTGCAGGGTCTACTTATATAAATATGAACATATATATTATAACATTTATTTTGACAATAAATAATATAACCAATAATAGTAAAATAATATTATATAATAATAACATCAACAATATTAAGAATAATAATATTCCTAATAACAACTGAAATTAACAAATAATGGATATAATAGTTTTTGGTGAACTTACCAAACACATCCTTGATTTGGCTCCAGAAAATCGTATCAATACTCTAAAATACCCTCTGATTTTATTAATATCCATATTATATGTATAATTTATATTTAGAAAATATTTGGCGTTTCCCAAAAATATGTACAAAGTATTTGCACATACATAAATACGTTTAAATGGACATCTTTGGTCTCGCTATATGCCTACATGGGCTTGGCCCGGTCCGGGTCTAGTCCGGACCAAATTGGCATAACCGGGTCTCCTAAAAGTCATTAAATTAATAAATAACTTAATTAAATCCTTTATAGAGGTCAAGTCGCAACTTGGCCTATTTTTCCTAGTTAGGACACACTTATGGTTGTGTCTTCCCTGGTATGGCTAATAGACTAGTCAAAGCAAACGACTATGTTATCCGTGCCATGATTCCTAGTCGTCTTGTAGTTCAAAACTCAACCATGGCTAAAGTCATCTACCAAAATAATTAACTAACTAATTATTTATAAAATCCTAAAAAAATCATAATTCAATAAAATAAAAACATATTAAAATTTTGGGAAGGGGGATTACAAATCTACCCACCTTAGATGTAAATTCGTCCTCGAATTTAAGGACTACTAGGATAGGCAGACTTGGTGGATTGGTGAAAGGTAATGGAAATTTATGATAAAGGAATTGATCGAATAAAATAAATAAAATAGGAAGAAAGTGTTTGAAACTCTAAAAGCCCTGAAATGCTCTCAACCTTAATTTTGAAACAAGTTTGCTAAGGAAAATAATCATGAACAAGGTATCGGCAAAATCTGCCTGCCACCCCGACAAATATGTGAATGAATAAAAGAATAAAAAAATCGAACTCCGGAAAAAGGAATCTAGCGTTAGGGATGTGGAATTGATTTTGGAAATTAGGGATTTGACCAAATCATACTCCAAATCAATCATAAAATATTGTCTAAAAAAATACCTATTACTTTAAATAATCATTGTATTAAAATCAATTTTATATTGTTAAGAATAATTCAATTATTTATAGCTGTATATTTTCTCCAAATACAATATCTTCTAAAATAATATAGTAATAATTTTGAATTTAATATAACTCTTGATAACATAGTAATTCAAGTAATCCTAGAATAAAATCTCTTCTAAAATTTTGCAAATCTCTCTTCCTTTTTTTTTAAAATATCTAAATTAGAAATAGAATAAAAATTATTTCCTGACTTGCAAAAAAAAAAATTAACTAAAATTAACTAAGTGGAAAATGTAAGAAAGCGGAAAGTGGGCTTAGGACCTACCCACCTTAGAATGATTTATCCTAGAAATTTTAAAAGACACGATTAGGCACGACTATGAAGAATAATCAAGAAACCAAATTTTTAATTGATATGAATAAAACGACGAATGGTATAATCAAGGGAGTGATATGATTCGTGATCTAATTAGTCACGCGTAACAATGATAAAGATAATAGACAAAAGGAGAGTGATTTGGTACGACCAATATTCGGTCAAATGGTCTAGTCGACAAGCAAATATTTTTAAGAACGATCAAGATTGAAATGGTTGGGCACGACCAATCTATGGTCAGCATGGTTGAGTCATTACCAGGTTTTTAAGGAATGACCAAAGTTCTCGATGAAATCTAAACAGGATTTTAGTCGCATTTAAGAGGCAGTCACGATCAAGGCTAATCGTACAAGTCATCCAAGCAGGGTAAAAATAGAAAGTTGGCACGAGCATGATCATGATCAAAATAGTCATGACCGTAGTTGGAATGAAAGTATAACCTTAGTTATAATTTAATTGAAATTATAGACATGGTTATGATTTAGTCTTGATAAAAATGGTTTAAGATCGATCAAAATTAAAATCATCTTGGTACGAACAACTAGTTAAACAAAATTATTTAGGCACGATCATGGAATTAAATTCTAGGATGACAGGCGAATTGGCACGATCGAAATAGAATCGAATAGTTTGGTCGTGATCAAAAGGTATTTAAGGATGATCCAAATCGAAATCGTTCTAACGCGATCGATTGTGTAGCCATGATCATAGAATCAAACCTAGGAAAGGATACGAATTTGACTCGATCGATATATAATAAAAGGAGTCTAGTCATGATTGAAATTGTTCAAGGATGATCAAATCCAAAATCGTTTCGATATGCTTAAAGTATTTATCCACAATTATTTAGACACGAGTTTAGAATCAAAATCTAGATAAGTTTAGGAATACAGTCAAAATTATATTAAAAGATGACAATTTAAAAATTAGAAGGATAAGAAAGGAAGGGAGAATTACCAGTTTATTGAGAAGATTGTGACTAGAAATATGTACAATTCAATTTGAAAACTTAATATTTATATGTCAATAAGATGTAGTCTCTATGGTATTCGAAACTCATAAACATAATCGAAGTCGTTTTACCGATAATTTATGCCTCGCCAGTGTACAGCTAGCTGCATTAAACCCTTGGTTCTACAACTCAAGCTATGTTACGGTAACGAATACCCTATCAACTCTATCTAATCTTGACATGACAAGTCAAGGATGAAATAAGACGACCAAGACATAATTTTCGATCACTCACGCTTACTTTAAATTATTTCAACTTAGGGGTCATGCCACGCCAGTGCGCTGCTGGCTGTAGTGAACCCGCAGTCTTGATAATTCAAATAAGTGACGACAGTGCGCTACTGTCTTGTCATCGCAAGTCATCAAAATTATTCCAACTATATCCTCAAGAATATCAAAGGAGTTTAAAATATCATACAATTCGATAAAGATAGAAAAATGTAAGTATCTGCTCTTCAAGTGTAAGATCAGCTTCTTGAAAAGAAAATAATTGATTAGGAAGGATAATGATCGAAGTCGAAATAAGTAAAAATCTTATAATCCTTATTTCACGTATATTCAATATTCAATATTCAACGATTGAGAGGAAACTTTTGAATCCAAAAACTTAACTTGAGATTAATAGACAATTGAGTGAGAAGTTATTTTAAAAATAATTCCTTAGGTCAAAGAAAAAGAATATAAGTGATACGAACTTATGATATGGCAAAGTTTTTAGAAAAGATAGAAGATAAAGTTGTACAGATGATCATGATTAGGGAGAAAATGACCGAAGGAAAAAGAAATAAAAACTTATATTTATATTTCTCTAATATTCAAGATCGAGAAAAATATGTATAAAGTACTATATCTATCTATTATGAATATATTTATACACAAATATATATATATATATTTTTTATATATATATATATATATTTGTGTATATATATATATATATATATATATATATATATATATATATATATATATATATATATATATATATATATGTATAGCCTAAGTAAATCCCAAAAATCCCAAAATATCATTCTAAGAGAAGGTTATCCTATTTCCAAGTAAAATATAAATTTAAATAGCAATACATATATTATATTCAATATACAATTTATAGAAATTATTCATAATACTAGAAATGGACTACCAATATATATACACATCTACGTATCTACATAGACGACGTTGGTCGCACTACATGACCACCAGGACTTGGGTTGGATTCGGGCTAGTTTGGAACAACCAGGTCTTCTAAAAGCCAATAATCTTAATAATAAGTAATTAAATTATTCCTAGGATTATGTCGCGATTTGGCCTAGTTTTCCTAGTTAGTACACACCTATGACTAGGCCTCCTCTACCATGGCTAGAACACTAGTCAAAGCACTCGACCACACTCTCAGTGCCAAAATTCTTGGTTATTTTGCACTACAAAACTTAACCGTGACTAAGGCCTTCTATAATAAATATTTATAAAATTCTAAAAATCATATTTTAATTAAAATAAATAAATAAAAGGATACTTTTCAAACTTTCAGAAAGAGGGGTTACGAATCTACCCACTTTAGAAATACTATCGAATCAGAAAATAATAGTGCATCCTTCTATGAAAATCATCTAATAGGATTTAGAATTCGGTGAGGCCTATGTGGCAACCTTAACTATCCAACTGTCAAATTAAACTAGGGACTCCTAGTCCTAACCATTCTCCTAAAATTGACTTACTCCTAGTTGTGAACGAGCATTTCCTAGTCGCAGGCTCGCAGTAGTATGACTAATATGGTACTACCACGAGTTTGCACAATTTGCAAAAACTGACCTGCATGGGCAACCACAAAAACTTGTCACGATCCGCACCCGTTTTTCAGATACGAAGCGTGTCCAAGCCAGCCTACGCCGCAGAGTCGGCGGTAGAACGCTGTCAAGGCCATGATGCTCAAAATCATAAAATAATATTTATTGCTCATTCACATTTCTAAAAATTTATTACAACTGTTACAACATTTATATTTAAAGAAAATATAAGGTTCTTACAATTAATGAAAATGATACCACTTCTATCTAATTTCTAGGTTTATGTCTGCAAGTACACCCGTATCTCCCAATGCTAAGAGAAGCCATAGCTAAACCTGAAAAATATTGATTTCCAGTCAGAAATGGAACAAGCACACAAACCGACGGCAATGCAAAAACATAATAGAAGTCACAAGACATGAAAATAACATATGTGAGATGAAAAATAGAGAGTAACTGATGTCATGGCAAGCGGTGAAGAAAACAAGGAAAAAAATAAAAGACAACTATCTATGTGGTTTGAAATATCAGTTTCGACATGTGAAAGGCTAGGGGGTAAATCCAGCACCCTGCACGTGTCGTGTGCAGCTGCTATTCTCCACAAAATACACGGGGGATGGGTAAGGGGTAATTCACACGTCTACTAATATATTTTCCCCCTCGACTACTACTCATGCTCGAACAAGTCACGAAACACGAAAACATGACAATCAAGAAATAATGTATGTAGATATCCATGACACTAATCCGTGTAACAATGTATCAACAAGTAAGATAACATATGCATAAACATGAAATGGAAAGACTACTATGAATCGAAAGCAATCAGAAAGTGCACTTGCCTGATGTCCTTAGCTGGTGAAACCGATAATACCATACTACTCAGTGAGCCACACAGTCAACATATGCAAAAGTCTCCGGATGTTAAAATAAATATTAACAACATTTTTAGAATAGTCAAATTAGCTATGATTGCATGTCCTTAAGTCCAATTCTGGACACAGGAGAAAAACGGTAATTTTGGGTCAAAACGGTGTCCGTCGTTGGACCCACTTTGCACCGAAAAGCATGCCAGAGTCAATGGTCTCTAAAGTCGTCAAACTATATGTTTACAGGTCCGATTTTTCGATATGAACCCAACCGTATGTTCAAAGTTGGATTCCGACGGGCCGTGCATAAAATTGTCCGTTGAGTCGGACCGTAGGGCCCGCAAAATGGTGATCCGATCAACTGTCTCAGAATCAGACCAAAATTGGTATACAAGAACAGAAAAATGATACGATCTCGATCTGACGAACGTGCACAAAGTAATTGGGAAATTTGTAAAGAGGTCGATACGGTGAATTTCGACGGATATGCGTCAAATTCGTCGCGCACACGCAACCAATTTGAATTCTGTCAAAGCCTACACATCCACAAAGCCGATATGCACATTTTGATGCTTTCGGTTCACGACCACGTCGCCCGGATTGGCGGGATGCACATCGTATCGAAGGTTTTCTATATTTTTAAAAAATAGTTTTATCGAGTTTTTCTCGATTTTTCAGTCTGATATATTTCACTGTATACTTTACAAAAATTAATTATAAAAATAGGGTTCCAATCTTGGTTAGGTTATCTAAGACTCTGTATTATTAGATTTTCAAAACTCTTTATGAATTGAATGGAATCTTCCATCCAAACTGTGAGGTTGGAACAGTTAGGTCATGTTTTGCTATCCACGAAAATCGGGTTTTTCCGAGTTTTGAAACTCGAATCACCACCAACCTAGTACAAATTAAAACAGTCTAATTAGTAGGATTAGGAGAGGATTCTGTCGTGGTTATACCAGAGTTTGTAGCTCGAAGTTTCATCGAGAAACACGAAAGAAAAAGAGGCACAAAGTGGCATCTTCCCGCATCCATTGTTGTCGCTGCTCTTGTCACGACCCGCACCCGCTTTTCGGGCACGAGCTCGTGAGCAAGCCAGCTACATATCGAGCGGACTCCAGCCCGACTCGAGTACGTATAATTTGTCCGGAGTAGGGTATCATGTCTAATCTAAACTATATCTCAATCCACAGGAATCATATAAACAAGAATGAACAAGTATGGGTCGTGGTCTGCAGCCCACTAGCATATATGTCCGATTAGACTCCAAGAATATTATGAGTCTATAAATAAGCAGAGTATATCATGGTATGGAATATAAAGCACGAGAAGACAATAAAGAAATATCACAAGCAAATACCTGTATCATACATCGCAATCCTCTACCATCCTTCTCTGCTAACTAACTCCATGTAGTCGCTAAACATGAAGAGATCATCAGGTCCTTATAGGACTAGAAAGATACATAAAACATGCCTATCTAACAGTTTAATAATATAACCAGGGTATAAACAGGAACTAGACATAAGACTGACATGTGGCTACTGACAGGTAGCTATGAACACGGATACGGGATCAAGTATGCATAAATGAACTGCTGGAAGATCAATAGAATACCAACCCTCGCTCCGAATGTGGACTTGTGGGTCAGTTTCAAGACAATTCACCCTCGCCCCGTGTGTGGACTCGCAGGTGCAAACGGACAACCCTCGTCCCGTGTGTGGACTCGCAGGTTGTGGAAAAGACAAAGGAATAGCAGTTCACTCACACATACTTGTAGACACGACTCAGTCAAGATACAGGTGAAGACACAGTACAACTCAGTCATGACACAGGTAAGGATAACTCTAGCATGATCCATGACGTAAACAAGCCTGGTATAACTACACTATCAAGTCTTGAAATACTGATATACAAGCAAGACAATAAACTGGTAAACGCAGTATCACAAAAATCTATAACAACTAAGGTAACTAAAGATAACATACTAAAATAGGTGCACTATAAGCATAAAAATAAACTGTAGAGAGAGAGACAAGGTATACTTGCCTAGTGACAGCGCGAAGAACCAATAAGATACCGTCAACTGGTATGCCATAAAGTCTAAAATCCACAATTGTCTCCGAAAGCTGAAACAGGCATCGCCAACATTCTCAGAATAGTCAAATTAGCTAGGATTGCCTGTCCTTAAGTCCAATTCTGGACACAGGGGCAAAACGGTAATTTTGGGCTAAAATGGTGTCCGCCGTTGGATCCGCTTTGCACCGAAAAGTGTGCCAGAGTTAATGGTCTCTAAAGTCGTCAAACTATATGTCAACGGGTCCGGTTTTCTGATACGAACCCAACCGTATGTCCAAAGTTGGATTTTGGCGGGTCGTACACAAAATCGCCCGTTGAGTCGGACCGTGGGGCCCGCAAAACGGCGGTCCGATTCAACTGTCTCAGAATTGGACCAAACTTGGCATACAGGACCAGAAAAATGATACGGTCCTGTTGGCGCAAGTCTCGTCTCGATCTGACGCACACGCGACCAATTTGAATTCTGTCAAAGCCCACACGTCCATGAAGCCGTTACGCACCTTTCGATGCTTTCGGTTTGTGACCACGTCGTCCGGATTGGCGGAACGTACGTCGTATCGAAGGTTTTCATGATTTTGAAAACAGAATTTTCTTGATTTTTAACCATAAATAATTTCCAGTATAATACCTTAAAAATAATTCTATAAAAAGGAGTTCGATCT
>JANAVB010008400.1:24897059-24967059 GCA_029216955.1 Iris pallida | reverse complement strand
CCCATCGTGAGGGGTTGGACCGGTGTGCGCTTCCTTGGGCATCGTTCCTTCGTTATATCAACTATGGAATCACCATCTTCCTCGCCATGCTTTTTTAAGATGGGAATCGGGCGAGGGGATAAGGCTATGGCAGCCGGGATCTTCTTTGTGGCCTTGACGTTGAGGGGGTCCTGAGACGCAGTTCCTGCCATCGTACTGCTAGCTGCAGACGCTTTAGGCCTCCAAACACGTCGAGTCTTCTTTGGTTGTACGAACCGCTTCGAAGTCTTCGACTGATGACTTTGACTTTTCATCAGAGAGGAGATCTTCAAAAGCCTGCTGGTCAAAGCGTACGACCAGTATGTCTTGAGTAGCTCCTAGCAAGTTGTCATCAGATTGCATCACCACCTTCTCGTTGGAGGAGAAGGTATTCCCCAGCAGAGTCGCCATTTTGTTCGACGTAACAAAAGGTTGAACAAACTTTTTATTTTATTGAACTTATAAGGTATCTGCGTACAAAGAAGGAAGTCCAAAACAGGATATTCTAAGTACAGGAAGAATTGGTTTCTGGGAAAGTGTGACGGTGGAGATCGAGCGCTGCAGTGGCTCCTTTACTCCGTTGACAATCTGACGACGAATCAACCTTGCCATGGCTCTCTGGCGCCTTTGATAGGACTCTGGGGTCACCGATCAAGAGGCTGTCTGGATGAGAAGATCCTTTGAAGATGGTTGGTTGGTTGGTTGGTTCTTTGGTTGATAGGTGGATGAGGGTGGTCGACTCTTCGTGGATAGAGATCGTTGCTCCTTTAAAGATTGTCAATTGTCAATGTTTTCTCTCTTTTTTCATTGCTCTCTTTGGTGGAAGAAGAACTTCTTCTATTTATAGAGAACCAAGCACATATGCGATGTACATTAGGGTTCCTGAGTATGAAAGAATCTGCCGTCATTGTACGGTACGGGCTTTTGCGGTGCTGACACGTGACGAACATCGAGATTCCCCTCAAACGAGATCTCTGGTGGTTATAAACATAACCGAAGGAGGTAATACGTGGCGCGTGCCGATTTGCTTGCTCGGATACAGTCGAATAAATCTTGGGATTTTATTCTAGATTTAGAGTCTAATTGATCCTCATGCACAAGTTGAGTAGGAAAATCGCTAAACACTAAAGAAACGACGTTAGCAGTTACAGTCTTCTCATCTTGTTGAAGAGTGATTGCACTTGATTTGATCATCTCTTGGATTTTCCCTTTGAGCCCATAGCATGCTCGAGTCGGGTGTCTAATAAACCTGTGATACATATAATATTTAGGATGATCAGTTTTACCTATTTTCTCTAACCGTTTTGCGTCCGGCAGCTAAAATTTATTGCTCTGAAACAAGCAATCAAATGTCACGACCCGCACCCGCTTTTCAGATATGAGACGTGTCCAAGCCAGCCTATGCACAGTATCGACGGTAGTACGCTGTCAAGCTCGTAATAAATAATTGCTCATAAATAAATATCTTTATTGCTCATTTACATTGCTAAATTGTTTACAACATTTACAAGAATTATATTTCAAAGAAAATTACAAAGCCTCACAATAATCTATTACAACAATTTAAATTATCTAACTAGTTTCTAGTTTCGACCTGCAAGTACACCCGTATCTTCCAATGCTAAGTGAAGCCACAGCTAACCTGAAAAATGTTGGTTTTCAGTCAGGAATGGAACAAGCATACAAACTGACGGCAATGCAAAAACACAATAGAATTTATAAGACATGAAAATAACATATGTGAGGTGAAACTAGAAAATAACTGATGTCATGGTAAGAGGTGAATAAACAAGGCAAAACAGGTAAAAGACAACTATCTATGTGGTTTGAAATATCTTGTTCGACATGTGAACGGCTAAGGGGTAAATCCGACACCCTACACGTGTCGTGTGCAGCTGCTATTATTAAAGAATAGACATTTGGGATAGAATGGGTAGTTCACACGTCTACTAAGATATTTTCCCGCTTAGCTAGTATTCATGGAATCAAGTCGCAAGTATGGTAATCATGTAAATGATAGTCAAGAAGTATAAAAAATCCATGATACTAATCCGTGTGACAACGTGTCATCAAGCAAGAGAGCATATGTATAAACATGAAATGGAAACTACTATGAATCGAAAGCAATCAGAAAGTGCACTTTCCTGTGGTCCTTTGCTGGTGAAACCGATAATACCGTTGTGTCCAGAATTGTCCGCTTAGCCTAGAGTCGATGTGAAGGATTTTGGGTTTGGCAAGAAAATAGGAATACGATTAGTCACTATCGAGTTTGATATTCGAAGGGAATTTGTTCAATAAAAGAAGAATACTTAAGAAGAAAACATATTTAGAGGAATGCTTAAAATCTATCTTTTTTAGAAAATACATTTTTGATATTGGAAAAAATTTACTAACAAAAATATATATTTCTTTTAAGACAACTACTCGAAAATCAATTGAAAACTCTTTTTAGAACTAAAACATAAAGCTTGTTAAATACAAATTTTAAACCAAAAGTTATAGATAAATATCCTATAATAATATATTAGCTTCAAAGTTCAGTTGCACATATTATACCCGAAAAATAGCTAGAAATGTCATAACAATATTTACGTTTATTAATAGATACATAATAACCATAAAATCGATATTAACTAATGGATAATAAAACTATTATGTCTACAACCATAAAATCAAACTTGTTTCATCTATATATATCAGTCCAGAGTTATCAAGGCTTGGCCCATAGCCCTAACCCAAAATAAAATAAACATAAAACAAAATAAGAGGTGGTCTTCTGTTCTCTTTGAAGAACCAAACACAGCCTCAAACAAATGATTAATCAGAATTACTTTTAAACTATAATAAAGCCTAAATTATTTAAATTCAACAATTTTCTAAACCCTTATATACATAGACCAGCCCAAAGCCAATTACTCCCAATATAAAGAAGCCCAAAAAGTAAGAATCCATTTTTAGAGGCCCAAAATACTTCTCACATTACTAATAACAGCTATAGAGAATAGTACATTACCAATATAATACCAAAATGGAGAGAGAGAATATTTGGAAAAAGAATTTAGGGAAAGAAAGGGGAAAGCCGGAGAGGTGTCTTACTTGTTCGGCGCTCGATGTTGCGGCAGAGGCGGTCATGGTCGCCAGCAAGCATGGACGTCAGCGTGCGAATGTCGAAAGGCTCGACCGCCATCAGCGTCGGTGATGGCGCCTGGCGAGGCCGCTGGGATCGATGCCAGTCGACGGAGGTGCTCACCAGCCTCCAGAGGAGATGGCCACGGCGGATTCGAGGGGGGTCATCGGAGAGCGGTGGTCCTGGCGTGGCGTACGACATGGATGGGCCCTCACAGGACTCGGGTCGAAGCGATGGTCGGGGTCGCCATACGGAGTGCGGGTGACTCGCCGAAGAGAGTCGGGTTGGCGCTGAGATGACGGTGAGGCTCGCCGAGGTCCGGGCAAGGCGTTGTACGGGGTGGGCGTACAACGCTCACTCGCTTGTTGGCGCGGTGGCACCAGATCCGTGGCAGCAGCTTACCGTAGCGGTGACGAGGTACGGTTTCTTCCATTATTTGGATGGTGGTGTTTAATGGTGATGACCAAGGTGGAGTGGCCGAACAGGTTTAGGGACGGGGTGCAGTGAAATAGTAGCATGGTGGCTGCAGCTACGAATGGGAATGAATGGGGTGTTGCTGCTGTGGTTGAGTGGCCGGAAGTGGCAGTGGCCGGGGAGGCCTTGGCACTGCCAGAGGTAGGGTGTTTCAGCGGAGACTCCGGGAGGTTGATAATTTTGTGGTTCGTGTTGGGTGTGTCCGACACGAACTGGGTTTGAATGTGTAATGGAGTAAGATGGAATGGACATGGACATACGGATTCGGATACGGTAGCTCCTGTGGTGGTGATCATTTATAACAATGGTTTAGTTTATTCATATGAGAAGATTAGGAGAATGAGGCCTCCATAAATAGGTTTGAGACTACCAGATAAGGATTGGATCAAAATCTTTAGCAAATAACTTCTTCCGTTAGTAATTATCTAGAACAAGTCCAATCTAGCGACGCATATTGTAATATTGTAATACTATTGATAATATGAGCCATATTAGTCATGGTTGCCAAATTGTAATACTGGCTCATTACCCAAATATGGGCATGAGCCATATTAGTCGTGGTTGCCTGTGACATATTTGCTACAAATACTATTCTATTCACATCACACGAATTAAATTCTAACTCAATAAATGAATTACAATATTACTTAAATATCTGCTTGATATTATCGAATAAATATTCCAACCTTAATAGTTTAAAATATAATCTATATATATTATCAAATACTAATTAAGATATATTCTTATAAATTCAATCTTAAACGTTATTGCTGGTAATAGATCGTATATTTTCGTAAATCCAAGACCAATCTTTTAGAAACAACCAAATAATGGCTCTCATAAATTCTAGATTTTTATCAACATTAATCTTATAATGATTTGAAAATGTATCTAGTATTATCAAAGTTAATTTATTTAATATTTAGCCAAATCGAAAAGTCTTTCTTATTGATCATGATAGATATGCCTTCCAAGTTACCTTCGAAGTCAATGGTTGAAGGTCCAAAAATAATAATAATACCTTTATGGTGCAAATAAAATCCAATACTAAAAATACTTTCAAACTATTTATCTAAAATTTTGAAATGACAAGAAAGTAACAAATAACGCTTATAAGCTTCATAATGATTTATTTCAAGATACTAAAAATAGGATAAACAAATAAATAAAGTTTTTGAAACAATTTGGGAAGAGGAGTTACATCAAAGATGCTTATGACATCATCCTCGTCGAAGGAGTATTCTTCTTTAGGACGTGGTGCCCTTTGTGGTGGTACCGTTGGAGTAGGTGTTGACTGAGACTGACCTATGTTGACGGCTAAAGCTTCTTTGCCTTTAACATTGATAGCCAAAGTCTCTTTGCCTTTGCGGTTATTCTGACGGCCACCGCCGTTGGATGTAGTATGTTCATCTCTGTCAAGATTAAGCATCTGAATGCCTAATTGTTTGAACTTGTCGGCACTTCTTCTGCTGCCTTGGCATTTACTATGAAGGAAGGCCAATCCTCAAACTGTATAGAGCCAGTCCACATGCTAATTATAGGAAATAAGTTTGATTTACAAGTGTCTATAGTCAGAGCATCTGGAGTTCCCAGAGGCATTTTGAGTGCCTCACGGCAGAATCGTTCAATGAAATATTCAATAGTTTCATTATGTCGTTGTTTGATTTTGATGAGGGCTGACATAGTCATGTCATTTGTTCTCTCATAAAATCATTCCAGGAACATTTTTTGAATCCAGAAACGAAGGTTATGCAACCGTCTGGCAAACTGCGGTACTAGTCGTAAGCTGTACCAGCTAAGCATCCTACGAATACTCTAGTGAGTATAGCATCGTTTGGCTGAAGTTGATCAGTCATTACCTCAAAGTGGTTGAGGTACTGGCTTGGAGATGTGCTGCCATCAAATAGCATAATGGTAGGAGGTTTGTATTTGGGTGGAAACTGGACTTCCTTCCACTCTATGGGATAAGGTTGTTTAATCCCAAGCTTCTGTAGGCCATCTTTCTGTTTGAAGGCTTCAAACTGAGTACGCAAAAGTTTTACGGTATCGTTAGCATCTTCCACTGGTTGTGCAGCAGTGCACTAATTTGGTGTGTTAGGAGGAGGGACTACATGATAAGTACCACCCCCAGCACCAGACTGACTTAGAGTAGCATGAACTGGTACTAAAGCAGTATGAGGAGACTGTACCCCCAGACTAATGTTAACAGGAGCAGATGTCATTACAGGTTCTTGGGTCGGGATCGGATTCACAATCGGTAACCATGTGTTGTGCCATGATCACAGCATACATACCTGTCATCATTTCAGCCATGCTCTTCAAACCGGCCTCCAAGACAGTAATTCTCTGCTCTTGACTGTTAGAGCTAGATATGTCTTGTTCCTTATTAGTGACATATGATGTCACTTCTCTGGCCACTGAAGAGGAACTGGTAGAAAAGATGGTCTGCTCAGAACTTTCACTGTCGGCATCCAAGTCATACAAGGAACTACTCCCAGGACAAAGGATAGGAAGATTCCTTTGACTGAGGGAATCTTGGTCAGAATCAGGAAGATTTCTTTGGCCGATTGTTTCTTGGTCAAAGGGAAGATTCCTTTGACCGATTGTATCTCGGTCAGAAGGAAGATTTCTTTGATCGATTGTATCTCGGTCAGAAGAAAGATTCCTTTGACCGATTGTATCTCGACTTCTTGATCTGGTGTGTCAGTACCCATTCACTGAAATCACAGATCCGATCCAAGTATTGTTGACTGGGGTTGCGGGATGCGTTACATCTCGGACGCTTTTCACCCCGAGTGCTTTGGGATGTCATATTGACAGAAGCGTATAATAATTCATCTTCGTCTACTATTACTGGTTCAGGAGTCTAAGCATAGTTCAAACGGTCGAAGACAGACCGCTTAGCTGACTGGCAGCAACATCTGATGACTACCTTATGGTGATGATTGTATTGATGTTCTTATTATGGAGCAACAAGTGGATGAGATGGCCTTATGATCTTCTGCTTCTATGCAAGAAGTTCATGGAGATCGGTTACAACGACAGGACGAGAAGAAGTCGGAGGGATGTATTCCTTGATGACATTGGAAACATGATTTTGTTTCTTGAGATGTCATGTACCCTGAATGTACAAGGAGGTGCTGAGTTGATTGGCATAGGTAAGACGATTCTTGACTTCAGAAGTCATCATCTGGCGCAAGTTGGCTGCGGGCGCAGGCTGTTTATGCCTTGCTGAAATTGATCCTAACTGGCGCCTGTTGAGATAGGCGCATAAGTCAGATAGGTGCACCACTTATGTGTCTGTTTGAGACACCCGTATCCTTGTTTGGATCTTGAGATGCGCAGGGTTGGCAAATCCTGACTTAAATTTTTAGGAGTAGATGGAATGTCTTTTTGTGCTGCGCACCCTGTTTCTGTACACTTGGCATGGCGCGACTAGGTAGCAGAAAGTTCATTCTGAATAGAACTTACTCTCTTGTCAAAGATTTGATTATCTCTGTCAAGATGAGTAGAGTTTCTGCCCAAACGAGCTTTTGAATTGATTAGCGCAAGGGCGCAACCAAAAGTGTTTTCCGCCGAGTCAACGACCGGGGAAGAATGTGAAAAGGCCAAAGGGTGCTTTCCTTTGTTCTGTGCCAGGGAAGAAATAGGTGTATTTCCAGCAAATTTCAGACTTTGGAAAGAAGAAGGATTAGCTAAAAAGCGTTTCCCCTTATTTTACGCCAGGACAGAAATAGGCGCAGCTTGCGTAGAATAGGAAAAGGCCAAAGGGCACTTTACTTTGTTCGAATTAGTAGCCTTACTAGATAGGTTGTTCTCCGAGTTTAGAACTAGAGAAGAAAAGGGAGTAGCCAAAGGGCATTCTCCTTTGTTTTGTGCCAGAGAGGCAACAGGCACAGGTTGTACAGAAGAAGTGATTGGTGTTGTTGAGGACTTGGGAGTCCATACGGTGTGTGCCTTATACTTGGGAGCCACAGTGGCATGCCTAGTACCCCCAGCACTAATCATGGCTTCGTAGGCTGTTTGGTCGACTTACACGACCATGGTCTTCTGCGTCTTGCCGATCGACCCGGTATCACATTGAGTTGTCACTTTCTCGTCAGAGGAGAAAGTCGTCCCCAGTAGAGTCGTCATTTTGTTTCCAAAAATAAAAGTTTGAATTTTATAAACTAAAAAAGAAAGAAAGTACAAGAGTACAATAATTTTTAGGGAAGTACAACTATAGGAATATGATCAGAAAACGATCACTTTATCCTTTGGACGATGTGATATTGATGACACAAGCCTTTGGGGAATACAACAGCACTTTAGCAGGAGATTATGATCATTAGTGATGCCTGAGAACTGATTTGAAACTCTATTTATAGAGTTCTGAAATAACTGTCAAGTAGTTATTCTGAGTGGCGCGTATCTCTGAGTGCGCGCCTCCTGTCCAATTGCGCGAGCGGTTACTTTAACTGCTAGTGACGCGTGGCATCTTGTTGATGAGATGTGCGTGGTCGTGGGCAGTGTAGTGAACACTTTCTTCGAGATTAGTGGCATTTATGCCACGTCATCTTGCTTCTGGATGGAAATTGACTAACTGGTGCCAGGTTGATAGGTGGCGCCTGGCGCAACCTGTTTACTGGCGCCCCTCAATTAATCTGTCTGTTTAATCCATACTGCTTTTCTCGTGCCAGTTGATGACTGGCGTGACTTTATCAGCATTAATTGAAACTGACATAATCTCCTCGAGTGCCGCACTCCCCGGGATTTGAAGAGATATTCTTTGACTTTCGATCTGTCAGTAATGATGGCTTACATTACAACTTCTCGAGGCAGCTTGCCACGTAGCCCTCGAGCACTCTAACATAGGCATAACCAGTGTGTCGTACCACCTAGTTGCCAAGCGCCACTTGATGCTGGCATCTTCTGATGAGTTGCTCCCCTTTATTTTTGAGCTCCTACAGCGCTCTTCTACTAGAGACATAGCAGCAAACGTAGCTTTCATTTCTTAAGTAAAACCTAAGTCAATAGCAGATAATTTTTTTGATGAGTTTTAGATTGACGTCATGCAAGAGGAACTTAATCAATTTGAGAGAAACCAAGTTTAGGAACTTGTTCCTAAACCTATTGGTCAATCGATAATTGGTACCAAATGGGGGTTCCGAAATAAATTGAGTGAGGATGGACATGTTCTACGTAACAAATCGCGTCTAGTGGCACAAGGTTATAATCAAGAAGAAGGAATTGATTATGATGAGACATATGCTTTTGTTGCTATACTAGAATCTATTCGCACGTTTTATGTATTTGCATATTTTCATAATTTTAAACTTTTTCAAATGGATGTGAAGAGTGCATTTTTTGAATGGGTTTTAAAGAAAGAGGTTTTTGTGAAACAACCCCTTGTTTTGAGGATTTTCAAAAACCTAATCACGTATTAAAGCTTAAAAAGGCACTTTATGACTCAAACAAGCACCGCGTGCTTGGTATGAACGTCCAAGTGCTTTCCTACTTGAAATGCTTTTTCAAAATGAAGGGTTTATAAAACTTTGTTTATCAAAACTTTAGTTGACAGTATTGTACAAATTTACGTTGAAGACATAATTTTTGAATCTACTAATGAAAAACTTTGTCAAGATTTTTAAGCATATGCAGAGTGAGTTTGAAATGAGTATGATAGGAGAGCTCAACTACTTCCTAGTACTTCAGATCAAACAACACTCGCATGGAACTTTCATCAATCAAGCCAAGTACACGAAGGATTTACTAAAGAAGTATGACATCGACAACGTAAAGCCTATCGGCACGCCAACGGCTACATCAACATGACTTGATATTGATAAACGTGGCAAACCAGTCGACCAACATAAGTATCGAGGTATGATTGGTAGTTTACTTTATTTAACTTCTAGTCGTCCTGATATCATGTTTAGCATTTGCATCTGTGCACGATATCAAGCTAATCCTAAGGAATCACACTTATGTGCCGTTATGCATATCTTTCGATACATTAAGGAAACTTCTACTGTCGGCTTATGGTATCCCAAAACCACATCGTTTGACCTAATAGGTTACTCACATGCTGATTTTGCAGGATTTAAAGTAGACCATAAAAGTACAAGCGGTACGTGTCATTTCCTAGGAAAAACTTTAGTCTCTTGGTTTAGTAAGAAATAAAATTCTATAGCATTATCAACAAGTAAGGTTGAGTATATCGCCGCAGGACGCTATTGTACTTAGATTTTGTGAATAAAGCAAACCATAGAAGAGTATAATCTGCACTACACTAAGATTCCCATTTATTGTGATAACACTAGCACTATTAATCTCACTAAGAACCCGGTATGTCATTCATGCACTAAGCACATAGAAATACGTCACTACTTTTTGTACGATCACCAACAACACGGGATATCAGTCTAGAGTTCATTAACACAGATCATCAACTGGTAGATATATTCATAAAACCACTAGCCGAAGATCGTTTCAACTATCTGCGGCGAGAGTTAGGCATGCTTGAATTTTCAGAGTCGTAATGTGTTATGATTAATAAAAAATACTTAAAATTTTAAGATTTGGTGATTCATTAATTGAAGTTAATTTGGGTACAAATCGAGGATCCTTCTGTCAACAAGGCGTAAAAACCTAAGCGATACGATGCCAAGTGTCTTCGTACTACTGCTAGCTGGGATCCGGCCCCTACAGCTAACCCAAGGTAATGAATATTAATCAAATCAAAGAATTACAAGTTTATAGGCTATTTTAATCATTCATCACTCAAATATGACCTAAAAATCAAGTAACCGAACTCAGACTTAACTCGGACCGAGTTCTGACTGAGTTCGGGCCGAACTCTGTAGGGACACTTTATATATCCAGCAGCACGAATAGCGGCCCCCATCTTCTTCTTTCTCCCGAATCAGCCACCCCAAAACTCTGAAACCCTAACCCTACATCCTAGAAATCCACTTCCTAAGCCTCCAAACTTTTTTTTTTAATCTAAGGCTCTCTGAAGGCGTTCTCTATCGTCTATGATCTCTTTTGAGGTATATCTCTCACTTTTCTTTCTTAATTTTATCATGGCTTCTAGAATTCCTAAGAGAAAGAAAAATAGGGACATAGTCTCATCTTCCACATCGGAATATGAACCCTTTAATATTTTCAGTCCATCTTGTCCTGATGACGGTGATAACTATGACCCGACACTTTTTGTTTCATCTGAGAGATCAACCCTTTGGTTTGATCACTTTTGGTATCGAGAAATTTGCCCGGATAAAACGATAAGTTTTACCATATTTTTTGAATATGTGAACACTTTTGAAAACCTAGGATTCTATGAATTTTTAGAAATTTCCAATCCAATTCATGATAATGCAATTCGTATGTTTTATTGCAACATGCAAGAAGCAGACGACTATATTCATTCCTCCGTCAGCGGAAAGGAATTTGAGTTTAACTCTGACGACTTGAGCGATTATTTTCAAATGCCGAACAACGGTGATGTTATTGTCGACATTGTTAAAGTTCAATTTCCTGTCGACATGATACTTGAGTCCTTCAAGGTCATGTTGTGTCATCCGGATCCGGTTCCCCGGAAATGGTTGTATGCACGTCACCTAAACCAACACTTTTATGAGTTATATCGTATTATCATTTCATCTCTTCTACGCAAGATGGGATCCACTGACGAGATCACGTTCTTAGAGTTATCTGGGATGTATCATATCTACTTTGGGATTACTTTTTCTTTTTCCAAGACTATGCTATCTTTTATAATCAACTGTCGTAAGGCAGAACGCAACCTCTTCTATCCTATGCATCTGATGGCCATCTTCTAAAAATTTGGTTTCGATTTAGAGTCTTGTCCCATCTCTAGAACTTCTTCAGAGCTTCTTAGGTCTAGGAAGTTCCTACGCCTTCCTAGTGATGCTCTACCTCCACCTGCTCTAGTTACAGCACCAGCAGATGCTCCAGCCCCTGCAGTCCCGGGTCATACTGTTGACGAGATCTATCAGTAGTTCGATGCTTTTGTCACTCTCCATGGACAGCAGTATCAGGCCGATCTCAGGCCTAGGCCTTGAGAAATGTGATGGCAGACATCTAGTGGACGTAGGGGTGAGCAATGGTTCGGTTTGGTCCAACCTGAACCGTTTTAGGTAAAACCAAACTGATAAAATGGAAACCGAACCGTTTAAATAGAAAATCGAAATCAACCGAATCATTCTAAATTTGGTCAGGTTGTTCGGTTAATTCGGTTTGTGGGCCATGGTTTTAATGGGCCGGCCTCTATGATTTGGTAATAAAATATTTGGTTTTTGACATTACATGTCCCATTTATTTTACTATGACAATAATATTCTTATGAACAATGCTTGCAACTGGCTTTTGGATGACCTTCTGCATCCTCAAATTCATTAAAGTCTATCCAAAAGGAAGCTCATTTTTTCATAGGTTTTCAAGTAACTCGAAGCCTCGAACTAGGATTAGATATCGATTCATTAGTGGCTTCAGAACTAGTTGGTGGTTGAGGATGATCACCCCCTTGCGACATCTAAAATAATAAATTTGTGGATTTCAATATTTGAACTATAATTAGCAATTCTTGATAAAAAAAATAGAAAAATACGCACATTGCATGAATATGAGGTTGCTGCCATTGATTGGTGCTACATAGTAAACATCACACAATTAAGTGAGTAACCTAAGTTACCTAACCCTTACCTAACCTAAGTGCTACTGCATGTTAAAAAATATTACACATAATATTAAACAATCCTACTGTTAACCCAACAAATCTAAACAGGCAGCAGTGGCACTGTTAAACAGGCAGCAGTGCAATGTTAAACAGGACCATAAACAGAATATAAACACGCAGTAGTGAAATCATAAATAGGCCAAAACATCAACAAATTAAGCTTTTTTTTTCCTTTTTGCAGGCAGCAGTGCATTGTTATACGCTTCTTCCTTTTTTTTACTTTTTTTTTTCTCGCAAACAGTGAACAATTTTTCTGTATATAGGATACAATTATAGAACAAATATACATTTAAATAGTTAATAGTAAACTTAAGTGGTGAGAGTCGGTAGTCTTGAGAGAAAATAAAAATGTATAATGAACCTGCAACTGATCTCCAATAACCTGCAAGTGCTCAAAACTCAGCAATACTCCTCAGAAGTCAAAAATTAAAATTTTCAAAATTTAGTAATGAAAAGTAAGCAATACTCCTCAGAAGTCAGATATTAAAAAATTTAAAAAGTCAGCAATAGATCTACACCTAACCTTAACTTTCAAAAATTTCAAAAATTAGTAATAAAAATTTTAAAAATTAGTAGTAAAAATTTCGAAAATCAATAATAGATCTGCATGTAACCCTAACTTTTTCCAGCAAATAGTAAGCAATACTCCTCAGAACTCGGAAGTCAAAAATTAAAAAAATTAAAATTAACTTACAGAAGTTAGGGTTAGAAAATTAACTTACAAAAGTTAGGGTTAGGTGCAGATCTAGGGGTCGTACTCCTCAAAAACCAGAGAGAAGACCTGGGTGAGCAGATCTGAGATCGACACTCGACTACTCGAGAGTCGAGAGATCGAAAAGAGAGAGGAGTCTCGGGCCGGCCTCCGTCGATCTCTAGGGTTAGACGAGAGAAAAGTTAGGGTTAGGGTTAGAAAATTTAGAGAGCGACGGAGAAGGAGAACGGCTTAGAAAATCTAGAGAGCGGCGGAGAAGTAAGGAAAGAAGAAAAGTTAGGGTTAGAATTTGGTATATATATGATGTTGAGGGTAATATGGTAATATCACATATCCTATTCGGGTTTCGATTCGGGTTGAAAATCGAAACCCAAAACCGTCGGCCAACCCGTAAACCATTTTTTTAAATCAGAACCGATAGCCGACACATTAAGTCCAAAATTGACCTGATAACCGAAATGGGTCGGTTCGGTTCGGTTCGGTTTATTCAGGTTAAACCCGATATCTGCTCACCCCTAAGTGGACGATGGCTCACCATCCTACTACTTCGACCACCATCATCCGTTATCCTGATTTTGACAGACCGAGACTTGGTGATACTCTGTCATATGCTTACTTCGACCCAACGATCGCTTATTTTGATCAGACCGAGCCACATGCTGTTGCTCTGCCTGTTTATCCTACTGGTGGTGCTGATAGTTGATTTTGATAGATGTTTTAGACTATTGTTTTGTGGATCGATTTGTCTGGTTGATGATGATTTGAGTTGTAGTGACACTTTTTACTTATTATGCATTTTGGATCTGTAGTGACATTTTATATTATGCACTTTGGACTTCTCAGTTGTAGTGACACTTTCATCTTTTTATGTGAGTTGTTCTTTTTTCATTTATTACTACTACTGATGATGGTTTAGTAAAATACTACTTGAGCTATTGATTTGTCATATTTGGTATCACTATTATTATTTCTTTGTTGATGTTTGATTCATAAATTGTGGGAGAGCCGTATTTTGAGTACGTAACAAAGGGGGAGAATAAGCATACCAAAATAATTCTTTAAGATTTTTTAGACGATTCAGGTAAAATTTCAAAGTTCAATATTGTATTCGTCATATTTTAGTATAGACTCAAAGTTTGCCAATTATTAAAATGGGGGAGATTATTGGCCTATTGGTCATGATCACACCTAATTTTGATAATCAACATCAACTTTGGTCGATAGCAAAATATATATACTGCTACATGTTTACAGGTTTCAAGTCTGCACCTACTACTGCTACAAGCTATACAAGTTTAGTCGACATCAAAGAACCAAACGCAATAGAATCAAGATTAAGTTTTTACATATTAATTATGTATTTTTATTTTTATTGAGTCTAGGAAAAATATGTAAGGTTGATCAGGATCGGTACTGGCTCAACTAATCTCAGTCCACAAAAACCATATCCTACCAATCCACAATTATATATATCCAAAGTCCACATTCCAAATTAGCCCAAAACCTAACCATTTGGCCCAAAATAGTTCTGACAAAACTCGACCAGAACTCGGCCCGAGTTCGATCAGGGTAGTCTGAACAGATTTTTGAATTCCCTCCATATATGCATACAACGTTCAAATGTGAGATTTCTGCATCTGAACTCTGCCCGAATTCGATCTACAAAAATACTATAAATAGAAAAGAACTTTCACATTTTCTCTTCTCTATTCATTTCTAAGTATTTCTACGAGCCACACTTTCAAATCTAGCATATACCACTCTTAGCCAAGCCAGTACAGTTTCTGTTTAATCTAGAGTTTGATTTTGAAGAGTTGTATTGCAGACTAATTTCAAAAAAAGTTCTAGTTTTCAAACCGCCTTATGGAGTCGGTCGTTCACTTGTCGCCAAGCACGGTATTGTGAAGTCGATCGTGCACTTGTCCTCAAGCACAGTGTTATAAGACTTGCAAGCACTCAGTTAAAGCTTGTGCCATAGTAGATTAATACCTAGCAGGAGTACGCAAGACTGGATTAGTCCTCCACGAAGGAAACCGATATATATTATTGTGTCACTGAGTTTGATCTCCTTAACTCTTACTTCTTCTGTAAGTTATTTATTGCTATTTCATTCGCACTTACTTGCCATAGTATATAAATTTTTAATTGGTGATATTTTTTGCTGCATACGCATACACTCTATTCACCCTCCCTCCCCTCAAGAGGTGCTCAACGGTCCTACAAGTATTTCTTACTCTGTGTTTTCATAGTATTTAGATAGATTGTAGATGTTTATTAGTGGATATATAGATTATGATATTATATGTACAGCTTATACATATTCAAGTCGGACTGGAGTCCGCTTGAATGCATAGCTGGTCATTACCATGTGGCCAAGTACTGCATATTTTGGGACTGGAGCATGACAAAGGCTTCTGACGCTGGACAGACTAGAGAAATTTGGTATTCATATAGGCGAGTTGCTATGTATGCTATGCAAGGCTGTAACCACCGTAAATTGAATTCTTGGATATTTTCGAAAATTGGTATTTTATTTTATTTCGTATTTTTCAAAACTTCGAATTTTCTAAATCTCGAAGAACGTGCAATTTCTAAAATTTTGGAAAAACAATTTGACCGTGATTGCTATCGGTCCTTGTTGGCTTCGACTTACTATTTTTTTTAAGCGATTTTGTCCTATTGCGATTTTCCTGTTATTTTCTCGAATCAATGAGTTTTAATTATTTTCTATATGGAAACGTTATTGAATTTTGGAATTTCAAAATATAATTATTTACTAAATAAATAATTTCTAAATATATTTAAATAATTAAGTAAATATATTAGTATTTTATTAATTAGAAAAATTCTGGCTAAATTGTAATTAGCCATTTGTTAATTAGTAGTAACTGACAATTAATTATTATTTATAACTAATATTTATTTTGTACTAATTATTGGCAGATAGTAAATGTTAGTGGTTAGCAGTTAGTATGTTAGTTTCCACTATTTCTTCCTATTTTTTCTATTACATTGTACATTTTAGGGTTTCTCCCACTCCCCTATAAATATCACACTTCCCCAAGTTGCACAAATCCCCAAAACCCTAAAACCCTACACACATCCCTAGGTAGTTTCCCAGCTGCCACACAAGGCCATTCCCGACGAGCCTCCACCCATCTCCGCCTATTCCGCGGCTGCCCGGCCACTGCATCACCATTCCGCCACTAGACCAGTCCACCTCCGGCCATCACCAACACCAGCAGACTCATCACCACCACCCGACCTCCTCCTCATCCCTCCGTCGATCCAGCCGAACCACCGCCACCCTCAGATCCACCCGGCCACTGCCATTCCGTTCACCATCGCCACCAACACCATCGACCACCGCCACCAACGCCATCGACCACCGCCACCAACACCATCAACCACCGCCACCAACACCATCGACCACCGCCACCAACGCCATCGACCACCGCCACCAACACCATCAACCACCGCCACCAACGCCATCAACCACCGACCACCACAACCGTTAGCCACCACCGCCACTGTCAACCAACCACCGCCGTCCACCGCCATCAAAAAAAACCCTTTTCCCAAAAAATCCGACCAAAACCATAGAGAGAGAGATAGAGAGAGGGAGAGAACCTGTGCCCGAGCTCCGTCGGAGATCCAACGTGGCTGCTCCGCCGTGACCAGAACGCCGACCTTCCTCCGCCTGGCCCGGCGCTCCGCGACCCCACGCGCGCGCTCCGACCAGCTCTTCCTCGCCTTTCCGGTGCTCCGCCCGCGCTCCTACCAGAACACGCCGCTCCGCCGGTGCAACGCCGCCGGCCAGCCCTCGTAAGTCTCTCGGCCCCCCTTTCTCTTCTGGATAGTTAGGTTAGATTTTTAGTTGTTTGGGACAGAGCCCCCCCCCCCCCCCCCGTTCCTAAATGATATTAATTTAATTATATTAGTTATTATTATTAATTTAATTGTATTAGTTATTAATTTAAATGATATTAGTTATTATATTAGTTAATTAATTATATTAGTTTATTAATAATATTAGTTTATAATATATTAGTTTATTATATATAATTGTATTTATGATATGTATTGGTTTAAATATATAATATATATTAGTAAAATAAAATGTATAATTGTTTAATAAATGTATATTAGTATAATACATGTACATTTGTTTATATAATGTATATTAGTTTAATAAATGTATGTTAGTTTATACATAGTATATAATAATGGTAGTATTATTATTATTATTATTATCATTATTTTTATTGGTATTATTATATTACATAATCACTTACTTAGAAAATATATAAAATATATAATTATATTTCTAAATTAGTATTGGTTTATTGAGTTTTGGTCTAAATTCATATTTGATAAAATAGGAATATTAGAACAGAATGATTTTCTGAGTTTTAAAATATTACTTAAAATATGTTGATTAATGCAGATATAGTTTTTAACATTATAAAGATTTCCAAATATTTATTATATTTATTTATTATATTTTTCTGAAATCGTAAATCGTGTTTAGGATAGTCATTTTCTATTCTTGATTTGATTAGTGTACCAAACCCTGATTTTAGACTTTTATATACCAAACTAGGCTATTTGGACTACTCTGGACTCATTGGGACTGCCCGTGTCGTCGTCTGGGACCCTCTGTATTGCATAGCAGTGTACCTACCTCGTGTCGACACATTCGTGTCGCGTACGTCGACTCCAACCATTCGAGGCGAGTACATTCTCTGATCTTTTCATACCTGTCTGGATTATATTCTTGCTCTAGATTACTCTACTTGATGCTGACACGTATCTTCACGGATTAGTACTATATGGATCCCTTCCTGAGATGTTATCCCTCTACGGGTGCATCGGGTATTTCATGTTCATGTACTTTATCATGTGCATCAGGTACTCCTTGTACTCGTACTAGTTCATATTTTTACATGTTCTCATGTGCTTCATGTGCTTCATGTGCTTTCATATGCTTATCATGTGCTTCATGTACTACTCATTACATGAGTTCACGTATCTTAGCTGTATTTATGTGCTTATGACATAACTTGAACGGATCCTTGTGTATTGATTGGGGCAGGGTGAGTAAAATTGGTTATGTGATCACTATCCCCAGTAGCTGTATTCATGTGCCTCCTTATTTGTATTCACGTGCCCCCAAGCCGTTTATATAACTATTGTGCTCTAAATCACATAGCCACTTACAGTCTCTATTATCATGTATTTACTTTCAGTTATAAAATATCTCATGTTTACTCGTACTTCCTATTCAGCACTTCCTGTATTTTACTCTATTGCATGATTTATACTCCTAACCTGCTATGAACTGTTTTAGAGATATGTGCTCGTTCCCGTCCTGACTGAACCTGTTAAAAATTTTACAGATAGTTTGGAGGTTGCCTGCTAGCCTAGAGGAGACACATTAGAGGTTGTTTAGATAGTTATTTCAATTGTCTGGAGTTGTATTTACTTTATGGATTACTGTATCTGAATTTTAAGATTTGAGATGTATTTCTGGTTTTGTGTATCTTAGACACTTAGATTTCTATCTGCTGTATCTCTTTTGGATTTCATGTTTTGTCTATTTCTATCATGCTCTACCTTAGATGTGATTGAGACTGTATCTGCTATGTCACCCCCATTCGGGGAGTATAAACTGTTTAGCCTTATACTGTTAGATGCATGAGACCTAGGACAGCGTTCTACCGCCGACACTGCGGCGTAGGCTGGACGTACCCACTTCTCGTGCCCTTATTCTAGGGTGCGGGTCGTGACACTTTTTAGTGGTGGCCCATACAGGTCGAGTTTATGTAGTGGTATTCGAACTAGAGTACCACTACATCCTGTAGTAGGATTATGATATATTTTGAAGGTACTCAATCACAGTTAGGATCCCTTGAGAGATTCCTGGGACGACCCTTGAGAATCTTATTTTAACTTCGATTTGAAACTCTTTTTTCTTGATTTGATTTATCTTTATTTTTTGTTGAAATTGATTTTGATGGATTATTGTTGAATTTGAGTTTGTATTTATTGATTTTGAGGAAGATTGTTGAATTTTGAATCTTGATGTTAGCTGTAGCATCCGAGTTTGTATTTATATGATTTGAAGGATTTTTGTTCATTTTTGAATCTTGATGTCCGTTGGTAATTTGATTTTTGGGTATTCATTGTTGATTTAATTTAATTTTTGTCAATATGAAATTATATAGGCCAGGTCATCTAAGTTATGGAATCTAGTCTTCTGTAGTCACATTAGCCAGCATGGTGAGGACATGTAGTCTGATTTTGGATATATTTTTCGGGTGTGGGAATTTAAGATTTTTACAGCCAAGCTAGCGGTATCGCAAAAATGTTTAATATCACGATTCTAGATGTATGTGCCTTAGTCGAGGACTCTGTGATTATCGTAGCCTTGCTTACTAGTATGACGAGGATTTAGAGTACCATGATTTTGGATAGACACATATGATTATCAAATTGTACCTTAAAAACTTTGAACATGTTTTCTCTACTTTTGTTCAGTCTTTCAGAAAAAGAATTATTGGTTGTTTTTGTTTT
The DNA here is from genome assembly GCA_029216955.1 of Iris pallida. NCBI lineage: Eukaryota > Viridiplantae > Streptophyta > Magnoliopsida > Asparagales > Iridaceae > Iris > Iris pallida. The sequence goes on along the minus strand of JANAVB010008400.1, from coordinate 24,947,412 downwards.
GCTTCTCATTATTTAACTTAGGAGTAGAAGTAGGAGTAGGAGTAGCTTTAGCTGTTATTATAACCCTTTGTGTGACTTTTACTATTTCTTCATAATACAATGAATCAATGATTTTGCTAGGCCTTATTTTGGATTTGATATTACAGCTCTGGCTTCAAAATGGGTTCCTCTTTTAAAACGGATAAGTAGAACAGATTCTATTATTATTCTTTCCTGCCAATATTTTTATTACCATCATTCCTTGTCTTATATAACTGTCCTGACTATGTCAATTCCGTCTCGTATCACATTCTGTCAGCTGTATTTGAACCCCTAAATCTTTATATCATTTTTATCTGAGAAATGTTGAGGAAGTGACGTGAATCATCTAGGTCAAAAATGAAGTAATTAGTTATCATATGATGATTTTGTAGGAATCAAAATGTTGGAAGTCAAATATAAAAAATTTGAAATGGAGATGTGGTAAAGGTTTAAAATAAAATCGAGGGATAAATGTTATCAATTTAGAAACAATCACAGAAATTTGGTTATGAATAATTCAGGGATGTCTTTCAAAACTAATGAAGATATTCAAGGTCAACCTAGTTTTGAGAACTTAGAAAATCTTGGTTATTGATTCTGGGAAACTTTTACTCTGAGGCTATATAAAAAAAAATTTAGGAAAAAGAGAATTTTTGGTATTCAATGATTATGCAAAATTGAACTAGATATTGTAAGAGGGTGACTAGAGATAGAGAGAACACAAGGATTTTAAGCTATAGGAATTATTTTTGATGATTGGGAAAATTATAGAATTCAAAAAGGATAATACTGAAGGTGAACGTTGAAGAAATACGAAGTTTGATTTATAAATAAAAATAAATTTTGTATGACATGGTGGTATTGGAGTTGAGTAAATACTAGATTTGATTTAAACAAGTCCAAGGATTTCATAAAATGGATTTAGAGGTTTTGGATCTAATTTAGAACGGGGTGAAAGAAATTGAAAATTTGATTAAATGAATACGTGATGATTCCTGAATAAGTGGGGGTATGTTTCATGGGAAATGTTTTAAAATTTTGAAATTTTTGTCTATGGTGATCATGGTAAAGGTTAGATGACTGAAGGTTATAAAATTTCGATGATAGTTATATAACGGTTGATTTTCATATTGGGACTTGTGAGATAAAAATATGATTTGGCAAATGATAAACTTGATGGTATTAGAGAGAGATGATTAACTTGACTTCTTATGAAATTTTTCCTTGTTCCCTAAAATGTTACAATATCATTGAATCCTAGCTTCCTTAATCACGACCAAATCGACTTTGATCATCTTTCTTATCATATTGATATCTTGGGTTGTACTCAATTGAATTAAAATTTGATTGTGACCTGAATCTCCATCCTTGTATTCTTGTGCTCAGACTTCGATGACATTGTCCTCCATATTGCCCAAATCTTGGTTTCCAAAATTGATCAACTTAGATCGTGTCGTGACTAAAATTTCTTAATATTATTGTGGTTGGATTGCAATGCTATTAACATTCGTTCCTTAAACTTTTGATTTTGATTTTCCTTGAATAGTACCATTTATCGTACCAGTAGTCTTGACCCTTGACCGTACTCAATTTATTGAATTCCATCTTGACTTAGATCTCTATCATATGTTGCTCGTGCTTAAAAATCTTGATTTTAACTTTTCGAACCTAAATTCAAATACTGATTAGCTTACTCTTCATCATATCTAAATACTATTTGACCAAGATTAGACTAACCTTATCTTGATCGTGTCAATTTCGATTTTTATCGTGTTTGGATTTTTACACTCGTGCCTAAAATGTTTTCTGACCATGATTTGATTTCCTAATAACATCTGAAATTCTCATGATTGTTCGTGCCTGAATGACCTGGCATGACTAGACAACTACGAAATCCATGGTCGTGATTCTTAAGATCATGACTATCGTACCGATTTTGCCTCTAAATCGTGCTTGAAAAATTTTGTCCTTGATCACGACTACCGATTGACTATGAACTTGTCATGAATTGAGTGATCATATCGAAAATAAATTTTTTTATTGTGCCTAAAATCTTGATCTTCGATCACGACTATATGTGAACTTAGTCGTGTCCGAACTTGATTTTGATCGTGTCTGAACAAATTCTCTGTTAATACCTAGATTTCAATTCTCTAACTGCTCGTGCTATGAGTTCATTCCTGAATCATACCTAGATTTTATTTTGGGTAACTTATCCTTGATCGTGCCAAGGTGACCTAAATCATTTTTTAAATTTCTAATCACGATCGAGCCCTGATTCATGACTTAATTAATCTTGTCCATTAGATTTGATCGTGCTTGTGTGACTCTAACTCCGACCTTATCAAGCCTAGATTATGTTGGTCGTACTATACTCAGATTTGACCCTACATTATCATAACCAAAACAACAATTTGTTATATTAGTAGCGACTCGAGTCGTGCCTAAGATACTTAATTTTCGTTCTAAATCGTGCCTAGTTGATTCGACCATACCATGATTCTATCATGCCAAATCCATAGTCGTGCCCAAACAATTTCAAGTTGATTATCTTGATCGTGCCAACTCGTCGTTCTTGATCGTATCGACCATACTGCCTAAAATTTCTATCATGTTTTAACTCCCTTGCCAAGCTTTAATTTCGAGGACGAAATTTCTTTAAGGAGGGTAGATTTGTAACCATCGTAAATTGAATTCTTGGATATTTTCGAAAATTAGTATTTTTATTTTATTTTGTATTTTTTAAAACTTTGAATTTTCTAAATCTCGAAGAACGTGCAATTTCTAAAATTTTGGAAAAACAATTTGACCGTGATTGCTATCGGTCCTTGTTGGCTTCGGCTTACTATTTTTTTAAGCGATTTTGTCCTATTGCGATTTCCCTGTTATTTTCTCGAATCAATGAGTTTTAATTATTTTCTATTTGAAAAATGTTATTGAATTTTGGAATTTCAAAATATAATTATTTACTAAATAAATAATTTCTAAATATATTTAAATAATTAAGTAAATATATTAGTATTTTATTAATTAGAAAAATTTCGGCTAAATTGTAATTAGCCATTTGTTAATTAGTAGTAACTGGCAATTAATTATTATTTATAACTAATATTTATTTTGTACTAATTATTGGCAGATAGTAAATGTTAGTAGTTAGCAGTTAGTATGTTAGTTTCCACTATTTTTTCCAAATTTTTTCTATTACTTTGTACATTTTAGGGTTTCTCCCACTACCCTATAAATATCACACTTCCCCAAGTTGCACAAATCCCCAAAACCCTAAAACCCTACACACATCCTTAGGTAGTTTCTCAGCCGCCACCCCAGGCCATTCCCGACGAGCCTCCACCCATCTCCGCCTATTCTGCGGCTGTCCGGCCACTGCATCACCATTCCGCCACCAGACCAGTCCACCTCCGGCCATCACCAACACCAGCAGACTCATCACCACCACCCGACCTCCTCCTCATCCCTCCGCCGATCCAGCCGAACCACCGCCACCCTCAGATCCACCCGGCCACTGCCATTCCGTTCACCACCGCCACCAACACCATCGACCACCGCCACCAACGCCATCGACCACCGCCACCAACACCATCAACCACCGCCACCAACACCATCGACCACCGCCACCAATGCCATCGACCACCACCACCAACACCATCAACCACCGCCACCAACGCCATCAACCACCGACCACCACAACCGTTAGCCACCACCGCCACTGTCAACCAACCACCGCCGTCCACCGCCATCAAAAAAACCCTTTTCCTAAAAAATCCGACCAAAACCATAGAAAGAGAGAGATAGAGAGAGGGAGAGAACCTGTGCCCGAGCTCCGCCAGAGATCCACCGCGGCTGCTCCGCCGTGACCAGAACGCCAACCTTCCTCCGCCTGGCCCGGCGCTCCGCGACCCTACGCGCGCGCTCCGACCAGCTCTTCCTCGCCTTTCCGGCGCTCCGCCCGCGCTCCGACCAGAACACGCCACTCCGCCGGCGCAACGCTGCCGGCCAGCCCTTTCTCTTTTGGATAGTTAGGTTAGATTTTTGGTTGTTTGGGACAGAGCCCCCCACCCACCCCCCCCCCCCCCCGTTCGTAAATGATATTAATTTAATTATATTAGTTATTATGATTATATTAGTTATTAATTTAATTATATTAGTTATTAATTTAAATAATATTAGTTATTATATTAGTTAATTAATTATATTAATTTATTAATAATATTAGTTTATAATATATTAGTTTATTATATATAATTGTATTTATGATACGTATTGGTTTATATATATAATATATATTAGTAAAATAAAATGTATAATTGTTTAATAAATGTATATTAGTATAATACATGTACATTTGTTTATATAATGTATAATAGTTTAATAAATGTATGTTAGTTTATACATAGTATATAATAATGGTATTATTATTATTATTATTATTATTATTATTATTATTATTATTATTATTATTATTATTATTATTATTATTATTAGGCTTAATTGCTAATTGCTACCCTCAACTATCACACTTTTTCAAGTTGATACCCTAAACTTTTTTTCGTAACAGATTGATACCTCAACTATTTTTTTTTTCAACTTAATACCTAACATTTTAAAAAACCCCAAAATGCCCTTATCCCTTCCCTCCCTCCACCCCCTCCCCCACTCCGGCCACCCCCCTGCTAGCTCCGGCCGACCCCCCCTCCTCGCTTCCGGCCGACCTCCCCCTCCCTCTTCGCTTCCGGGCCACCTCCTGCCCCCGCCTCCCGCTCCGCACCCCCCTTCCCAGCCCCCTCCTCCCGCTGCCGAGCCCTAGGGAGAGGCGGGAGCGGGCGGACGGCCGGAGCGAGAGGGGGGGGGATGGCCTGAAGCGAGCAGGGGGGGTGGGGGGGAGAAGCTGCGGCCGGAGCTAGCAGAGGGGGGGGACGAAGCTAGCATGGGGGAGGGAGGTTAGGGGTAGGGGCATTTTTGTCCAAAATAATATTCGGGTATCAAGTTGTTACAAAAAAAAGTTTAGGGTATCAACTTGAAAAAGTGTGATAGTTGAGGGTAGCAATTAGCAATTAAGCCTTATTATTATTATCATTATTTTTATTGGTATTATTATATTACATAATCACTTACTTAGAAAATATATAAAATATATAATTATATTTCTAAATTAGTATTGGTTTATTGAGTTTTGGTCTAAATTCATATTTGATAAAATAGTAATATTGGTATAGAATGATTTTCTGAGTTTTAAAATATTACTTAAAATATGTTGATTAATGCAGATATAGTTTTTAACATTATAAGGATTTCCAAATATTTATTATATTTATTTATTATATTTTTCTAAAATCGTAAATCGTGTTTAGGATAGTCATTTTCTATTCTTGATTTGATTAGTGTACCAAACCCTGATTTTAGACTTTTATATACCAAACTAGGCTATTTGGACTACTCTGGACTCATTGGGACTGCCCGTGTCATCGTCTGGGACCCTCTGTAGAGCATAGCAGTGTACCTACCTCGTGTCGCGCACGTCGACTCCAACCATTCGAGGCGAGTACATTCTCTGATCTTTTCATACCTGTCTGGATTATATTCTTGCTCTAGATTACTCTACTTGATGCTGACACGTATCTTCACGGATTAGTACTATATGGATCCCTTCCTGAGATATTATCCCTCTACGGGTGCATCGGGTATTTCATGTTCATGTACTTTATCATGTGCATCAGGTACTCCTTGTACTCGTACTAGTTCATGTTTTTACATGTTCTCATGTGCTTCATGTGCTTCATGTGCTTTCATGTGCTTATCATGTGCTTCATGTACTACTCATTACTTGAGTTCACGTATCTTAGCTGTATTCATGTGCTTATGACATAACTTGAACGGATCCTTATGTATTGATTGGGACGGGGTAAGTAGAATTGGTTATGTAATCACTATCCCCAGTAGCTGTATTCATGTGCCTCCTTATTTGTATTCATGTGCCCCCAAGCCGTTTACATAACCATTGTGCTCTAAATCACGTAGCCACTTACAGTCTCTACTATCATGTATTTACTTTCAGTTATAAAATATCTCCTGTTTACTCGTACTTCCTGTTCAGCACTTCCTGTATTTTACTCTATTGCATGATTTATACTCCTAACCTGCTATGAACTATTTTAGAGATATGTGCTCGTTCCCGTCCTGACTGGACCTGTTAAAAATTTTACAGATAGCTTGGAGGTTGCCTGCTAGCCTAGAGGAGACACATTAGAGGTTGTTTAGATAGTTATTTCAATTGTCTGGAGTTGTATTTACTTTATGGATTACTGTATCTGAGTTTTGAGATTTGAGATGTATTTCTGGTTTTGTGTATCTTAGACACTTAGACTTCTATCTGTTGTATCTCTTTTGGATTTCATGTTTTGTCTATTTCCATCATGCTCTACCTTAGATGTGATTAAGACTGTATCTGCTATGTCACCCCTATTCGGGGAGTATAAACTGTTTAGCCTTATACTGTTAGATGCATGAGACCTAGGACAGCGTTCTACTGCCGACACTGCGGCGTAGGCTGGACGTACCCACTTCTCGTGCCCTTATTCTAGGGTGCGGTCGTGACAAAGGCTCATCACGAATCCATAAATCATCTATTTTTAATTACGCATACTCGTCACAGATTTGGCATATTCAGATGAGGAAACTCCGGTTGGTAGGCAGTGGTCCATGGGATCTGGATGGGATTATGGAGATAATTATGCAGTACAAAAGGAAAGAGGCAACATGGATCAAGGAAGCTCGAGTTCGACTATCATCTACTGTATGGCATATTTGGAGAGAGAGGAACAAGATTTTTTAAGGGATGGTTACAATTTGTAATAGTATATCACATAATATTAAATTTGATGTTCGGGCCATGCTATCTGCCAAAAATGAGGCCACTTAAGTATATATAGGATGTAGATGCAAACTCGAATATTTTAAAGGGTGTAATTTAAATGAAAAAAACAAAAAACCAATAGTCAAGTGCAAATTGCTATCGAAGATGACCCAATGATTAAAATTAGTAAAATTTATTTGGGAGGTCCTTTGTTGGAGTACATGTCCTAATAAAAAAAAGACTAATTAGCTTTAGATTTTGACTTTTATATCAGCTTAGAGTTTAAGTCTTGACATATTCAATTGGAAAGTTTGGACTCTGAATTTTTTTTGGGATGCAGTTATTGACACTCCTAAAATGCCATCCTGCACTCCTCTTTAATTTTTTTTTCTCATCCAAATTCCAAATCTACCCTTATATTAACATTATTGACACTCCTAAAATGTCATCCTGCACTCCTTCCTCCATCTATGCACACATTAATGCTAGATTTAATGTTAGATTTAATGCAAAGGTAGATTTGGAATATGAATGATATAAATTTAAAGAAGAGTGCATGATGACATTTTAGAAGTGTTAATAGTAGACCTTTTTTGTTACACCATTCTTTCCAATATGTATTTTTTTTGTCCTTACACTCGTGTTGAGGATCTAATAAAAAATAAAAATAAAGATAAAAATAAAAATTGGGTCTATTTGGATAGATTTCTGAAATCTTTTTCTGAAAATAGTTTTAAGAGAAGATTTTGTAAAGTACTTTTCTGGATATATATAAATTCTGAGTTTGCATTTTGGTTACTTTCATCTGAAAATAGTTCTCTGAAAAAAAGTTAAAATTTGTTTGGTAAACTTTTTAGAAAATAATTTCTAAGTTGTGTCCGTTCTTTGTCTCCAACAAAAATGTCCACGTGTCCCAAAAATTTGTCCATGTGTCCAACAAATATGTCCCCAACTAAAGTTGTGTCGATACAGGCACTACATCCGGACTCAATTTGTGTCCGACACAGCTTCTTCTCCATCGAGAAAACCCTAACCCTAGCATCAAAACCCTCTTACCGGTGCTTCTTTTGCCGATTGCTCCAGCTCTGCTAGTAATCTTCCACGGGGAGGGGTCGGATGAGAGCCATTTTCTCATACAGAGAAGAAAAAAGAACAAACCTAACTAAGTGAATACCAATATTACTCTTCTTAATTTTTGTATGTAATCGAACAAAAGAAAGAAGAACACGCAACTCCCGCACTCCGTGCTCCCAGACAAAAACCCTAATAATCCATCATGGGTCCTCGTATCAGCCTGGATGAGGGCCTTACCGAAGCTTTCGTGATCTTCTGCGACATCGAGATGGCGACCTTCATGTCAATGGAATGGTGGGAGACGAAGGAGTTACGGAGGTGGCCGGAGACCCCTACACCTCATGCTTCTTTGTCGTCGTTAGAGTTAGGATTTTCTAAGGGAGGGAGGAAAAGATGTTAGAAAAAGAAAGGAAAGACATGTTGGAAATATTTGTTTTCCTCCTTTAATGATCTGTAAATAAAATAAAGAAAATTAAGGTTACTGGCCTCCGGGAAAGTCGCACATGAAGCACTACCTTAAGATTAATCCGGGTCTATGTGTAAACTTTTTTGAATACTCCTAGTGATAAAACACCCGCTCTACCGGTGTCTTGTCGTTGCACACAACTCGGGGAGATTGACCCTGACTTAGCCCTTGTCCATAGCACAAAAAAGATGAACAAAAATGTAAAATGTGAGGGAGAGATTTTTATGAATAAAAGATTTTCATGTCTCAACAACAAAGGAATAGGTGAGTATATATAGTGTAGGCACATATCTAAGAGAAATGAATAGGATTTAGTGAACCAAAATAAAATCAATATCAATGAATAGGATTTAGTGAATTAAAAAGAAATCAATAGAAATGAATAGGATTTAGTGAATTAAAAAATTAAAATCAATAGCAATGAATAGGATTTAGTGAATTAAAAAATAAAATTAATACTCCTATAAGCTAACAGTTGGAGCAAAATAATTTCCAACGTACACATGTACATTAAAGGAGAAAAAATATCTGGAAATTTCCAACATTCCAAATGTGCACTGAGGAAGAAGAAATGTTTGGACTTGATTTTTTCTTTACTACAGCATTAGCTGCATACAATAATTCTCCCCAAAAATCAAGTTCCAAAAGAAGAGAGAAGAGAAAACTGGACAAGTGTATACTATGCATAGATGATATAGACTGCAGCCTTGAACCTCACTTAGTTACTATTGTCTTTGTCAGAAGAAGAGCTTGATAGATAAGGCCTTAAATTAGTCTTCTTGAACCAGATTCAGACAATAGCACACATAGTAACTAAGTGAGGTTCTATGTATGGCAACCAAATTCAGACAATAGTAACTAAGCTTGATAGATAAGGCCTTGAATCAGCCTTCTTGAACCAACCAGATTCATAAGAGTTGTCTAGGATAGCCCCATCCTATAGCCGCGGCATTCACGACCTCTTATACAAGTAGCTCCTCAAGGGTTGGTGATATGTGTAATGCCCCGCTCTGTGCGAGGTATTTGGTTGGCTTGCTGGATGCGATCAGAATGTTGGACCGTAACTTGGGTTGAAAATCAAGAGAATTGAGACTGATGCAGTCTCTTTTAGCTGGCTAGACGAAATAGGTGTTGGAACATAGCTCGCTAGTAGAGCTACGCTTAGTGAGAATATGTACAATTGAAACAGAAAGACACTTTTATGCAAGTGAGTGGAATTTTCCTTCCTCCTCCTTACTCCTTCATGCCTAATAAAATGGAGTATTGTGATGCTATGAATTGTCCCTAAATGACCCATGTCTTAGTTTCTAGATAATAAGAGATGCTTATGTTGCCTAATATTGAAATGAACAACACATGAACATTGAACCGCTGAATGAATCACACTTGAACTGCTAATGTGACTTGATGCCTGAGAATGAATTTATAATGTCCCTTATGCTTAACGTTGCCAGAATAAGTAAAACACTTTAATAATGAGATGCCTTGTCAACGATACATGAGAAATGAACTGGCTATGCTATCGATCCAATGAACCGAAATAAAACACTTGAATCATGTACACTCTGTATAACTGTTGCAAAGATATGAATTGTTGCATGTTTCTTATAAGAAATGAAAGAATGAATAAATGTCCCTATGAAATGAATGAATGTTACATTACTTGTCGAAAGGAACGATATGGGAAATATTGTGATGAGTTGATGAAATGGGAAATGATGGTAATGTTGGAAAGGAATGAGTCATTGAACATGACTTGAATGAGATAAATGATGATGCACTATTGCCTTACTTCTTTTAATATTTTATCATGTGATTTTGTGAACGATCGAGTCGGACACGCATTCGCATGGTCATGGACAACTTGTATACAAGGTATTATTTCCTCAGACGGTTCCCAGGGCCCTGAGGATCAACAGATTCGGCCTAGAAGGAAATGTAGCATATTTTGGTGGCATGATTGGTATCTGGACATTCATTTTGGGCTCGCAACCCGGGTAAATGGTGCGTCGCATACCCTTGAAGTCCTATATAGCAAGTCCTAAATGGTAAATGACACTAGTGGTCATGTAATCAGGATGCATGCTAATGAATATTTTGTGCAGACAGAGTAAGTATATTGCCTAACCTGTATTTGATGCAGGAACGAAGAGTCGTCTATCGGTAAGAAATCACTTAAATATGATATATGCAATATATTTATGTTGGTTCAAATTGCCTGCTTAACATGCTAAACGAAATGGTGCTGTGATGTTGCCTTTCAAATGAGGTGTTGCCTTGCTAAGAGAATCACCATAACATGTTCGATATATGCTAACCTAATGACTGCTTGAATGATGCCTCTACATAAACAGTACTAGAACTTGATAATGCCAAGTATGCTTCATTGATACCTTTACATAAGAAATGAGATAACAAGTTTACATACTTTAATGTTTCTGCTCAAGAACTGTAAACTGATGCTAGACCCCAAATAGAAAGATATTTCTAATAAAAGCTTGCTTAATTGACCACTTAGTGTCGGTTTAGGTTAGTAGGCGGGATTCTGCTCGCCAGTACATAGATGATGTACTGACCCACATTGTGAGCACTCTTTTAGGTGCTTGTGCTTGGGAAGTTCTGTACACGAAGATTGGCTTGATCGATCCCACGGCATCGAAGATTTGTTGGGCATACAAAAGCTCTCCTTCCATAAGATGATGTCTTCTGTTTACAAAGGGCATAATGTATAGAACATTGTAATCAATTGTACCAGTGAGTTGTAAGTCAAGTCGGTATATCGAGTTGTAATCCAATATATCAAAGTATCAAATGTAAGCTTTATGGCATTTGTTTAGTTGGCCATCAATGTAAAGTGGGATGTGTTGTAAACTTTGCATTCTATTGCAAGTCTTCTACTCTATTTTAATTATCAATAAAGACATCTTATTTATATATATCTCTATGCGACTTCAAGTTATCTGCTCATTTCTGCTGCTACAATTGAAAGAATATATTTTATTCAATGAGTAAGAACGACCTCATTATCTTCAATTTGTCTGCTTCTGCTGCTGCGATGTGTTCCTATTTGAAGATTATTAATTATATACTGTCTTTGCCTTATACAAGTACAATACCAGACTTGTACGGCATCACGCCCAAGCGAGGACGAATGATTCGGCATGAATCAAAGCGAAGACAAACTATTCTCCGAATCGAGACGTGACAAATTGGTATCAGAGCATGGCTTTACATCCTTGGATTCTCATTCGATTCGTTTCAAATCAAAGTTACATCGGTGATTAACCAAAGTTGCTTACGCGATCACTCAATGTTGCTTCTGCGATTAAATCAAAGATTGCTTCCACGATTATGTTATTGTTGTTCCCGTAGTCGTTTCAAGTTGTTCGTGTCTGAAAGTTTTTTGACCCTCTTGGTTGCTCACTGGATGTTCCATACAATATGTCTAAATACGTTGTGATGTCCCTTGAATGTTTTATTGTTGTTGGTTTGGACACTAATAACCCAACAATGACTCGATGCCATAGTATGTTATGCTGTGAATGATGTTCGAAATGTGGGAATAGAGAAAAGTGGCTGTGTATATTGTAACATGTTGAGAATTGCATGTGATGATGGAAAATAATAGGAAAGGAAACAATTGATGAATGAGTTCAACAGAACTGATAAGTTGACTCATGTGTGTTGGCTAGTGGTTTTGAGACCGTAAGAATGTTGGCTTATGATTTGAGACCCCGAGATGTTGGTTGTGTTGTGATCAGTTTAGATCATGATTGCCCAAAATAGACTTGTGTTGGTATGGTTTAAGGATGGCTTTATTTCTGAGTGGTATATACCTCTACCACTTCAAAATTGAGATGTATTGTGACCCTTTCCATTGGATAGCAATGTGTCTATTTGTCAACCTTGGGTGGTATTGAGACTTAGCTGGGAGTCATGCCTTATTGCTAGTTGACTCGAGTGTCCCTTGACGGTGATGTTATGCTGGGTAGCGAGATTGTTAGAAATCGTAACGAGTGCCTTGGTCGAAAATTGCTCAGTCTGATGATAGCTCAGACTAGCAGGATGATAGTTATACTGTGGGTAATAAATTTGGCTAGCGAATATTGTGGCTTAGAATATTGAACGATAGTTGCGACTAGTTGGATGGGAATCATGTGTGGCTATTACAAGTTGGTTGCTAAATTGAAAGTTTTGCAAATGTTGTCGGTGACCCGAAGGAGTATTGGAAATCCATGCTATGACCCTAAGGTGCAATAAGATGTTAACCTATCTTGATCGTCGAAGGATAGAATTAGTAAAGTTTGAGTTTGAGCTTGTCGAGATTGATAGTCGTTGCATGCGTACATGTATGCTGAGGAATTAAAGTATATCCTAGAAGTAACAAGTCGTGCCTCGGAATAACTGTTGCATAGAGAATGGTTAATTGATACATGAATTGCCGAATTGAATGGAATAGACTACTTGACCCTTGCGGTATGAAATGTTAAGAATGTCCACAAAATTTTGATGGCCGAAAAATGAATGAGATTTAAAACCACAAAATATGTTAGATAGTGTCGGTAGATGGTGTGATGGTATAGACGGCTGTCGGTTGGGATATAGATTGCTGGCTTATGACTTAGTGGTATAATTTTTCCATACAAACTGAATAGTATGATTCCATAGTTCTATTGAAAATATCGGAATCGATGACCCTTGAATAGTTAGCCTCGGTATATAAATCTGTGTTGGTACGAAGGAATTGGAATAGAAATTGAATCGCTGGAAATTTACTTGATGGATTATTAGAACGTTAGGAATAGTATGTTGGATTGGGAATTAGACCACAATGTTACTAGATCAATCTTAGTCGATCGTTGGGTAACTCTAGAATGAGCCTCTGTGGAAATTAGCTCCTTGAGGATGACCTTGGATAGATAAACTTGACCCTAGCGACCGTGGGCTACATAACCAATTATCGACATAGTCGACAATGACGATTAATTGTTCAGACTGAATGGATACCCATAGGTTTGGGTAGAATTGCTGGGAACGTTCGGTTGCTTGTTGGCCTAAGAATAAGAAACTAGTATGATCCTAGTAGCCGTCCACAGTAGGGGATTCACCTGAATGGTTAGGTTTAGTTGTCGGTATAGCTAGCCTTAGAGACTTGACCGAATAATGGGATGACCGTTGGCAACCCGTAGGATAAACTTTTGGTATTGAACGAGAGATGGTGATGAGTATGACCTAAGGAAGTATATGCTTCAACTTGTGCCTTAAAGATGTTTGACCCTTGTGAAGTTATGTGTCGACCTATAGTGGGAACTGAAATCGTGGGGTAAAACTTGAGTGGTGCATACCGAGTAGTAAATTATTCCATGAGATGGAATTGTCTGCTCACAACGGGAATGTCGGATCGATATTTAAAGTCGGGTAGCTGTATTAACCTTAACTGTCGCATAGAATTGTACCCTTGGCTCGGGTAATCGGTAGTAGGTGACTTTGGATTATATCTTTTAGAAAATTAAGATGAATTACCTCGGTCAGAAATATCGTCAGATTCGGAAAGGAATAGGATTGCATGTTGTGAATTCTTGATATGGTTGGCTCTAAGTTAGACCCTTGACCGAATATTAGAAATATTATGCTTAGATAAGGAACTTATCTGATTTATCCCTGATGTTGAGTGTTGTGGCTGGAAAGATAGCGACTGTGGCGAAGTAATAAGCCAATTGAAAGGATTCTAAGTCGGATTTGGAGAAAAGAGTTACAATTGTGGCTTATCGAATCGCACTAACATGAAAGTTGGCTGAAGTACATATATTTTGGGGATGCCTAAAGTATGTGTGTGGATCCAACCGAAGTGATAGCTGCGACAGAGATAACACTATAGAGGGAGGTTATTGAATCACAATAGCACGGACTTTGGCTGAAATACATGTATTTTGGGGATGCCTAAGATATGTGTATGAATCCAAACGAAGTGGTAGGCTGCGACGAAGATAACAATGCTGAAAAAATGTTGGTGAATCAATGAGAAGTACAAATACTTTGGAAAAAAGAATGACGGATTGAATCATCGATGAGTTAAGTGGTACTGTTAGATAACAATCTCGAGATTTTCTAGAGTGTCGAATCGTAATATTGAATAGAAGCTGAATGATAAATTTGTTGTGACTAGTGAGTTAGTAGAATGAGTTGTTCCCTTAAGTTTTGAGGACGAAACTTTTTCTGAGTGGTATATTATGTAATGCCCCGCTCCGCGTGAGGCATTTGGTTGGCTTGCTGGATGCGATCAGAATGTTGGACCGTGACTTGGATTGGAAATCAAGCGAATTAAGACTGATGCAGTCTCTCTTAGCTGGCTAGACGGAATGGATGTTGGAACGTGGCTCGTTGGTGGAGCTACGCTTAGTGGGAATATGTGCGATCAAAACAGAAAGACCCTTTTATGCAAGTGAGTGGAACTATCCTTCCTCCTCCTTACTCCTTCATGCCTAATAAAATAGAGTATTGTGATGATATGAATTGTCCCTAAATGACCCATGTCATAGTTTCGAGATAATAAGAGATGCTTATGTTGCCTAATATTGAAATGAACAACATATGAACATTAAACTGCTGAATGAATCATACTTGAACTGCTAATGTGACTTGATGCCTGAGAATGAATTTATAATGCCCCTTATGCTTAACGTTTCCAGAACAAATAAAATACTTGAATAATGAGATGTCTTGTGAACGATACATAAGAAATGAACTGGCTATGCTATCGACCCAATGAACCAAAATAAAACACTTGAATCATGTACACTCTGTATAAATGTTGCAAAGATATGAATTATTGCATGTTTCTTATAAGAAATGAAAGAATGAATAAATGTCCCTATGAAATGAATGAATGTTACATTCTTTGTTGAAAGGAACAATATGGGAAACATTGCAATGAGTTGATGAAATGGAAAATGATGATAATGTTGGAAAGGAATGAGTCATTAAACATGACTTGAATGAGATGAATGATGATGCACTGTTGCCTTTCTTCTTTTAATATTTTATCATACTATTTTGTGCACGATCGAGTCGGACACACATTCGCATGGTCATGGACAATTTTTATACAAGGTATTGCTTCCTCGGACGGTTCCCAGGGCCCTGGGGACCGATTCGGCCTAGGAGGAAATGCAGCATGCTTTGGTGGCATGATTGGTATCAGGACATTCATTTCGGGCTCGCAACCCGGGTGAATGGTGCATCGCATACCCTTGAAGTCCTATATGGCAAGTCTGAAATGGTGCATAACACCCGTGGTCATGTAGTCATGATGCATGCTAATGAATGTTTTGTGCAGGCAGAGTAAGTATATTGCCTAACCTGTATTTGATGCAGGAACGAGGAGTCGGCTATCGGTAAGAAATCACTTAAATATGATATATGCAATATATTTATGTTGGTTCAACTTGCCTGCTTAACATGCTAAACGAAATGGTGCTGTGATGTTACCTTTCAAATGAGGTATTGCCTTGCTAAGAGAATCACTATAACATGTTCGATATATGCTAACCCAATGACTGCTTGAATGATGCCTCTATATAAACAGTACTAAAACTTGATAACACCAACTATGCTTCATTGATACCTTTACATAAGAAATGAGATAACAAGTTTATATACTTCAATGTTTCTGCTCAAGAACTGTAAACTGATGTTAAGCCCCAAATAAAAAGATCTTTCTAATAAAAGCTTGCTTAATTGACCACTTAGTATCGGTTTAGGCGAGTGGGCGGGATTCTGCTCACCAATACATAGATGAAGTACTGACCCACGTTGTGGGCACTCTTTTTAGGTGCTTGTGCTTGGGAAGTTCTGTACACGAAGATTGGCTTGATCGGTCCCGCGACATCGAAGATTTATTGGGCATGCAGAAGCTCTCCTTCCACAAGATGATGTCTTCTGTCTATAAAGGGCAAAATGTATGGAACATTATAATCATTTGTACCAGTGAGTTGTAAGCCAAGTCGGTATATCAAGTTGTAGTCCAATGTATCAAAGTATCAAATGTAAGCTTTATGGCATTTGTTCAGTTGGCTATCAATATAAAGTAGGATGTGTTGTAAACTTTGCATTCTATTGCAAGTCTTGTACTATATTTCAATTATCAATAAAGACATCTTATTTATACATATCTCTATGCGACTTCAAGTAATCTGCTCATTTCCACTGCTACAATTAAAAGAATATGTTTTATTCAATGAGTAAGAACGTCCTTATTATCTTCAAACGAAGTGCTTCTGCCGCTGCGATGTGTTCCTATTTGAAGATTATCAATTATATTATATACCATCTTTGTGTTGTACAAGTGCAATACCAGACTTGTACGGCATCACGCACAAGCGAGGACGAACGATTTGGCATGAATCAAAGCGAGGACGAATGATTCTCCGAATCGGGGCATGACAATAGGAATCAACCCTACATATCATGCTTGGGCCTATTAAGAGTTAAAACTCATCATAACCATATCATACCGAAACATTGTCACCATAGGGATAGGATATCCATGTACAACATCGTACAACCTCTTGGACATTATTTTAAATGAATTTAATCCCAGTGTCAGTGTTCCATAATAGTCACCTAAGACTAGCTTGTTCCTACTCATTGAAGATTATCAATTATATTATATACCATCTTTGCCTTGTACAAGTGTAATACCAGACTTGTACGGCATCACGCCCAAGCGAGGACGAATGATTCGTAGTGAATCAAAGCGAGGACGAATGATTCTCCTAATCGGGGCATGACAATAGGAGTCAACCCTACATATCATGCTTGGGCCTATTAAGAGTTAAAACTCATCATAACCATATCACACCGAAACATTGTCACCATAGGGATAGGGTATCCATGTACAACATCGTACAACCTCTTGGACATTATTTTAAAAGAATTTAATCCCAGTGTCAGTGTTCCATAATAGTCACCTAAGTCTAGCTTGTTCCTACTCATTGAACCAGCTTCTTGGGATCTCCAGTTAGACTCGATTGGGTTGCCACCGCTAGTGACTTACTTATGGGATTAACCCCATCCCCCTCTGTCACGACCCGTACCCTAGAGTAAGGGCACGAGAAGTGGGTACGTCCAGCCTACGCCGCAGTGTCGGCGGTAGAACGTTGTCCTAGGTCTCATGCATCTAACAGTATAAGGCTAAGCAGTTTATACTCCCCGAATGGGGGTGACATAGCAGAATGTAAACTCAATCACATCTAAGGTAGAGCATAATGGAAGATAGATAAAACATGAAATCCAAAAGAGATACAGCAGATAGAAGTCTAAGTGTCTAAGATACACAAATCCAGAAATACATCTCAAAGCTCAAATACAGAAATCCATAAATACAACTCAAGACAACTGAAAATAAACCTATAGTGGGAACTGAAATCGTGGGGTAAAACTTGAGTGGTGCATACCGAGTAGTAAATTATTCCATGAGATGGAATTGTCTGCTCACAACGGGAATGTCGGATCGGTATTTAAAGTCGGGTAGCTGTATTAACCTTAACTGTCGCATAGAATTGTACCCTTGGCTCGGGTAATCGGTAGTAGGTGACTTTGGATTATATCTTTTAGAAAATTAAGATGAATTACCTCGGTCAAAAATATCGTCAGATTCGGAAAGGAATAGGATTGCATGTTGTGAATTCTTGGTATGGTTGGCTCTAAGTTAGACCCTTGACCGAATATTAGAAATATTATGCTTAGATAAGGAACTTATCTAATTTATCCCTGATGTTGAGTGTTGTGGCTGGAAAGATAGCGACTGTGGCGAAGTAATAAGCCAATTGAAAGGATTCTAAGTCGGATTTGGAGAAAAGAGTTACAATTGTGGCTTATCGAATCGCACTAACATGAAAGTTGGCTGAAGTACATATATTTTGGGGATGCCTAAAGTATGTGTGTGGATCCAACCGAAGTGATAGTTGCGACAGAGATAACACTATAGAGGGAGCTTATTGAATCGCAATAGCACGGACTTTGGCTGAAATACATGTATTTTGGGGATGCCTAAGATATGTGTATGAATCCAAACGAAGTGGTAGGCTGCGACGAAGATAACAATGCTGAAAAAATGTTGGTGAATCAATGAGAAGTACAAATACTTTGGAAAAAAGAATGACGGATTGAATCATCGATGAGTTAAGTGGTACTGTTAGATAACAATCTCGAGATTTTCTAGAGTGTCGAATCGTAATATTGAATAGAAGCTGAATGATAAATTTGTTGTGACTAGTGAGTTAGTAGAATGAGTTGTTCCCTTAAGTTTTGAGGACGAAACTTTTTCTGAGTGGTATATTATGTAATGCCCCGCTCCGCGTGAGGCATTTGGTTGGCTTGCTGGATGCGATCAGAATGTTGGACCGTGACTTGGATTGGAAATCAAGCGAATTAAGACTGATGCAGTCTCTCTTAGCTGGCTAGACAGAATAGATGTTGGAACGTGGCTCGTTGGTGGAGCTACGCTTAGTGGGAATATGTGCAATCAAAACAGAAAGACCCTTTTATGCAAGTGAGTGGAACTATCCTTCCTCCTCCTTACTCCTTCATGCCTAATAAAATAGAGTATTGTGATGATATGAATTATCCCTAAATGACCCATGTCATAGTTTCGAGATAATAAGAGATGCTTATGTTGCCTAATATTGAAATAAACAACATATGAACATTAAACTGCTGAATGAATCATACTTGAACTGCTAATGTGACTTGATGCCTGAGAATGAATTTATAATGCCCCTTATGCTTAACGTTTCCAGAACAAATAAAATACTTGAATAATGAGATGTCTTGTGAACGATACATAAGAAATGAACTGGCTATGCTATCGACCCAATGAACCAAAATGAAACACTTGAATCATGTACACTCTGTATAAATGTTGCAAAGATATGAATTGTTGCATGTTTCTTATAAGAAATGAAAGAATGAATAAATGTCCCTATGAAATGAATGAATGTTACATTCTTTGTTGAAAGGAACGATATGGGAAACATTGCAATGAGTTGATGAAATGGAAAATGATGGTAATGTTGGAAAGGAATGAGTCATTAAACATGACTTGAATGAGATGAATGATGATGCACTGTTGCCTTTCTTCTTTTAATATTTTATCATACTATTTTGTGCACGATCGAGTCGGACACACATTCGCATGGTCATGGACAATTTTTATACAAGGTATTGCTTCCTCGGACGGTTCCCAGGGCCCTGGGGACCGATTCGGCCTAGAAGGAAATGCAGCATGCTTTGGTGGCATGATTGGTATCAGGACATTCATTTCGGGCTCGCAACCCGGGTGAATGGTGCATCGCATACCCTTGAAGTCCTATATGGCAAGTCTGAAATGGTGCATAACACCCGTGGTCATGTAGTCATGATGCATGCTAATGAATGTTTTGTGCAGGCAGAGTAAGTATATTGCCTAACCTGTATTTGATGCAGGAACGAGGAGTCGGCTATCGGTAAGAAATTACTTAAATATGATATATGCAATATATTTATGTTGGTTCAACTTGCCTGCTTAACATGCTAAACGAAATGGTGCTGTGATGTTACCTTTCAAATGAGGTGTTGCCTGGCTAAGAGAATCACTATCACATGTTCGATATATGCTAACCCAATGACTGCTTGAATGATGCCTCTACATAAACAGTACTAAAACTTGATAACACCAACTATGCTTCATTGATACCTTTACATAAGAAATGAGATAACAAGTTTATATACTTCAATGTTTCTGCTCAAGAACTGTAAACTGATGTTAAGCCCCAAATAAAAAGATCTTTCTAATAAAAGCTTGCTTAATTGACCACTTAGTATCGGTTTAGGCGAGTGGGCGGGATTCTGCTCACCAATACATAGATGAAGTACTGACCCACGTTATGGGCACTCTTTTTAGGTGCTTGTGCTTGGGAAGTTCTGTACACGAAGATTGGCTTGATCGGTCCCGCGACATCGAAGATTTATTGGGCATGCAGAAGCTCTCCTTCCACAAGATGATGTCTTCTGTCTATAAAGGGCAAAATGTATGGAACATTATAATCATTTGTACCAGTGAGTTGTAAGCCAAGTCGGTATATCAAGTTGTAGTCCAATGTATCAAAGTATCAAATGTAAGCTTTATGGCATTTGTTCAGTTGGCTATCAATATAAAGTGGGATGTGTTGTAAACTTTGCATTCTATTGCAAGTCTTGTACTATATTTCAATTATCAATAAAGACATCTTATTTATACATATCTCTATGCGACTTCAAGTAATCTGCTCATTTCCACTGCTACAATTAAAAGAATATGTTTTATTCAATGAGTAAGAACGTCCTTATTATCTTCAAACGAAGTGCTTCTGCCGCTGCGATGTGTTCCTATTTGAAGATTATCAATTATATTATATACCATCTTTGTGTTGTACAAGTGCAATACCAGACTTGTACGACATCACGCACAAGCGAGGATGAACGATTTGGCATGAATCAAAGCGAGGACGAATGATTCTCCGAATCGGGGCATGACAATAGGAATCAACCCTACATATCATGCTTGGGCCTATTAAGAGTTAAAACTCATCATAACCATATCATACCGAAACATTGTCACCATAGGGATAGGATATCCATGTACAACATCGTACAACCTCTTGGACATTATTTTAAATGAATTTAATCCCAGTGTCAGTGTTCCATAATAGTCACCTAAGACTAGCTTGTTCCTACTCATTGAAGACTATCAATTATATTATATACCATCTTTGTCTTGTACAAGTGTAATACCAGACTTGTACGGCATCACGCCTAAGCGAGGATGAATGATTCGACGTGAATCAAAGCGAGGACGAATGATTCTCCTAATCGGGGCATGACAATAGGAGTCAACCCTACATATCATGCTTGGGCCTATTAAGAGTTAAAACTCATCATAACCATATCACACCGAAACATTGTCACCATAGGGATAGGGTATCCATGTACAACATCGTACAACCTCTTGGACATTATTTTAAAAGAATTTAATCCCAGTGTCAGTGTTCCATAATAGTCACCTAAGTCTAGCTTGTTCCTACTCATTGAACCTGCTTCTTGGGATCTCCAGTTAGACTCGATTGGGTTGCCACCGCTAGTGACTTACTTATGGGATTAACCCCATCCCCCTCTGTTACGACCCGTACCCTAGAGTAAGGGCACGAGAAGTGGGTACGTCCAGCCTACGCCGCAGTGTCGGCGGTAGAACGTTGTCCTAGGTCTCATGCATCTAACAGTATAAGGCTAAGCAGTTTATACTCCCCGAATGGGGGTGACATAGCAGAATGTAAACTCAATCACATCTAAGGTAGAGCATAATGGAAGATAGATAAAACATGAAATCCAAAAGAGATACAGCAGATAGAAGTCTAAGTGTCTAAGATACACAAATCCAGAAATACATCTCAAAGCTCAAATACAGAAATCCATAAATACAACTCAAGACAACTGAAAATAAACCGAGCAAAACCCTAGCTACCTATACAACCTCTACTGTGTCTCCTCTAGGCTAGCAGGCAACCTCCAAGCTATCTGTAAAATTTATCAACAGGTCCAGTCAGGACGGGAGCGAGTACAGTACATCTCAACAGATTATAGCAGGTTAGAAAATATAATCATGCAGTAAAGTAAGATACAAGTACTGAAAGAAATACGGTATGTAAACAGAGAGAGAACTGTAATAGAAATATCTACTATAAATAGAGAACTAACATGTGGCTAGTGAGTCAGAGTACAACATAGACATGTAAATGGCATGGGATGATTCTGATGCTATACTATAGAATGATTCTGATGCTACACTACTTGGGTATTATTCACATGTCCACTTCTACTCCCCCATACCCCCAATCAATACACAAGGATCCAACCATGTTATGTTATGATTCCATGCAAAGGCCCCCGAAGGGTGATATATGGATGTCCCATAAATGGAGATTCTAGGAGATTCTAGGATACCCAGTAAATGGGATAAAGATTCTAGGAGACTCTGTGATCATAAGAGTATATGTCACAAGTGATCAAAGAACCAATGAAGCATAGTGATATGCCATGTAAGTGAAACGCACAGAACATGTAGTACCCGATGCTCCCTAAGGATAACATCTCAAGAAGGGATCCATATAGTACCAATCTGTGTGACCAACGTGACAGTAACAAGTAAAATAATTTAATGCAGAAAATAATTCTAAGCAGGATATGAAATGATCAGAGAATTTACTCGTCTCGATTTGATTGGAGTCGACGTGTGCGACACGAACGTGTCGACATGAGGTAGGTACCATGCTAAGCTCCATAGAGGGTCCCAAATAACGACACGGGCAGTCCCAATGAGTCCAGAATAGTCCAAAAAGCCTAGTTTGGTATATAAAAGTCTAAAATCAGGGTTTGATACGACAATCAAATCAAGAAATACAAAATGACTTAAATAGTCGCGATTATGGATAAAATATATATAACTAAATATATATATAAGAAATTATGGAAATTATTTGTAAGGTTAATATATATATATATATATATATATATCACAAGTATGCCATATTCAGATAATAGTCGACAATTGAAAACTAGTAGTCCAATAAATACATTTTTGTACCAAGAAACATTCACATTAAGTAGATAAAAATACTATAATAATAATTCAGGTCAAACTTACTATTAATATTTTTAGAAAGATTATTATATATTTTTATATAATAACAAATAAGCAATACTACTAGTAATGATAAAACTAATAATAAAGTACAATGTATACACATTATATACATGTATACACCGTACTAACATACACATATTATGGCCCAAAACCTATTAATGGTAAATATAAATCTTAAAATCCTAATTATTAACTAGAATAATACCAACAAAATTTGTAAGTAGTAATAATAAAAATAACAATAATTTCCCTTATTATTACACCAATTTGCTATATATAAATTAATGTATAATCTATTATACAACTAATATATATAAACTAATATGCATTTATTATAAAACTAATATACATATACATTAATTTATATAAAACTAATATACATTACATATAAACAATATACATTAACTATTATACAAACTAATAATAAACTATTATATAATATAAACTATTACATTTAAATAATATATAACTTATATATATAACAATAAACCGTGGGGGGGCTCACTTCTGATTCCAACCTAATTCCTACGGAAGAGAAAGGGGGCTCACAAGGGTTCGTCGGCGGGTCGGGGCTCCGGCGGAGCAGCTCCGGCGCGGAGCGGCGGATGGCAATCGGCTCGGATGCGGCGGAGGCGATTCCGCGTACGGCCAGGCGGGGAGGCGTGACTCGACGCACGGGGTCGGCTTCGCCGGACGGAGCCAGAGGTCGCACGGCGAAGGGCTGGTTAGGGCTCTCTCTCCCTCCCTCTCTTTCTCTCTTTCTCTCTCTGTGATGGTTTGGTGGGGATGTCGTGGTGGCTGTGGTGGCGTGTGGTTGCAAAGGGTGGTTCGGGTGGTGGATCTGATGGTGGCGGTGGTGGCGAAGGGTAGTTTGGGTGGTGGTGGCTGTCGTTGATGGGCGGCGGCGGTGGTTGGCGTTGATGGGGCGGCGGCGGTGGATCTGATGGTGGCAGTGGCGACGAAGGGCTGAAGGTGGATGTCAGGGTGGTGGTGATGGCCGGAGGTGGATGTCGGGGTGGTGGGATGCTGGAAAAATTGGGGGTGGGCTGCTAGGAATTCTAGGGGTGTGTGTAGGGATTTTAAGGTTTTGGGGATGTGTGCTACTTATAGGGGAGTGGGAAGAAAATCCTAAAAATGTATATGTAATAGAAATTAGGAATAATTAGCGGAAAACTAACATACTAACATATGCTAACTGCTAACATATTGATAGTGATTAAATTAATTAGTTAATTACTGCCAGTAAAATCACTAACTAATTTAAATTAGAAATTGCAATAGCAATATTTTGTAAATAAATATAAGGAAAAAATCAACTTCGAAAATATCAAAAAATGAATTTGTTAAACATAATTTTTCTTTTACAAAAATTAAATAGTTATAACTCTTTGATTTTAAGGAATGGACAGAAAATTCCAATAGAATAAAATCGCATAAATAGTAGGCCAAATCAACAGGGACCGATAGCAATCACGGTCAAAAATTATTTTCCCAAAAATTAGAAATTGCACGATTTTCGAAATTCGAAAAATTGAGAGTTTTGAAAAATACAAAAAATTAAAAACTCCAAGAAATTAGTTAACGGAGGTTACACCCTCGATATACTAGAATTAAATTCCTAGAAAAACACTTCGTCAAGAATAAACAGGCTCTTCGTCAAGAGATCTATAAAGTTCTTTTATGACTTTTGTAGTCAAGAACCATATTTTTGCCTTTTGGGCTATTTTTAATGTCTTGAAACACAGCTGCATGAACCTGTTTATTTTAGAATTCACAATATCATACTTTTAGCATAATTTTAAAACAAATGGCAAGTACAGAAATATATAGATCATGTAAAATATAAAATATCTGAGCCATACAGTTTCAGTATAAGATGTGACTGAAGATAACATTTCAGAGTATATAATACTCTTAGCTATGATATATTTCCTCCAGATATGATAACTCCTCATAGAGTAAAAAATATATCCATAATTGAATTAGATGTCATATGAGTTAGTTACCCAGTTTGATTTAAATGACCTTCTATAACATAAGAGTATCTAATTTGATACAATTTATAGTCTAGAATACCCTTAAAAAATTATTTCTAATATAGAACAGAATAACTGCTTTGACTGATTTAGTTACTTCCTAAATCAGATTTGGTGATATCATAATTATTTAACAAATATGTCATTTCACTAATTGCTGATATAAACCATAGGATAGTGAGCCAAAACTCATATGACTCTACACCCCTTAAAGTAAGATACAGTAA
This sequence comes from Iris pallida, assembly GCA_029216955.1. Lineage (NCBI taxonomy): Eukaryota > Viridiplantae > Streptophyta > Magnoliopsida > Asparagales > Iridaceae > Iris > Iris pallida. The sequence continues at coordinate 24,922,004 of JANAVB010008400.1, read as the reverse complement.
CTTTCAGTCTTGGTTTTAAAGATTTATCTTTACAAACCATATTTACAAAAAAAAGACAGTCTAAAGTACTAGAATAATAGTTTAAATAATGTTTGCTAATTGACCCTCATCAAATCTTTAGTTTATCAAGCTTTGATCAACTTTGGTTAGTTGTAGGGGCCGGTTCCCAACTAGTGGAGGTCCACAGGGGGACGATTAAATATCGTGTCACTTAGATCTATTTACGTTCGGTTAACAGAAGGATCCTTTCAGCTTGTACCCAAAATAATCTCAACTTTTTAAAACTTTAGATTTATAGGGATTTGCAATATCACTAAACTATTTTCTTTTGACTAAATTGTTTGATCATGTCAAAGAAAATTATAATGTCACAGTTTATATGCAAACTAATGCTTGCCTAACATAATTTAAATATTGTGACAGAACAATAATGTGTTCTTTCTGACTGAAGTTCTAACATTGTGACAATATGGTCAGGTAAGGTTTGTCACGACCCGCACCCTGTATAGGGGCACGAGAAGTGGGTACGTCCAGCCTACGCCGCAGTATCGGCGGTAGAACGCTATCCTAGGTCAATCATCTAACAATATAAAGGTACCTGTACAGTTTATACTCTCCGAATGGAGGTGACATCACAATATACAGTCTCAATCACATCTAAGGTAGAAGATAAAAGACAGATAGATAGATAGATAGATAGTAACTCAAAGAGAACAGTAGCATAGATGAAATAAGTCTAAGTGTCTAGGATACATAACATCCAGAATGACAACTCATAATACAATAAGTCTAAGAGTCTATACATCTCCACATCTCAAAATACAACTCAGAATGTGAGACAAAATATAATGTAGAAAAGACTGTCTAGCTAACTGGTCTAGACTACTGGAGCAACATCCTCAGCTGCAGGTGGATCATGCTAAGGGTCCTCAACACAAGTGTCATCTAGTCCTGCTCCATAATATGTAGTCACCCATGCCTCGTCCTCATCCTCTATAATATTTTCAACATGTCCAGTCAGGACAGGAACGAGCACAATACATCTTACACAGTTCATATCAGGTTAGGAAATACGATACAGGCAATAAAGTAAGATACAGGAAATGCTGAAAGGAAATATACGCTGTAAAAGAGATAGCTGTAAAGGAAATATCTACTGTATATAGAGAACTGTAAGTGACTAGTGATGTAGAGTACAAGATAGGCATGTGAATGGCTAAAATTTATACATGATTATACTACTGAGTTTGCACATGATTACACTACTTTGGAATTATTCACATGTCTACTTCTACTCCCCCGTTTTCCCAATCAATACACAAGGATCTAGACAAGTTACGTTATTATACATGATTACTTCACATGAGGCTCATAAATGAGTATACATAAAGTTATACATGAGGGCTCAGTGAATCATGAGAGTACATGATCACATGAGTACACATGAATGATGGAAGCATAGGAATACATGATGATAGTGAAACACACGTAACATGAAGTACTCGATGCTCCCGAGAGGGATAACATCTCATGTAAAGATCCATATAGTACCAATCCGTGTTACCAATGTGACAGCATCAAGTAAAGTAATCTAGAGCAAGAAGTAAAGCCTGAACAAGTATGAAACGGTCAGAGAATGTACTCGCCTGTTGTATGAATGTCTGTAGAGAATATGCTGTCTGAGGAGAGGTGTCTGGCTCCTGATCAGAGCAACACAAGTCACAATGTATTCTAAATAGTAAAAATAAAGTCTACTATGCATACTACATGATTCTAGGTCAATCTAGTCAAAAGTCAACTCTTGGTCACCTCTGGTCAACTCTAAAGTCAAACTAGTCAAAGTTAGGTCAACACTAGTCAAACTAGTTAAGATTTTAGTCAAACTAGTTAAACTAGTCATTTTAGGTCAATCCTAGTCAATTCTAGGTTAACTAGGTCAAATTTGACCTAAGGTTGACTTTGGTCAACCCTTAGTCAACAAGGGTCAATTAGTAGTGTTTTGGGCCATTAGGTTAGCCCCAAGGCCATAGGCTAGTATCTTGGCCATAGGCTATTGTCATAGGTTTCCATATAAACCTATACTTATTAAGTCACAATATATACATATATCTATATATATATCAATATGAATACACTGTATATAATACAAAACCCACTTATATATAATGACACTATATATGTGACCTAATACAAATATATATATATATATATATATATATATATATATATATATATATATATATATATATATATAGACAAAACCTATATATAAAACATATATATAGAGAGGAAAGTGAGAGAGAGACTTAGAGTGAGGGAGAGAGAGATATAGAAAACAGAAGAGAGAGGGAGAGACTGCTGTATACAGCAAGGGGGGGTTCTAGATTCTGGAACCAAGAATTGGTCCCCAAACACACACACACAGTTACATATATACATATATATGTATATACATACACAACTACACATATACACAACTATACATCCTCAAACCTAACCTACACTCACACATACATATATACTACGTATATATATACTAAAAACATACTAATACATGTATAAATCATATCAAAATTAGGTTTGAAATTCACTTATGCAAAACTGGGAATAACCCAAAATCTGGAAAATAGGGACTGTGCACTCGATAATAGGGTAACCCGATTTCACACACCAACACGAGCTAAGACTCGAATCGAAGGGTTGGTAACTGATGCCCCAAGTGTCCCCTAGTGTCCTAGGTACCTGACACGACACCATGACACAAATTGAAGTGTCCACGACTCACAAAACCCAATCGGGTAAATCCTGATACTCACACGCGTACATAGCATCGTGCACGCGGTTGTACGTCTCGTGCTCGCGACACAGGACACGACACACCTCGTGCTCGTGTCTTCGTGTACGCCACATGATGGGCTACACGCTCGTGTCACCACGAGGTGCCAAGGTGTCGTGTCCGTACGATACAATACGTGCGAAGTCAGCCCCCGCGCGCGTGTGCGCTAACAGCACGTGTCCAGTGTGAGTGAGATTTCTCACTCGACATGACACGACACGACACCAAAATTTGGGGGCATGCTCACAGATATTGCCCCCGTGTCCGAGTCCAATTTCATGTGTCCTAGTGCTCTGTGCAGTGAGCACGAGGAGTATGGTAGCAGGGCATGCGCACGCGTGCTCGTGCAGTGAGTTCGTGTCCATTTTGGACACGGACACAGCACAAAAACGTGCTCAGTCAAGTTGGTATATGACCTACATGTCTAGGGCTACATGATCATGCAATTTGTTTTACATTTTAACAAAAACACTTCCTTTGTGGCATTTTATCAAACAAGGGTTTATAGCTTAGGATACATGTCCGATACGGACACCAAACCAACTCTAATTTTCACCAAACTTGACCCACAGTTATGGTAGTCCTACATGCATGCATTTATGAAGAAAAATTAGGATATTAACTAAGTTTGAGGGCATTTACCTATTTGTGCAATTCTAATGAAAAATCAATAAAGAGGGGGTGTGCTTCCTTCCACTTTGTGATGTCCAAAACTTCCAAATTCTGGATTGCTAGTCTCCCTTAGCACCCTTGATGTTATAGGGTCCCAATGCAAAAGACTAGAGTGAATTTGGATCAAAATTGATCAAGTTGTGGGTGTTTCAAGGAAATGGGATTTTTCTAGGATTAAATTCATGTAAAGATGTTCATGAATGATTTGATGGGTTAAATAGAAAGTATGGCTGCTAGGAGGGGGTCCTTGGCCGGCCATGGCATGGGGGGTGTCCTTGGCCTTTCTTCTAGGTTAAGGCAAGGACTTTGGTGAAAAAGGGTGAGATATTTTGAGGGTTTCAAGCAAAATATCCATAAAGTAATATCTAGATATTTTTATTGCTTTAACCCATGACCAATTATCCATCCTAAAGCTTCTAGGTTAGTAGCTAACCTCTAGATTAGGGTAGGATAGGTTAGGGACTAATCATGGTACTTAACCATGATTAAATAATATTAAAAATCACATAATCTCAAATAAAGTCTAGTAAATTACCAAAATACCCTTTTGGCCAAAAGTCACTAATTTGATGTTCTAAGCCTATGGCTAAGCTCACATGGTCATGGCAACTTCTAGGTTAAGGAAAACTAGGGTTTACACTAAGTTATACTAACAAAATCACAAAGTCATAAGTCATGACTTAGCATGACTTAGAAAATGGTTCTAATTACACTAATAATCACCAAAAATCATATCATGTCCTAAACACCATTAATAAATAATAAAAATAATAATTTTTCAAAAATCCCTAATTTCAGAAAATAGGGTGTTACAAGTCTATCCTCCTAACAATAATTTCGTCCTCGAAATTTAAGACGAAACTGAAACTAATGAGAAGGATAGAAATCATACCTCAAGGTACAAATAGATAAGGGTATCGCTCGCGCATCTCATCCTCCCGTTCCCAGGTGGACTCTCCTGGAGAATGATGCCTCCATGCGACACGAACCAAAGGTATCGTCTGGTTCCTAAATGCCTTCTCCTGTCGATCCAGAATCTCAACAGGCTGCTCTGGATAACGAAGAGTAGGACCCACCTCGATCTCGGAATGATCAAGTACATGGCTAGGATCTGCCACGTACCATCTCGACTGCGACACGTGAAATACGTTGTGGACTCCAACCAATGCTGGTGGTAAGTCTAGCCTGTAAGACACGTCACCGACTCTCCCGCTGATAACGAAAGGGCCGATAAAACACGGGCTAAGCTTTCTACCTCCACCAAAACGTATCGTACCACGTGTCGGAGATATCCTCAAGAATACCTGGTCTCCGACCTAATCACAAACAAGGTCTCAATTTAATTATGATAAACAAACATGATTAATAAAACACAAACAAGACAACCTAATTCTAATCCTATCTCTAAATTGTACCTCAAACTCCAAAGGTCTGCGGTGGCTATCGGCCCAGTGCCGATGTCTGTCCTGCGCCATGCGAAGCCGATCTCTGATAAGCTTCACCTTCTCTGCTGCATCTACAACCATCTCAGGCCCCAATAAAACTCCCTCCCCAACATCATCCCAAGACAAGGGTGTACGACATCTACGCCCGTACAGTGCCTCGAAAGGGGACATCTCGATGCTGGCCTGAAAGCTGTTGTTGTATGCAAACTCTACTAAGTGCAGGTGACTCTCCCAAGATCCTCCAAAGTCCAAGACACAAGTCCGCAGCATGTCCTCCAGCGTCTGAATGGTCCGCTCTGACTGTCCGTCTGTCTGCGGGTGGTATGCAGTACTAAACTTGAGCTGAGTGCCCAAGCTAATATGCAAGCTCCTCCAGAAATATGAAGTGAAATGACTGTCCCGGTCCGATACAATGCTCACTGGAATCCTATGAAGTCTGACTATCTGCCTCATATACATCTCTGATAGCTTCTCGGTAGACAAACCCACTTTGAATGGCAAGAAGTGGGCCGATTTGGTTAACCTATCGACGATGACCCAAATCGCATCCTTCCCTCCTGGAGTACGCGGCAATCCCGAAACAAAGTCCATCGTGATGTGCTCCCACTTCCACTCCGGAATAGGCAATGGCTGCAACAGTCCTCCTGGCCTCTACCTCTCTGCCTTGACCTGCTGGCAGATCAAACACCTAGCTACGAAGTGTGCTACCTCGTGCTTCATCCCACTCCACCATACATGCTCTCTCAGATCCCTATACATCTTGTTGGCTCCCGGATGTATCGAGTACTGAGAACGGTGGGCCTCCTGCATAACCTGCTCTCGAAAGTCTCCACTGGGCACACACAGTCTGGAACCGTGCCTCAATGCGCCATCCCCTGCAAGAGTAAACTCATCGTCCGTAAATCCCTGTCTGACCTGCTCCCTGATGCATCGTAGAGAAACGTCATCGAACTGAGCCAACTTGATCCTATCAATCAAGTCCGACTGAATCTGGAGGCCCCACATCTGCATCTGCACTCCCGGAACAATCACCTCGATCCCAAGGCTCTCCAAGTCTGCTAACAAGTGACGATCCATCGTCAAGCACATAGCTGTCGGATATCTGCTCAACGCATCAGCAACTACGTTGGCCTTTCCTGGGTGATACTGCAGTAGAATATCAAAGTCCTTCATCAGCTCCAGCCATCTATGCTGCCTCATGTTCAGCTCCTTCTGCGTAAACACGTATTTCAAGCTCTTATGGTCTGTGAATATCTCCACGCACTCTCCATACAAATAGTATTTCTACAGCTTCAGAGCAAAGATAACTGCCGCCAACTCTAAATCATGGGTAGGATAGTTCTTCTCATGGGGCCGTAACTGCCTGGAAGCATAGGCAATCACCTTTCCATGCTGCTGCAAGACACAACCCAAACCCTTTCCCGAGGTGTCACTATAGATAGTGAACCCGCCTGATCCTGATGGCAATGTCAGAATCGGGGCTGTCGTCAACCGCTTCTTCAACTCATCGAAAGTGGCCTGACACTCCTCTGACCAGACAAAATCTGCATCCTTCCGGGTCAGCCTAGACAACGGCTCTGCAACCCGGGAGAAATCCTGGACGAACCTCCTGTAGTAGCCTGCCAATCCTAGGAAGCTCCTGATCTCTGCCACTGACATCGGCGCTGTCCAAGCCTCAACTGCTGATATCTTCCTCGGGTCGACTGAGATCCCATCTCCAGTCACTACATGAACCAGGAAGTCAACTCTGTCTAGGAAGAACTCGCACTTTGAGAGCTTGCCGTAAAGCTGCTCCTGCCTGAGAGTCTCCAGGACCACTCTCAAGTGCTCCTCATGTTCCTCCTCGGTCTTCGAGTATACCAGGATGTCGTCGATGAACACCACCACGAACTTATCTAAGTACTGGTGGAACACCTTATTCATCAAGTTCATGAACACCGCCGGAGCATTAGTCAACCCAAACGGCATCACCATAAACTCGAACTGGCCGTACCGCGTCCTGAACGCCATCTTCGGGATGTCCTCCCTCTTCACCTTTACCTGATGGTAGCCTGACCTCAGATCAATCTTCGAGAATACCCGAGCTCCGCTCAACTGATCGAAGAGATCGTCGATCCGTGACAGTGGATATCTGTTATTGATCGTCAGAATGTTGAGTGCCCTGTAGTCGATACACATACGTACCGACCCATCCTTCTTCGGTATAAAGAGTACCGGTGTACCCCAAGGTGAAGAACTAGAGCAGATGAAGCCTTTGTCCTGTAACTCATCCACCTGTTTCTTCAATTCCACCAGCTCGCTGTTGTTCACTCGATAGACGTGCTAAGAAATAGATTCCGTACCTGGAACCAAGTCTATCGAGAACTCAACGTCTCTGTCTGGTGGAAGCCCAGGCAATTCCTCTGGAAATACGTCCATGAACTCAACAATCAATGGATGTGGAGCTGGCTGCTCCTCGACTGAAACTCCACAGAAAACTTCGCAAGTCTGCTCTGCCTGCCGTCGGGAATATACAAACTCTGGCTCTCCTGGCGCTCTGAACAGAACTCTACCCCCGCGACAATCTATGCTGGCATGGTGCATGCTCAACCAATCCATACCGAGTACAATATCGTAGTTCGGTAGTGGCATTACGAGCAAGCACACATCCAACTCTCGGCCTCCCAAAACTACTCTCCGTCCCTTGCAAATATCACGAACGAGGATAATGCCACCCCCGGTCGTAATCTTGCAAGTCCTAGGCAACGATTCAGATATAACATGATGTCGAATCGTAAAAGATACTGATACAAAGCTATGGGAAGCCCCAGAATCGAACAATGCATAAGCTGGAATAGAGTCGAGAAGAATAGAACCTGTTATCAGCTCTCCGGTAACCTCGGTATCCTCTGCTGCCATGGCATAGGCTCGCCCCTGCTGTCCACCCCTGGCCTGATGCTGGTGCTGGGTGAACCTCTGCTGCTGAGTCGGCAAAGGTCCCTTCTGCTGCCCTGCCGGAGCCTTGGCTCCGTCTCCCTGAACTGGTCATCCCGAAGACATGGGACACTCCCTCAGCTGGTGGTCTCCAGAACCACATAATAGACACCTGCCAAGCCTCTTTCTGCAGTCATTCCATCCATGACCATGCTTCTTGTAGAAAGTACAACTGACGACCTGCTGCCTGGGTGCCTGCTGCTGGTGCCTCGGCTGCTGCTGCACCTGCTGAAACGGCCTCTGCTGCTGGAATGGCCTCTGCTGCTGGTGCTGAAAATGAGGCCTCTTGGCCTGTCCTCCACTGCTGCCAGCTCCCTGGGTATCGAGGCCCCTCTTGAGCTTCAGCTCAAGATCATCCTCAGCCGCCATCGCTCCTGATAGGATCTCCTCAAAAGTGGCGTTCCTGTCACTCTTGGTCAAGGACTTGACCTCCTTGACCAAACCCTTCCTGAACCTCCTCGCCTTCGCTGTCTCGCTAAGGCCCTCCACGAATCTGCTCAATCGGCAAAACTCACCAGAATACTCCTCTACAGTCTGGTTCCCCTGAACCAGGTTCTCGAACTGGGTCTCCAAAGCACCGACTGCCTGATCCAGGAAAAACTTCCCCTTGAAGAGCTCCTTGAAAGCTCTCCATGTCTGCCCTAGAGTGCCTACTCTCGGGTCCGTCTGATACCAGGTACGGGCAAGATCCTGTATCTGGCTGGCTGCTGCCTCTATCTGGAGTCCGGCTGGTATCTTCGCCAGTCGGAAGATCTCCTCAATGTGCTCAATCCAGTCATCAGCATAAAGAATCCCCTCTGTCCCCAAGAAGTCCCTGGGGTTCATCTTCTTGAAGTCCTGAATGCCCGAAATCCTCTGCTGTCGCGGCTGTCCCAATCCTCCATGTGGTTGGACAGCCAACCTCTCCACCGTCGCTCTAGCCAGCTGATGGGCCTCATCTATGCCCCTGGTAAACTCCGCTGTCTGACGCTGCTGCTGGGCCTGCTACATCTCTAGGAAATGCTGGAAGTATGAAAACATCTGTGCAGCATCCACTAATCCAGATAGCATCGGCGGCTGGAACTGCTGCTGGTGCTGCTGGTGCTGGTAAAACTGTGGCTGACGAAACTGTGGGGGAGGCATGTCTGGGGTAGCTGGGATGGTCCCTCGAATAAGTAGAGGTGCACCCCAAAATGTGGCAGAAGCTCCCACATGAGCTGGAGTAAGAGGAGCTGTGGTCCCCGGGTCCTGGTGAGCTGGACGAGAGGTGGCAGACCTCTCAGTGGTGTCACCTGGACCGAGACGCTGCGATCGTGTCTCCACCATCCTGAAGACAGATCAACAGAAAAATCAATACGGAGAAGAAACGATATAGTCAAAGGGGACAGTTTATTTCAAAAGAAACAATATCAGCAAGAATATAAATAGCAGAGATTTAGATAAGAGTTTTTTCTAATGTGATTGAGTACCTCGAAACTACATCCTATTTCCTACTGCAGGCTGTGGCGATACTCTAGTTCGAATACCACCACATAAACTGGACCTGCATGGGCCACCACTAAAAATGTATCACGACCCGCACCCTGTATAGGGGTACGAGAAGTGGGTACGTCCAGCCTACGCCGCAGTGTCGGCGGTAGAACGCTGTCCTAGGTCAATCATCTAACAATATAAAGGTACCTGTACAGTTTATACTCTCCGAATGGAGGTGACATCACAATATACAGTCTCAATCACATCTAAGGTAGAAGATGAAAGACAGATAGATAGATAGATAGTAACTCAAAGAGAACAGTAGCATAGATGAAATAAGTCTAAGTGTCTAGGATACATAACATCCAGAATGACAACTCATAATACAATAAGTCTAAGAGTCTATACATCTCCACATCTCAAAATACAACTCAGAATGTAAGACAAAATATAATGTAGAAAAGATTGTCTAGCTAACTGGTCAAGACTACTGGAGCAACATCCTCAGCTGCAGGTGGATCCTGTTGAGGGTCCTCAACACAAGTGTCATCTAGTCCTGCTCCATAATATGTAGTCACCCATGCCTCATCCTCATCCTCTGTAATATTTTCAACAGGTCCAGTCAGGACAGGAACGAGCACAATACATCTCACACAGTTCATATCAGGTTAGGAAATATGATACAGGCAATAGAGTAAGATACAGGAAATACTGAAAGGAAATATACGCTGTAAAAGAGATAGCTGTAAAGAAAATATCTACTGTATATAGAGAACTGTAAGTGACTAGTGATGTAGAGTACAAGATAGGCATGTGAATGGCTAGAATTTATACATGATTACACTACTGAGTTTGCACATGATTACACTACTTTGGAATTATTCACATGTCTACTTCTACTCCCCCGTTTCCCCAATCAATACACAAGGATCTAGACAAGTTACGTTATTATACATGATTACTTCACATGAGGCTCATAAATGAGTATACGTGAAGTTATACATGAGGGCTCAGTGAATCATGAGAGTACATAATCATATGAGTACACATGAATGATGGAAGCATAGGAGTACATGATGATAGTGAAACACACGTAACATGAAGTACCCGATGCTCCCGAGAGGGATAACATCTCATGTAAAGATCCATATAGTACCAATCCGTGTTACCAATGTGACAGCATCAAGTAAAGTAATCTAGAGCAAGAAGTAAAGCCTGAACAAGTATAAAACGGTCAGAGAATGTACTCATCTGCTGTATGAATGTCTGTAGAGAATATGCTGTCTGAGGAGAGGTGTCTGGCTCCTGATCAGAGCAACACAAGTCACAATGTATTCTAAATAGTAAAAATGAAGTCTACTATGCATACTACATGATTCTAGGTCAATCTGGTCAAAAATTAACTCTTGGTCAACTCTGGTCAACTCTAAAGTCAAACTAGTCAAAGTTAGGTCAACACTAGTCAAACTAGTTAAGATTTTAGTCAAACTAGTTAAACTAGTCATTTTAGGTCAATCCTAGTCAATTCTAGGTTAACTAGGTCAAATTTGACCTAAGGTTGACTTTGGTCAACCCTTAGTCAACAAGGGTCAACTAGTAGTGTTTTGGGCCATTAGGTTAGCCCCAAGGCCATAGGCTAGTATCTTGGCCATAGGCTATTGTCATAGGTTTCCATATAAACCTATACTTATTTAAGTCACAATATATACATATATCTATATATATATCAATATGAATACACTGTATATAATACAAAACCCACTTATATATAATGACACTATATATGTGACCTAATACAAATATATATATATATATATATATATATATATATATATATATATATATATATATATATATATAATATATATATATATATATATATATATATATATATATATATATATCATATATATATATATAGACAAAACCTATATATAAAACATATATAGAGAGAGAGTAAAGTGAGAGAGAGAGACTTAGAGTGAGGGAGAGAGAGATATAGAAAACAGAAGAGAGAGGGAGAGACTGATGTATACAGCAAGGGGGGGTTCCAGATTCTGGAACCAAGAATTGGTCCCCAAACACACACACACACAGTTACATATATACATATATATGTATATATATACACAACTACACATATACACAACTATACATCCTCAAACCTCACCTACACTCACACATACATATATACTACGTATATATATATACTAAAAACATACTAATACATGTATAAATCATATCAAAATTAGGTTTGAAATTCACTTATGCAAAACTGGGAATAACCCAAAATCTGGAAAATAGGGACTGTGCACTCGATAATAGGGTAACCCGATTTCACACACCAACACGAGCTAAGACTCGAATCGAAGGGTTGGTAACTGATGCCCCAAGTGTCCCCTAGTATCCTAGTACCTGACACGACACCACGACACGAATTGAAGTGTCCACGACTCACAAAACCCAATCGGGTAAATCCTGATACTCACACGCGTACACAGCATCGTGCACGCGGTTGCACGTCTCGTGCTCGCGACACAGGACACGACACACCTCGTGCTCGTGTTCTCGTGTACGCCACATGATGGGCTACACGCTCGTGTCACCACGAGGTGCCAAGGTGTCGTATCCGTGCGACACAATACGCGCAAAGTCAGCCCCCGCGCGCGTGTGCGCTGACAGTGCGTGTCCAGTACGAGTGAGATTTCTCACTCGACATGACACGACGCGACACCAAAATTTGGGGGCATGCTCGCAGACATTGCCCCCGTGTCCGAGTCCAATTTCACGTGTCCTAGTGCTCTGTGCAGTGAGCACGAGGAGTGTGGTAGCAGGGCATGCGCGCGCGTGCTCGTGCAGTGAGTTCGTGTCCATTTTGGATACGGACACAGCATGAAAATGTGCTCAGTCAAGTTGGTATGTGACCTACATGTCTAGGGCTACATGATCATGTAATTTGTTTTACATTTTAACAAAAACACTTCCTTTGTGGCATTTTATCAAACAATGGTTTATAGCTTAGGATACGTGTCCGATACGGACACCAAACCAACTCTAATTTTCACCAAACTTGACCCACAGTTATGGTAGTCCTACATGCATGCATTTATGAAGAAAAATCAGGATATTAACTAAGTTTGAGGGCATTTACCTATTTGTGCAATTCCAATAAAAAATCAATAAAGAGGGGGTGTGCTTCCTTCCACTTTGTGATGTCCAAAACTTCCAAATTCTGGATTGCTAGCCTCCCTTAGCACCCTTGATGTTGTAGGGTCCCAATGCAAAAGACTAGAGTGAATTTGGATCAAAATTGATCAAGTTGTGGGTGTTTGAAGGAAATGGGATTTTTCTAGGATTAAATTCATGTAAAGATGTTCATGAATGATTTGATAGGTTAAATAGAAAGTGTGGCTGCTAGGGGGGGTCCTTGGCCGGCCATGGCATAGGGGGGTGTCCTTGGCCTTTCTTTTAGGTTAAGGCAAGGACTTTAGTGAAAAAGGGTGAGATATTTTGAGGGTTTCAAGCAAAATATCCATAAAGTAATATCTAGATATTTTCATTGCTTTAACCCATGACCAATTATCCATCCTAAAGCTTCTAGGTTAGTAGCTAACCTCTAGATTAGGGTAGGATAGGTTAGGGACTAATCATGGTACTTAACCATGATTAAATAATATTAAAAATCACATAATCTCAAATAAAGTCTAGTAAATTACCAAAATACCCTTTTGGCCAAAAGTCACTAATTTGATGTTCTAAGCCTATGGCTAAGCTCACATGGTCATGGCAACTTCTAGGTTAAGGAAAACTAGGGTTTACACTAAGTTATACTAACAAAATCACAAAGTCATAAGTCATGACTTAGCATGACTTAGAAAATGGTTCTAATTACACTAATAATCACCAAAAATCATATCATGCCCTAAACACCATTAATAAATAATAAAAAATAATAATTTTTCAAAAATCCCCAATTTCAGAAAATAGGGTGTTACAATGTTCATGCAAACCGACCTAGAAAAAATATCAGGTAACATAACATTACTACAATGATCTACAATACCGTAATCATTTCCAAATGATCATGACTTATTAATAATAATACAAAAGATATGTTATTTTTATACATTATTTAGAGATAGTTTCATTATTCTTTCTAAACATCCATTAATATCAGAAAGATAGAGCAAAGAACTTTTGTTTTACGTACCTTCACCCTAGCATGTTTGAGCATTTTCTAACAAGTCACAGTCTTTAATGCTTCTGTCTTAGAGAGAGAACATTATAAAGATTATTTTAAGAATAAGTGAGTACAAAAATAAATTTGTACTACCGTCATCGTTAACATTTTGCTTCTTTCCAGAAAGTTAAAAATATTTCTAATGATCCTGTCTTCAAGAAAATAGAGGTAACTTTGCATATTAATATAAATGAAACAGTGTACAACTTTTTTATTTTGATTAAAGCTCCACAAATATATTTGCGAAGTAAATATCAATATGGCAAATTAATAAAAAAATAATGGACTAGTGCCCAATGGAGTGAGCATAATTCATGTAACATATGACAAAAACTAATGAATGGAAATACATTAATGGTGTTCAATGATTCAATGACATTAGTCAATGGGAAGCAATGGTTGATCATGTTAAGGTCATTTACAACAATTGAAACTCTATGAGCCAGCCTATACAATTATGTAAAAAATTTGTAGACTAAAATAAGTTTATCAAATAATTAACTAAAGAGAAAATTATTAGTTTTAGGCAAGTAAAAACGTAACAAAGCATGCGTCTGAGTCTCTAACAAAATCAATGGTCTATAAATGTTCACGTACGGCACGTATTGCTACACCTTTGATATGAGGATGAAAGATATATATGTATATAAAAGTCCTAAGGAAGACAACATGTTATGGAATAGTTTAACACAAAATTTAGACCTTGCATATTATTTTTTCAAAGAAACATAAATGTGAAATTATGAAATTATCATGAGTAGTTGGTCTTCTTGAAAATGTATTAGAGGTGTCTTATCCAAGATTATGTGGGTCTAACAACACCATAACAGACTATACAATTGTACAAATGTAAGACTCCACAAGGACATGCTTGTATTCGGACATAAAGGCAAATTCATGGTTATTAAATTTAAACCATTGAATTCTCAAAAAATGGAGAATTCAATTGAAAACGTTAGGCTCGGTTAAAGAATCCAAAGGAATCAAGAGATAAAAGTTGACTGACGTACACAATATGGATAAAGCATTGAAGTTCTTAAAGACTATAAATACTTGAGCTGCTATAGAATTATAATGATCAAATATCGTGACTAATAAAATAAATATTTTATTTTTCATCTCAATTAATCCTTTTAAAAGATGACATCAACAGTATTGAAAAAGAAACGATCAACAGTGCTTATAAGATGACCTGATAAATGGTTTACTATGAAATGAACAAGTTCAAACTTCATACTCTTTAACTACTAATACTGTTTGGAACAACATGATTGTGTTGTGTAGTGCACATTTCTATTTGGGCCCATTTGTTCCAATAGAAAACACATCTTTCATCAATATATATATATATATATATATATATATATATATATATATATATATATATATAATATACTAGAATCGGGAGAGGTCCTTACGCAACGCATCGATTACGAGTGGGTGCCTCCTACCTGTCGTCACTGTAAATGCTTTGGGCATGCGGCGTGTGAATGTAAGGTGGCAAAGGATGGGGCATACAGTACTTGAACATGTAGAGGGACGGGCGGGTAATAAGGGTGGATCAACAAAGCCACTGGCCCAAATAGCTAGTAATGAGGAGATGCAAAGATCTGTTCCAGAGATAAAAATGCAAGCTCCCTCGCAAAACCGGTAGTAGTTATGAGATGGTGGTCTTCGGGGCTCATAGTACAGCGGATGATGGCAGGCTGATCACAGAGAGACGGGCGAGCGCTCAGCAAACAGGTTGTTCGGTTAGAGGTGGCTGACCAAGTAACAGCGCTGCAGTCAGAGCTAAAAAAGTGACAACGGGGATGGATGTCCTCATGAGAAATAGGAAACAACACGCAGGCCCTATTCAGGAGGACGAGGGACGTGTCAGCCTGGGTCAACGGGAGGATATGGGAGAAGGAACTTGCTTTGCACAACCGGTGGTGATATATTATGTATAGCGGTGGTGATATATTATGTATAGAGAATCCTCGGTAGGAGGAGAGTATTCAAGAACTTGCAGGAAAGCCTCTCATGTCAGGCGCAGTACGGGAGGCAATACAGACACAGATCGAGTTGGCTAATACCTCAGTTAACAACTCGGATGACATTGATGAGGATCTCGTCTATCATCAATGTCAGTGATCTCCTGAAATATGAGGGGGGCATATTCGGTGGGAAGACGGAGGGAGATATGTGATGTTATACGGAAGAAAGAAGGATGCATTAATGCTCTCCTGGAAACAAAAATTAAATCGGAGAGGATTCTTGTGAAGAGAACCCCAGCTCATCGAAAACAGGTGAATAATCTACATCTCTATGACATGGCGAGGATCTGGATTCGTTGGGATACAAGGAGTTGGGAGGGACAAGTGGTCCATATGTCCGAACAACTTATAGTGGTTACCTTCACTAATAAGAGAGGTTTTCAATTCATATTAGGTGCTACGTATGGGCATAATGATAGGTGCCAGAGGGAGGAATTTGTGGCAGGATATCTATCATGTAAGTGTGAAGGCAGAAGTCCAATATAAGCTTCCATTGGTGATAATGGGGGATCTTAATGCCCACTTATATCGGTATAAAAAAGAAGGGGGCAGGGTGGTGCCGGATTATATTCTACACGATTTCCAAAAGTGTCTACCACAAGCTAGATTACGGCAGATAGAGAGATCGGGACACATTTGGACATGGCACAATAAGGCAATCCGTAAACGCGTTGCATGCCAGCTGGACAAGGCTCTTGAGAATCGGGTGTGGTTCGAAGTTCTACTGGGGGTGAGTGCTGAAGGTCTCCTGGCGGGCACTTCGGATCATTCTCTGATATGTATCCGCTTTAAGGAGACAACGAGGGTGAAGGCCAAGCCTTTCCGCTTCAACAACAAGTGTTTATGAACGGCTACAGGAAGGCGGTAGGGAGGTGTCTGCAATATGACGTTAGGGGTAATCCCCAATACCGACTAGTGACTCGGCTTAAGGCGGTTAAGACTAGTCTGAAATAGTGGTATAAAGCCCAACCGCGCAGCAATCTCCAGGAAGCGGACAAAGATTTGAGGGAGGTCCAGGCACAACTACAGAATGATATTCTTAGTGAGGAGCTTGTGGTGAATGAGAGGGAACAGGTTCTTGAAGTGGGACATCTACGGCTGCTAGAACAAGTTGAATTGACACAGCGTGCCAAATGCTGTTGGTTATGTGAGGGTGACAAAGGCACTAAGGGCTCGTTTGGTTGACCGGGTTAGACAACGTAATGTAATTAGTATTACATCGTAGTTCTAATTCGGATGTTTGGTTGGACAATTCTTTTCTAGATGTAATGTAATTGCAATTACAAGTTTGATTACATTACATCACTTTCTATTCAAATCAATTACATCACAAAATCTATGTAATCCTAATTACATTACATCCACAGATTTTAAATTACAATTTTACCCTTTTAACAAATCCTGAAGTCCAATAATCCCGATCACACCCCCCTCCCTTGTCGCGCCCCTCTGTTCTCTCGAGGCTGCGGTGGCGCACGTCCCCTCCGCCTCCGCCTCCGCCTCCGTCGCCGCCGCCGCCGCCTCCTTCCTCTGCTCCCCTTCAATCCCGCGCATGCCCCGCCGTCTCGTCCGCCGGGCTCGCGTTCCGTCGAGGCTCCTAGCAGAGCACCCTTTGAATCTGACCGGTGGACGCTCGACGAGCTGCCACCGAGCCGATCTCTCCTCCTCCTTGGTTGGTAAGCAGCTCCTTCTTCTTTCCTTTTTTTTTTCATTTGTTTTTTCTCTCTTTAGCAATGGGACGTGTGTAGAATGTATAGAGTAATGTCTTGGGAATTGCAGCAGAAAAATTGGACACGAGTACACCAGAGAATTATTCATTAATAAATAGGTTAAACTTTATTATACGTTTCTATTTTCCAATGTATCACCAATAGATATTTTATTAATAATTAATAAATTCGGCATATATATATATATATATATATATATATATATATATATATATATATATATATATATATATATATATATATATAAAGAGGATATGTTTGTCAAAATAATACAAATAATAATAATTATTTCATTATATTACATGTTAAACCAAACACTTGAATGTAATTGATATTACATTGCATAATTTAATTACATGTTTCAACCAAACATAGTAACGTAATTGTAATTCCATTACATTACAAACTCAATTACATTACAAACACAATTCCATTACGATTACGATTACATTACAGTGTACCAAACACAACCTAAGTTCTTCTATGATATAGTGCGGGCGCATCAACATCAGAACCACATCAGCAAATTAATTGGAGAGGATGGTGTAGAGTTTGTCTCCCCTAATGAGGTCCAAGTAGAGGCGATTAGGTATTATTCAGACCTGTACAATCAGAATAATTATATGTAGGTGTTCTTGGAGTTTGTTTGCAAAAAGGTGGTGACCGAGTACGGTAACCATCTCCCTATGGCTCTGATCACTATGGCTGAGATCGAAAATATTGTCAAAAATGTTGACCCCAATAAAACACCCAGTCCAGATGGTTTTGGCAGTAACTTTTACAAGACATACTGGGTAGAGATTAAAGATGCAGTGCTCGAGGTGATTGTAGATTTTTTTCCAGCATGGTGAACTTCTAAAAGAACTAAATCACACCTTTCTCACGTTGATTCCAAATAAGGAGGTGGCAACGTCCCTTGCGGATTTTCGGCCGATAGTGTGCTATAACTATCTTTATAAACTGAATCATGCATCTGATATGTCTACGGATTGAGGGAATTATGTAGGAACTGGTATCTCCATACCAGGCATTATTCAGCAAAGGGAGGGATATCGCTGATAATAATTTGCTAGCACATGAGTTGATCCGAAACTTCAACAAACCAGAAGGGGACAAAGCTTGTATAAAACTGGACTTGAGGAAGGCGTATGACACTGTCAACAGGGAGTTTGTTTGCAAAATTATACTGGACATGGGTTTCTCCAGGTCTTGGGTAGCAAGGGTCCACGAGTGTATTATCTCCCCGGTATTCTCAGTTCTGATTGGTGGTCAGCCGTATGGATTCTTTGGGAGCAATAGGGGCCTTCAGTAAGGGGACCCCCTGTCGCCGTATCTATTTACTATTGTGATGGAATATTTTCCAATCTCATGGAAGTGGCGGTGATTAGGAAGCATGTAATACTATTGTACAGAAAGGTGACTCCTCATGTCTTCCACTTGATATATGCATATGACTTATTAGTTTTTCTCAAACCCTCGACTGGTGTACTGACAAATATGGCTGCAATTATGGAGGAGTTCGGGAGGTGTACGGGATTGCATCTTAATAAGGACAAGAGCAGAGCCTACTTCAATCTTTATGTCCTAATAAAGATGCACTTGCTGCAATACTAGGTATTGAGAGGGGGAACTTCCTGTAAAGTAATTGGGCATACCACTGTCTGTAAATTATGCTTGGGATATGGACTATAAGAACCTGGTAGAGTACATGCAGCGACGGGTGGAAGGGTGGCAAGCGCATATACTTCCTTTTGGGGGACGGATCAAACTTGTGAGATCGGTCATTTCGAACATCACCCGGTTCTGGGTGCAAGCAATTCTTCTTCCTACTGCCACTATCGCACGTATCGGCAGGGTTTGTGCAAATTTCATCTGGAAAGGAGGTATGCATGCTATTGGATGGGAAACTTTCTGCCGCCCAAAGGAGGAAGGAGGTGTGGGCCTGCAATCATTAAGGTTGCTAAGGGAGGTAGCTGGTATCAACTAACTTGGAAGCTGCTAACCAAAGGCTCGCTCTGGCCAGTTGGATGGTGAGTAGGTACTTGAGGGGAAAAATTTTATGGAGGGCGAGTGCAAATAATAATGATTCGGTGGTGTTCAAAAATATTATGCATTATCAGTCACCGCTGAAGAAGCTATTAACGTGTGTCTTTAGAGATGGAGAGACTACGGATCTATGGTTCGACCCTTGGATTGGACACCAAAGTCTTATGGAGCGAGAAGAAGGGCTTACAGGCAGGATGGGTAACAGAGAGCATTGAGTAAGTCAAATTTTGCGGGCAGGAGTCTGGCGGCCAGATATGTATGGTCCAACCCGTCGATATGCTAATATTATCCAGGCTATGCAAGTGAATGTAGACCTTGCCGCCGATGAATGGAGGTGGGACAACAATGGGAGTAGCATATTTGTTCAACATGAGGTGGCAGATAGCATACGTCCCATTTTCTCCAAGCTAGATTTGGCATATATAATTTGGGCTAAGGTGATCCCAAGGAAGATGCAACTTTGTTTATATAAGTTGTGTTTGAGGAGATTACTTATTCTAGATGGACTCAACAGATTTAGAGTTCAGACCGGGGGACTCATGTGTGTTCTATGTCAGCAGAGCGAGGAATCCATGGAACATATATATTTTGACTCTTCAGTTACTTGGAAGATATGGCAGTCCCAGCAGGTGAAGTTAAATCTGAGGAGGAATGTTACCAGAGACTAGAGGGTACTTTGTGAGGTCATCAGAGGAGCAAGGATCCGAGGGCTGGAGTGGTTCAATGAAGCTCAAGTTCGACTGGCAGATGATGTTTGGCATGTGTGGAAGGAGAGGAATAATAGAATTTTTGAGGGATTAGTGACATCTATTATGGGAGTTTTGCATAATATTGATTATGATGTACATGTGATGACAAATAAGGCAAGTTTGGAGTAGTGGATGTCGGGTGTATTTTGTGACTGGAAAATAATACAATTACTTTTTCCCAAACATATATATATATATATATATATATATATATATATATATATATATATATATATATATATATATATATATATATATTATTTTGGAAAAAGGGTAAATTTTATTCTACGAACATCTTAGTAATAAGTAATACAGTACACAGCTCTCTCTCATCTCTCACACCTCATTTAAGGGGCCATTATAGTTACATCGAATTCTAAATTATGTAGAATTCCTACAGGAGGGGTTATCAACCCCTCAAAGATACGCCTGTTGCGTTCCCTCCAAACGTGCCAAACCGACGCTGCAAGGCGAACTCTGGCTGACTTGGCCCAAACATGCTCCATGCCTCGGTGTTCCCTGATCCAGGTGAGGATCCCCCGAATGTCTCTAGCACTGTCACCTCCTCCCAGCGACCTCCTACACTGCTCTGACCAAATATACCAAGCCATAGGGCACTCAAAGAATAGGTGACCCATGGAATCATCCTCCACTCCACACAATACATACTTTGGGTCAGGGATCTGCACCCCAAACTTGAGAAGTCTATCCTTCGTCAGTAACATGCCTAATAACAGCTTGTAGGAATATAACTGTATTTTGCGAGCAATCCCCTTTCCCCAGATAAATTCGTACTCCACGATCCTATCATGAGGGGTCCTAACAAGATTGTAACAGCTTTTGAAGCAAAATACCCCTGTCCCTCCATTAACATCTGGTGGGTCCCATCTTCAGGAATCAGCATGCTAGCTAGTATCAATAGTGATCTGTCAGATCTTCTCTACAAAATGTGTCGTGTACTAGTAATTCTCAAGTCTCCAAGTCCCATCTCTGATGATAAGATTGCATTTCAGCCCTCTGCCCGCCTCTCTGCCCATCTGGTCACCTAAGGATTCCAAAAGGGACCTACTGCCCATCCACGGATCGAGCCATAGATCAGTGTTCGCCCCGTCCTTCATGATCCGACAGATAGCAGACTGAAGAACCGGTCTGCACCGAAGAATAGCCTTAAATGGTACCGAAAAATTGTTATCGATCTGATAGGCCTAGAAATTCCTCCGTATTAAATATCTGTTAGCCGTCCACTCTGCCCAAAGAGATCCGCCCTTGATGAACTGCCAAGCAATCTTCACCCCCGAGGCCTTCCTGACCGAAAGCAGTGGTCTCAACCCCACCCCCTTCCTCCCGAGGGCGGCAGAGTTGCTCCCAGGAGATCGCATGCATTCTCCCTTGCCAGATAAAATTTGCACATAAGCTCTCCACCTTCCGGATAGTGGCCACCGAAATCTTAATCAACTGCAACCAGAACATAGTAATGCCAGAACTGACAGACCTCGTCATCTCAATACGACCACCAAAAGAGAGCCCAGCTGCATGCCAACCTTCCACCCTTCTCTGTGCAAATTCTACTAGGTTGTGGCAATCCAGATCCCTAGCATAATTGACCGTCAGCGGTACCCCCCAGGTACCTTACTGGAAGGTCACCTTTCTCCACTCCCAGAGAAAGGGCCCTTTCCTCCTTGAGGGAGCACCGAGAGCTGAAATAAACCCTCCTCTTCTCCCTATTCAGCTGAAGCCCAGACACCCAAACTCCTCTATAATCTCTGACAATGCACGCATCCCCCACATAGATGGATGTAGGAGCACCAAGAGGTCGTCAGCATAGATCATGTAGGACACCACTAGCTTGACCAGCCTCAAGAAAGGGACAATTTTCTTACTATACACAGTCAAATCCATCAAGCAAGTTAAATACTCTATCACGAGCGTGAACAGGAACGGGGAGAGAGGATCTCCCTGCCGAAGGCCCCTGTTGCTCCGGAAGAATCCATATAGAGTACCCTGGATGAGGACCGAGAAGGTAGGAGAGCAGATGCACTCCCTCACCCTTGCCACCCACACCTCGTTAAAGCCCAAGGCTCGCATAAGGTAGCAAAGGAAGTCTCTGTTGACCGTGTCATAAGCTTTTCTCAGGTCAAGCTTCACACAGGCCTTCATTCCCCTGGTTTGTTGAATTCTTGTCACGACCCGCACCCTTTTTTTTTTAAACGGATACGAGACGTGTCCAAGCCAGCCTACGCCGCAGTGTCGGCGGTAGAACGCTGTCATGGCCATGAAGATCAAAATCACAAATAATGCTCATTCACAAATTAATTTAACTTACAATGATTACAAGTTTTACATTTGTAGAAGAATATAAACTTATACAATTAAATGAATGACTACAACTCAACTATCTAGCTAGTCTCTAGGCTTTTGTCTGCAAGTACTTCCCGTCACTCCCAAGCTAAGTGAATCCACGGCTAACCTGAAAATGTTGGTTTCCAGTCAGGAATGGAACGAGCACAATTCACTGAATGCAATTTCAAATAAAGAAAATGACTATAAACAAAGGTTAGACATCAATCATGGGTTTTGAAAATAAACAGGAAATATGAAAACCAATAGTAAATAAATAGACACAAAACACTCTCCCCGACTGTTAGAAGTACCTTTGATATGTGATCGATCTGGGGTACTACACCGCACGGTCTACAATGTCTACTTGTAGAAAATAAGCACGGGCTACAATGTCTACTTGCAGAAAATAAACACGGGCTACACTACTTGCAGAAATAAACACGGGCTACACTACTTGCAGAAAATAAATACGGGCTACACTACTGCAGAAAGTAAACACGGGCTATACTACTTGCAGAAAATAAACACGGGCTATACTACTTGCAGAAAATAAACACGGGCTACACTACTGCAGAAAGTAAACACGGGCTATACTACTTGCAGAAAATAAATACGGGCTACACTACTGCAGAAAGTAAACACGGGCTACAATGTCTAACACGGGCTACGGTCAGATCACATATCTTTGGTACTTCTAATTTTCGACTCCACAATTTATAATAGAAAATAATCACATAACCAATGGCCAAACAATGAAATATAGTAAAAATCAATATCGAAATGCAGACAATAAACTGTACTCGCCTGTGGTCCTCTGTCGGTAAAACTGACAGTCTGAACTACTCAATGTGCCACTATAGTCAAACCCGTACAACAGTCCCCGGAAGCTGAAATAAATAATACCAATGATCTCAGAATAGTCCAATTAGCTAGGATTGCCTGTCCTTACATCCAATTCTGGACACAGGGGCAAAACGGCAATTTCGGACAAAAATGATGTCCGCCGCTGGACCCGCTTTGCACCGAAAAGCGTGCCAGGGTCAATGGTCTCTAAAGTCGTCAAACTACATGTCTACAGATTCGATTTTCCGATACAACCCAACCGTATGTCCAGAGTTGGATTCCGGCGGGCCGTGCACAAAATCGCCCGTTGAGTGGGACCGTGGGGCCCGCAAAACGATGTCGGATTCAACTGTCTCAGAATTGGACCAAACTTGGCATACAGGACCAGAAAAACGATACGGTCCTGATGGCGCAAGTTTCGTCTCGATCTGACGAGCGTGCACAAAGTAATTGGAGAATTTGCAACGTGCACGATACGGTGAATTTCGACGGATACGCATCAAATTCGTCGCGCACACGCGACCAATTTGAATTCCGTCAAAGTCCACATGACCATAAAACTGTTACGCAGCTTTTGATGCTTTCGGTTCGCGACCACGTCGTCCCGATTGGCGTGACGCACGTCGTGTGGAAGAATTTTCTAGTTCTCAAAACAGGTTTTTGGGAAACTTTGGAATTCGATTTCTCGACGCTCAGTCGATGAATTCAAATTCTGCAAAAAGGCATTCGAAGCCCTACATGTTGTTAATAAACGCCTTCAAATAGTTTTTCTAACATGATACTAGATCGATCAGAATCGATCGTTAAACTTGGGTGATTGGACTGGATTTTACTCTATTTCGGGACAGATTTTTCCGAGTTTGGAACTCGATTCTTGTCGTGCACAGTGCGTGTTAAAGGAATCTATGTGAAGGGATTTACAGCCCTATGGGTTGTGAACGTACCTGAACTCACGGATCGACAAACGGTTTACCATGCGTTGCGAAAACGCGACGCGAAGTTGGCCTCGCGTAGTGTCGCTGCTGCTGTTAACTTCTCAAATGCGCGTGAGTGCGCTGTCGTTGCCGCCTCCGGCCAGGGGCCGGCCACCCTGACGGCGGCGCGGGGCCGCACACGTGTGCGCCAGGTCGCCAGGGATGGCGGCGCGGGTGGTGTGTAGTCGAGTTAGGGTTTTGATGATTTACTTTCTTTCGAATCCCTCTATCATTCATATATGTACAGTTCGGTTACAACCGAACGCGGGGGGGAAGAGGTTGAGTTGGGTCTTGGGGCTCAGGCCTGGGTGCTGTGAGCCTGTGAGGACTTTACTCGTTGGGGATGCCCAGGTCCTAGCTCGATTTCGAGCTGGGCTTGCTCGGTGCTGGGTAAAAATTGGTGTGGGGATATAGAGCCTGGGAAAGTTTGGTTGAGCATTGCTGCTGCTCGGTTGGCTTAAGGCTGGGCCGGTTGTAGTCCTGGGCTGCTATTTCATTCTCTCATTCTCTCTTACTATATATATTTATATATATATATATATATATATATATATAATATATATATATCTATATATAATATATATATATACATATATATATATACACATA